>JAINUG010000011.1:2572500-2910000 GCA_029706075.1 Aldrovandia affinis
CCCAACGCGCGCCCTGCCTTCGCCGGCCTCCCGGAGGGCCCAACGCGCCCTGCCGTCGCGGGCCTCCCCGAGGGCCCAATGCGCCCTGCCGTCGCGGGCCTTCCCGAGGGCCCAACGCCCCCTGCCGCCGCGGGCCTCCCGGAGGGCCCAACGCGCCCTGCCGTCGCCGGGCCTCCCGAGGGCCCAATGCGCCCCTGCCGTCGCGGGCCTTCCCGAGGCCCAACGCCCCCTGCCGCCGCCGGCCTCCCCGAGGGCCCACCGCGCCCTGCCGCCGCCCGGCCTCCCGAGGACTCAACGCGCCCTGCCTTCGCGGGCCTCCCCGAGGGCCCAATGCGCCCTGCCGTCGCGGGCCTTCCCGAGGGCCCAACGCGCCCCCTGCCGCCGCGGGCCTCCCGGAGGGCCCAACGCGCCCTGCCGTCGCGGGCCTCCCCGAGGGCCCAATGCGCCCTGCCGTCGCGGGCCTTCCCGAGGGCCCAACGCCCCCTGCCGCCGCGGGCCTCCCCGAGGCCCACCGCGCCCTGCCGCCGCCGGCCTCCCCGAGGGCCCACCGCGCCCTGCCGCCGCCCGGCCTCCCGAGGACCCAACGCGCCCTGCCTTCGCAGGCCTCCCCGAGGGCCCAACGCGCCCTGCCTTCGCTGGCCTCCCGGAGGGCCCAACGCGCCCTGCCTTCGCCGGCCTCCCGGAGGGCCCAACGCGCCCTGCCTTCGCCGGCCTCCCGGAGGGCCCAACGCGCCCTGCCGTCGCGGGCCTCCCCGAGGGCCCAACGCGCCCTGCCGTCGCGGGCCTCCCCGAGGGCCCAACGCGCCCTGCCGTCGCGGGCCTTCCCGAGGCCCAACGCCCCCTGCCGCCGCGGGGCCCCCGAGGGGCCCACCGCGCCCTGCTGCCGCCGGCCTCCCGAGGCCCACCGCGCCTGCTGCCGCCGGCCTCCCGAGGGCCCACTGGGGCCCGTCCCTCAAGCGACACTTTTGTCCTCTGTGCCCTCCAGCCATTCCCCCTCCACCCGCCCGGGTCATCTGGGATCCCTTCCTCATCTGGGATTTTCATCGGGAGCATCCCGATAGGCCTGGTGGGTCGCCAGGAGGCTCCCGTTGGGGGGGTACTGTTATGTCTCCGTCCGTCCTGTCCACCTCCCTTGTGTTTCCTGACAGTTTTTCCCTTGTTCCTGTCTCGGTTTTCCTTTTCTCCCTTGTGATCGTTGTGTTAATTGTTTTATTATTTTCAATTATCCTGTTATCATTCCCTCGTTACCACTCATCATGTTCACCTGTTGCCTATTCCGGCACACCAGCCTCCCATCAAGTTCATCAGCCCTGCAGAGTATATCTACCCCGGTTTCCCCTTCATTCTTGAGATCGCGTTCAGCCTGCTGATCCTCATATGCATACGTGGTGGCTCCATTAACAGGATTATGTGTTCCGCTTGTGCGAACTCTCCGTGTAACTACCGGTGCTATTTTGGCATGTTTATCTGTCTGCGATCTACTACTTCTAGACACCCTTCGGACATTAGATCGAAGTGAATCGGCTACAGATTTAGTACATTTCGCCCTAGTAGCATGCGATTCCTGCTCCTCATCTGAACTTCCGTCACCACTCCCATCCTCAACACCACCTAACCAAGGAGCCGCAGAATTTGCTTGTCTGACTTCCCATTCATCATCATCTGAACTGTATTCTGACTCGCTCTGGTCCTTTAACTGTCCTAAACCTAGCGCTGCTACGCGCCGTTTCATTACTGTATTTTTAATTTTCTGCTTTGCCATTTTTTCTTTGACCTGTCTCAACTTCTGTACAATGGCCCTATCCTCATTTTCACCAGACACATCCCATAACTCTTTATATGCTATCTGCGCATTGCGCAGTTGTTTCTGTGTTTGACGCAATTCCGTAACCGTGGAACTCAATTTCTCCCTCAAATGACTGATCTCCTTTCTAAATTCTAAGTGAGTTGTAGTATGTACCATGCGCTCTGCTACAGATGCCTCCAACTCCTTTGAATTGACCCTAAGTTTATTCTCCAAACTTTCAATGTCACATTTTAATTTGGGAACTTCCACAACTTTATCTTTTAATAACTTTATTGTTTGGGCCATAGCCATCACACAATTAGCCTGTCTCCTTTTCTTATTTTTCTTCGTTTCATTACGGGCTTCACAAGCAATTAGGAGGTATTGAAAAACATCCGCTTTTTCTGGTACATTAAATGGACCCTCCTTGCAATGTTTAGCCAACCAGCTAGCGGCCCACAGTTTCCAACAATTTACTGCCATTCTTAAACCCCTGCTACAATGGATAAACACACTTTTGGTACTTGAACATTTTGCCCAAGGTCTGTGTAATTTTATACAAGCCCCTATTGAGAACACTGTACACTTGTACAATCAATTCTAGTCACTTGTATTTTAAAACACTACACAATTTTCGTAAATACTTCTCTACAATATTACACACATCAATATGTTATACTCACAAATGTATGTGGTCCGTTTGTCCCCTCAAGTACAGATTGACAAATAACCAAAGATGGAAACAGAATGGTGGTGCTTTATACATTGTAATGAGTCTCCCACACCCTTCTTTCTGATGCTAATCACATCTCACACTCAAACAAGATGAGGTTTCAAAGACAGGAGATTACACCTGGGGAAGGAGAGAGGAACTGAACTGGGGGGAGGACTGGGGCACCAAATGGCACCATTGTCTTAGACACATCAGGGGGGAAGACACACAAAAAGGGGGGTTAGATGGAGTGCAAACTCTCATGTGTATTCCAACAGTAATATTTTGCTAGAGTTGGCTCAAATATGCAGGAAAGTGCATGTAATGAAACTCATTTCTTATATTCAATGATCTGCAGCAGAGCAAGTAGGCAGTCCAGTGGCATGCTTCACTTACAGCACATCAAAGATGTACTATATACACTATATGGCCAAAAGTCAGTGAACACCTGACCATCACACCTATATGAGCTTGTTGGACATCCCATTCTAAAACCATGGGCATTAATATGGAGTTGGACCCCCCTTTGCGGCTATGGCAGCTGCCACTATTCTGGGAAGGCTTTCCACAAGATTTTGGAGTGTGTCTGGCAATTTGTGCCCATTCAGCTAAAAAAGCATCTGTGAGGTCAGGCACTGATGTTGGACGAGAAGGCCTGGCTCACAATAGGCGTTCTAATTCCTCCCAAAGGTGTTCAATGGGGTTGAGGTCAGGGCTCTGTGCAGGCCAATCGAGTTCCTCCATACCAAACTCGTCTAACCATGTCTTTATGGACCTCGCTTTGTGCATAGGGGCACAGTCATGCTGGAACAGTAAAGGACCTTCCCCAAACTATTGCCACAAAGTTGGAAGCGCCCAACTGGCTAAAATGTCTTCATATCCTGAAGCATTAAGAATACCCTTCACTGGAACTAAGGGGCCTATCCCAAGCCCTGAGAAACAGCCCCAGACCATTATCCCTCCTCCACCAAACTTTACAGTAGGCACTATCCATTCCGGAAGGTAGCGTTCTCCTGGCATCCGCCAAACCCCAATTCGTCCATCAGACTGCCAGATAGTGAGCGTGATTCATCACTCCAAAGAACATGTTTCCACTGCTCCAGAGTCCAGTTGCGCCATGTTTTACACCACTCCAGCCAACGCTTGGCATTGCACATGGTGATGTGAGGCTTGTGTGCAGCTGCTCGGCCATGGAAACCCACTCCATGAAGCTCCCGACACACAGTTCTTGTGCTGATGGTGCTTCCAGAGGCAGTTTGGTACTCTTTAGTGAGTGATGCAGCAGATGATAGGCGATTTTTACGTGCTATGCGCTTCAACACTCGTTGGCCCCGCTCTGTGAGTTTGCGTGGTCTACCACATTGTGGCCAAGCTGTTGTTGCTCCTAGGCGCTTCCACTTCACAATAATAGCACTTACAGTTGACCGGGGCACATCTAGTAGGGCAGAAATTTCAGGAACTGACTTGTGGCAAAGGTGGCATCCTATGACAGTGCCGCGTTTAAAGTCACTGAGCTCTTTACGAACCATTCTGAATTCTAAATGTTTGTCTGTGGAGATTGCATGACTATGTGCTGGATTTTATGCACCTGTTGGCAATGGGTGTGGCTGAAACACTTGAACTCAATAATTAGCAGGGGTGTCCACTGACTTTTGGCCATATAGTGTAGCTAGCTACCAAATCAATATGCAAACTTATACTGTACTACATGTGCACAATATGTATACATAGAGCAATTTATTCAATATTCAAAAAACATACATGATGAAGTATAGTTTGAATAAACAATATATAAAGTTAACTAGTAAACTATGAGCATTTTACAATGGATCTCTTGTTACATGGATCTGCTCCTCATTCACAGTACCTCCACTATATGCAGTGGTGGTGGTGGTAAGAACAAAAGCGGTTTCTGTGGTTCTCTTTCATGCTACCGGAGAATGTATGCATTCGATTAATCCCTCTGACTAAAATTCCTCCACACATGCTGATTATTATTACTTTTAATCAGATATATAATTATTTGGGGGCCGCACGGTGGTGCAGTGGATAGCACTGTCGCCTCACAGCAAGAAGGTCTCGGGTTGAATCCAGGCCGGGGGCCTTTCTGTGTGGAGTTTGCATGTTCTCCCGTGTCCGCGTGGGTTTCCTCCGGGTACTCCGGTTTCCTCCCACAGTCCAAAGACATGCACGTTAGGCTAATTGGAGAGTCTAAATTGCCCGTAGGTATGAGTGTGTGAGTGAATGGTGTGTGTGCCCTGCGATGGATTGGCGACCTGTCCAGGGTGTATTCCTGCCTCTCGCCGGAACACATGCTGGGATAGGCTCCAGCCCCCCCCGCGACCTGACCAGGAATAAGCGGCTTAGATAATGGATGGATGGATGGATATAATTATTTGTAAGTATGTTATTGCTAGGTGTTAAACATGCTTTAGGAAAGCTTTAGGAACATGTATTTGGTGTGATACAGAATTAGTATAGAATGTGACATTTCATGGCTGTGTGATTTGTGGGCAATTCATACATATGAATGCAATTATGCGCTCCCAATATTTAAGTAATGTTTTTCTCCTAGATTTTGTCCTTAAATTCCAACAGTGGAAAATTGTGTTGAATTGCAAATTATGAGCTCTGAAACAGTTCATCAATGGGATTTGAAGTGCTGCAGTTCCATTTTAATAAAATGTTAAATATGAATACCTAGAAATAATTCCCTCTACTCTGATTACCCCTCTCCCCTTTCCACAAATCTCATTCCAAAGCCATAATCATATATATTAATAGAAACAATCATATGCATTGGCCTTTGAATGATACAATACATGTGTACATACATATGCATAACTCAAGCCAATTAATTTTATGCATTCATCCAAGTTCATGAATCAAAACAGTATTAAATTGTAAATAGTATTTCCTCTTTCTCTGGCATTCCTCTCACACACGCCTTATGACTGCATTTATAGTGCCTTATCCACTATAATCAGCCCTAACTATTTGTAGGTAATAACAGCCTTTATAATGTAATACATATAATTGCTATGATAGATCATAAGACCAAATAGTATAACATATTGCAGCCCTGCTTGCTTGCATAAAGTATGATAGAACTTTATTGTACAGATCAAAATAAGTGGGTAATAACATGGTAAAAACTAGTAATTACCAGCGAGTAGATCATTTCCTAGTTATTACTAGGTTAGGTGAACTGTAGTTGCTTTGTAGTTACTTCAAATAATTTGATTAGCAGGTTTTTACCATGGAACCTGCACTATCCATTAGTAATTTTGCTGTTGTTACTATGTAAGATGCACTGTTGTTGCTGCCCAGCTGTGAGCTTGTAACCAAATTAGTAGCTACATTGAAACAAAGTCTTATTAGGACTAGAAAATGTAATATTACCCATTTGCATTTGGTTCTTGCTTTGTTACCCAGCTGCATAATATGAGTAAGAATGTGATTTGTTACCCCAGAACAGAAAAAATACTTGCACTGAAATTAAGAGGTATTAGAGCTAGAAATGCAATATTAACTGTTTCTGCTAGCACGATTGGCAATTTAGTAACTCTAATTGCCGACGTGCTGGAGATTTACTAATTACAAACTTGCTAACCATGTGTATTCATGTTTCCTTTCGTTTCTAGTTCATGTCTGATTTCTAGTCTCTAAGGATAGGATCATTACTAACAACAACTAATTATCTTGTTACCTTGTCACGCTCTCCTCAGCTGTTTTCTGTTTCGCTCTGTTCTCAAGCTAAGTGTCTGCACCTGTCTACACCTCCATATATGCTCAGTGTTTTTGTCACATCCTTGCGAAATTGTTGCCTAGTTTTCTATTGCACTCTTGAACGTTTTCATTGTCTAATTTCTTGTTACAACCCAAGCCTGTTATTGACCATTGTTACTGCCTGCCGTTTTTGTTACCACTGCCTGTTTAGACCACAAGTTTTTGCCTGCTGTCTTTTGTGCCTTTGCCCGGTGGAGCAGACTTCGGTCTTGCACCGTCCATGACTACGAGCCTGCCTACCGTCCTCCTGTACCTCTGCCCCGCTGACAGCTACTCTGGTTTGTTTTGGATTTTTGCATGGTTTACCGAGTTCGAGACTGCCTTCTCCCTCGGTACTGTACTTTGGTTATTGGCTAGATTTTTTGGGTTATCGGACTTTGCTTTTGATTTTTGCTTTTGCTTTTTGACTTTGCAACCCTCACGCATCCGTCTCAGAACAATTTCGCCAACATGGACCCTGCTGACTCAACCGCCATGTTCCACGCTCTCCAGCAACAAGGCGCCACCGTTCAGCAGCACGCCCAGGGGATCTCCGACCTTCGCCAGGAGATGAGGGAGCTGTGTGCTGAGATGAGGAGACTCGCCATCGCGGTTCAGCCATGCCTCATGGAACAACCTGCTAAGCTGCCTGCATCTCCACCTTCCAACCCCACGGGAATCTGGCAATTCCGAGAGCCACAACAACCCCCGGAGAGAGTCGGCGGAGAGCCGGAGAGATGCAAGGCATTCCTGTTACAGTGTGACTTCGTGTTCCGGCAGCAACTGCAGACCTATCACAATGACGAGCGCCGGATCGGCTACGTGATGGGGATGATCAAGGGGAGAGCCTTGGACTGGGCTACTGCTGTGTGGTCCGGGGGTTCACTCCCATCTCGGTTCTGTGTAGAGCACGGCGTTGGCAACGCTTAGGTTGTGGGTTCAATTCCCACTGGGACCACATATACTGAAAAATGGATGCATTCACTACTGTAAGTCGCTTTGGATAAAAGCGTCTGCTAAATGGCATATATTATTATTATTATTATTACTCAGGCTTCGCCGAGGAGATCCGAAAAATCTTCCAGCACGCATCCAGTGACCAAGAGCCATCCAAGCAAGCATCTGATCGCCCTTCGCCAAGGCAAGAAAAGCGCCGCGGATCATTCGATTGACTTCCGCACCATCGCTGCTGCTACCCACTGGAATGATGCGGCTCTAGCAGACCTGTTCCCGGCCAGTCTTAACGAGGTACTCCAGGACGAGTTGGCACATCAGGAACTGATCACTCAGCTCGACCCACTCGTCCGTGCCGCTATTCGTTTGGACAACCGTTCCAGACAACACCGGACCGCGAGACAGGTTCCGCCCGGTCAGCCGTACCCCAGGCAATGGTCAAGTTCATGACCTGAGGAGAAACAAGCTGAAGGAGTCGACCCCATGGATTTATCTCGTGCTGGCATGAAGGTCTCACCTGAGGAACGGAAACGTCGGAGAGAGACTTTTTTGTTTCTACTTTGGGAAGCTGGGACATTCTCAAGAACAGTGTACCAACCGGTCCAAGAGGTATGATTCATCCGTGGATGTGAGGTCCTTAGCCAATCTGGAGAAGACTGTCAGGAATGACCCTCGTCCCACCCTTACTGCCTTAATCATGCTTCCAGGAAGAGAGATCCAGGTGAATGTGTTAGTGGACTCCGGAGCTGACGCCAACCTCATGGACGAAGTGATGGTCAAGGAACTGAACATTCCCATCCTTCCACTGCCTCACCCTGAGAATGCTCGGTCTTTCGATGGCAAGACGTTCTGCCGCATGACCCACATCACGGAACCTATCCAGGTGGTCATTTCGGGCAACCATCATGAAAGGATTCAGTTTCACGTCATCCGCTCTCCCAACATTCTTGGGTTACTCTGGCTAAAGAAACACAATCCCATCATCAATTGGAGTTCTAGTCGTATTCAAGCCTGGAGCCATGAGTGTCACCAGTCCTGCCTGCGATCCGCACCTGCACCAGCAGAGGGTGCACCCACTCCACCCCAAGTCTCCAAGCCTTCTCTCGAGAATGTGCCCACCCCTTACCATGACCTGGATACAGTCTTTTCCAAGATGCAGGCACAGACACTTCCTCCTCACAGACCCTATGACTGCGCGTTCAAACTGCTACCCGGTTCCACACTCCCCTCAAGCCGCCTCTACAATGTTTCCCGACCGGAGAGGGAGGCCATGGAGAAATACATTCGGGACTGCCTAGCCAATGGTCTTATTTATCCATCTTCTTCACCCATGGGCGCAGAATTTTTTTTTGTCCAGAAGAAAGATGGCTCTTTGCATCCCTGCATCGATTACAGAGAACTCAACAACATCACGGTCAAGAACAAGTATCCACTGCCATTGATTGACTCTGCTTTTCACCCTCTGCATGATGCCACCATCTTTTCCAAATTGGATTTATGCAACGCTTATCATCTGGTCCGCATTCGAGAAGGGGACGAATGGAAGACAGCATTCCAGGCATTAGTCAATTACGTCCTACGGGACTTACTGGGCCGACACGTGTTTGTCTACCTTGATGACATTTTGATTTACTCCACGAATGTCAAGGAACACGAGTCCCATGTACAGCAGGTTCTCCAAAGACTGTTGGAGAACAAACTGTTTGTTAAAGCTGAGAAATGTGTTTTCCATACTGACACTGTCGAGTTTCTTGGCTTCATCTTGGAGAAGGGACAAATCAGGGCAGATCCCAAGAAGATTCAGGCGGTCACTGACTGGCCCACACCCACCACTCGAAAACATCTTCAATGCTTCTTGGGATTCGCCAACTTTTATCGGAGGTTCATCAGGAACTACAGCCAGGTTGTCTCTCCTCTCACCAAGCTCACGTCCATTGCCATGCCGTTCCGATGGAGTTCCGAGGCAGAAGGGGTGTTTTCTAGGATCAAGAGGCTGTTCTCCTCCGCACCTATCCTTGTGCACCCCGATCCTACCCGCCAGTTTGTTGTGGAGACGGATGCTTCCGACTCTGGGGTGGGAGCCGTGCTCTCTCAGGTTTCGTCCTCCGACAATCGTCTTCACCCGTGCACTTTTTTCTCTCAGAAGCTTTCACCAGCTGAGAGAAATTACGACGTGGGTAACCGAGAACTCCTCGCAGTCAAGTTAGCACTGGAGGAGTGGAGGCATTGGCTGGAGGGGTCCGAGAAACCTTTTGTCGTTTGGACTGATCACAAGAATTTAGCTTACCTTCAGACTGCCAAAAGACTGAATTCTCGACAAGGTAGGTGGGCATTGTTCTTTGGCATATTTAACTTTTCACTTACCCACCGCCCTAGTTCTAAGAATGTCAAGCCGGATGCCCTGTCCCGGCAGTTTGACACCCTCTCCGAGCGAGAGACGCCCGAGCACATCCTCCCTTTGTCCTGCACTGTAGCGTCGGTTACATGGAGAATCGAGTCTGTGATCCAGAGGGCTCTGCGAGGGAAGCCAGATCCCAGGTCCATTCCCGGAAGACGCCTTTACGTCCCGTCAGCTGCTCGGACACAGGTTCTCCAATGGGCTCATTCATCTCTCATGTCTTGCCATCCCGGCTTCACCCGCACCCTGGCGGTTCTTAAGAGAAAGTTCTGGTGGAACTCTATGATTTCGGACACCAGACACTTCATCAACATGCACAACCTGCGCCAGGAGCAAGACCTCCCACCAGGCCCCAGCTGGACTGCTCCAACCTCTACCTGTGCCCAGCCGACCTTGGAGCCACATTGGGGTGGATTTCGTCACCGGACTCCCCCCTTCTGAGGGTAACACCACCATCCTCACCGCCGTGGACCAGTTCAGCAAGGCGGCACATTTCATTCCTCTGCCCGGATTACCCACCACCGGACGTCCTTGTCAAAGAGGTTTTCTACATCCACGGCATCCCCTCAGACATCGTCTCTGACTAAGGCCCCCAGTTCATCTCTCAAGTCTGGAAAGCTTTTTGCTTGGCCCTCGGAGCCACTGCTAGCCTCTCTTCAGGATACCACCCTCAGTCTAACGGTCAGACCGAGAGGGCCAATCAGGACCTAGGACCTGTGCTACGTTGTGTTTCCGCCAAGAACCCCGCTTCATGGAGCAAGATGCTCACCTGGGTGGAATACGCACACAACGCCCTGCCCTGCGCCGCCACCGGAAAATCTCCCTCGGCTACCAACCACCATTGTTTCCTGACCAAGAAGCAGAGATTGCTGTTCCCTCCCTCGCCACCCACATGCGATGTATCAAGATCTGGAAGGATGCCAGGGCTGCGCTGTTACGCACCGCAGACCGCAGACCGCACACCAGCTCCACTGTATAAGCCAGGCGACTCCGTCTGGCTTTCCACTAAGGACATCCCGTTACAATCCACATCCCACAAACTGCAACCCCGATTCATTGGACCATTCAAGATTCACAGCATCATCAACCCTTCCTCTGTAAAATTGTCACTACCTGCTTCCCTTAAGATTCATCCCATGTTCCCACTCACCCCCTTTGTCCCCCCGATATTCCACCCCCTCCTCCCCGTATCATTGATAACCACCCTGCATACACAGTCAAGAAACTTTTGGACATTCGCAAGAGGGGTCGTGGTGTTCAATACCTGGTTGATTGGGAGGGTTATGGCCCAGAGGAGCGTTCCTGGGTCGCCCCCAGTCTCATTTTGGATCACGATTTGATCAAGGACTTTCACCATGACCACCCAGATAAGCTTGCTAGACCGCCAGGAGTCGGTCGTTAAGGGGGGGGTACTGTCATGGTTCCATGTAATTCATGCCACGTTTTATGTGTTATTTATGTCATGTTTCATTTCATGTCATGTCTTGATTCGGTTTTCATGTTACATTTCTGTTCATGTTTAAAGCATACACTTTTTCATGTTCTTTCCGCAAATCTTGGGTTCATGCTTTCCCTCTCTCTCTCGCTGTCACTCACGTTTCCTTATTGTTTCTAACCCCTCCTTGTCTGATTACTAATTTATTAACGATTAGATAGGTTTATTGTTTCTGCTAGCACGATTGGCAATTTAGTAACTCTAATTGCCGACGTGCTGGAGATTTACTAATTACTAACTTGCTAACCATGTGTATTCATGTTTCCTTTCGTTTCTAGTTCATGTCTGATTGACTAATCTACTAACGCTAGGTCAGGATAGGATAATTACTAACAACGACTAATTATCTTGTTACCTTGTCACGCTCTCCTCAGCTGTTTTCTGCTTCGCTCTGTTCTCAAGCTAAGTGTCTGCACCTGTCTACACCTCCACATAAGCTCAGTCTTTTTGTCACATCCTTGCAAAATTGTTGCCTAGTTTTCTATTGCACTCTTGAGCGTTTTCATTGTCTCAAACGTCCCTGACTACGAGCCTGCCTACCATCCTCCTGTACCTCTGCCCCACTGACAGCTACTCTGGTTTGTTTTGGATTTTTGCATGGTTTACAGAGTTCGAGACTGCCTTCTCCCTCAGTACTGTACTTTGGTTATTGGCTTGATTTTTTTGGTTATCGGACTTTGTTCTTGTTTTGACTACGTCTCTTGAACATTCCTCTAATAAAGCCCTTGCGGGTCTTTATTTTACGTTTGTTTCTGAGTCGTGCATTTCAGGTCCAACCCTCACGCATCCGTCTCAAGTAGTTTCTTCTTGGTGAAGACCTACATTTGGGGGCAATCCTTAATTTCAGGAAAAGTGTGACCACCCCCATAGTGAACGAGTGCACAGTTTCTGATCAGAAGGAAATCTCGTCATCAGAATAAGATCAACCTGTTTATCCTACCTGCTGTTCTAGAAATATAATTTTGATGGCATCTTTTGTTATGTTCTGTATTTATGTATTCCGCTTGTTTTTGTATTTTATTATTTTCTCTGTGTTCGTTTATCATTCACATTAGTTCCCCCGTCTGTCTGTGTTACTTGTTATCCGAGAATCCACTCCCTGTCTTTGTCGTTGCACTATTCGGGTGATTTTGGCTATACGGGTTCTGCCTTATTTCGTATCTCCTTTACTTCTTTCTTTATTTTTATCTGTACATATTAGTTACGTGTATATAGTACTAACCGACTACTAACGTTAGGGATTTTGGATGCATTACTAACATTTACTAATTACTAATTATCTTGTGTTTCTATCTGCAGCTGTCATTCTCCCCCTGGAGGAGAAGACGACAGCCTCCACGTGGCCTCCACTGCAAGTAATGAGAAATGGTGCAAGACCAGCTCATGAAACTAATGTCGCCACCAAATCGTCATGCTGACAAACCAGGGTGCAAGAGGTCGGGGGGACGCAAGCTCACGTCAGGGTGGGCAGCCATCCCAATCATTGAGCGCCAGGGTCTGTCAGTGCTTCAGCTAAATGTCGAGGGCCTCACCATCGGCAAACTGGACATCATACGCCATCTCGCCGACTCCCACGAAGTTGCAGCCATCCTCCTTCAGGAGACGCACTGTGGAAAAGGAGACATCCTCAGGTTGCCCAGGTTCCATCTCGCTGGGTCCATCCTCAGTAGGCAGAATGGGATGGCAACCTTTGTTAGGTCTGACCTCAGTTGGACAGCCACTGGCCAATCTCCACCGGGCTCCAGTCTTGAGTGGCTGTCCACGAGGATACAGACAACAACGGTTGTGAATGTGTACAAGCCCCCACCATCTGTACTGTCCACATCAGCCCTCCCGATTGCCACGGCACCCGCCATCTACTGCCAGCACACTGACTGGGGATTCCCACACAACACCACGGTGCACACTGGGAGTGGGCCTCCAACGCCAATGCCCAGCTCCTGTTTGACCCCAAAGAGCCAGTGGGCTTCTCCATCCTGCAGATGGAACACCCTCACCAACCCAGACCTCGCCTTTGCTGTGTTCCACAGTAATGACCCGATGCCAGAGCGAAGGGTGATTGACAGGTTCCCCCGATCACACCACCGACTATCCTCATTGGAATCCCATCACTGGTGCAGCCGGTTGCGGCGAAACCTGTCAGAAGATGGAACTTCCGGAAGGCCAACTGGCATGCATTTTCTGCCGAGACAGAGAGAACATCCGCCAGTCTTCCAGACCCAGACACTCCTGATGTAGATGCCGCATATGCAGCCTACTGTGAAGTGCTGATAGGGGCAGCGAAAAAATCCATCCCACGAGGCTACAACGTGAACTACATCCCAGGTTGGGATGAAGAGTGTAACCACCTCCTGCGAGCCCATCAGCAGGCTAGTTCAAGAGCTGAAGTGGATGCGATGGCAACGGCACTAGTTGAGAAGCTGGACACCACCCGCAGGGCTAGCTGGACGGAGGTCGTCGAGTTGATTGACTTCACCCACTCCAGCCGTAAAGGCGTGGCAGACCATCAACCAGCTCTCAGGCAGAAACACGATGCCTCCCAAGTGCCCGGTGACAGCAAATGCCATCGCAGCCCAGCGCCTGAAAAATGGCCGCTTCCCAGATGCAGATAAGGATTTTGCCCGCCTGACATCGCGCGAGGTATCCGCTCTCTCCAGGGCGGCCAGTGTCAATGCCAACCTGTCAGGAGACTTTACATCAGCTGAGCTCAGGGACGCCATATCCAAACTCAAGCAAGGCAAGGCACCAGGCCACAACAACATCCACCCAGAGTTTGTGATCCACCAGAGCGAAACAATATCTGCCTGGCTGTGCGCGTTCTTTTCTGCGTGCCTCCGGAGGTCCAAGCTCCCAAGGACATGGCGACGGGCTGCTATCATAGCCCTGTTGAAACCCAACAAACCTGCGGATGACCCCAAGGCCTACAGACCAATCTCGCTGCTCTGCGTCCCTTTTAAGATTCTGGAGAGGATGATTCACAGCCGCATTGAGCCAGTAGTTGACCCACAGCTACCGAGGGAACAGGCTGGTTTCCGCCGGGGCAGGTCTACAGTGGACCAGGTAACCCTGCTCACACAAGATCTTGAGGACAGCTTCCAGGCCTGCATTTGAAGCTGCTGAGAACCATCCCAGACCGGCATATGGTTAACTTCATCAAAGCATCCATGAAGAAGTGGGGCCTAACAGACAGCGCAGCATGTGAGTGCTGGGGAGCCTGCAGCAGACTGCACAAGAGTCCACATCTACCACCGCCTGTCCCCTACACCATAGACCACCTACCTCGCCGGCAATGGGAGGAGGGCCTCTTCCATGAAGAAGTGGGACCTGAGATGAGGGCGTGGCTGCACGACACGGAGCTGGACATATGATGACGATACACGAAAGAAGAAGATTCTCCCCCTCGTTTTCCTATCCCTGTGGATTTCTGTCTTCTTGCATTCTCTGCATGCGTTTCCACCTACGCGCTCCTCCCATTCGAACTGTGCATGTGTCTACCTGCTTTTCCCAGGTAGTTTGATATTATTGTGTCTATGTGCTTTCCATTCCGTCTTTCGTCTCCCCTTGTTGTTGTATTAGTGGTCCTGATTGTTCTCACCTGTGTTCTCGCCCCTTTTTCCCTCCCAGTCACACCTGATTCTTCTTGTGTTATCTTCCCCGTTTGTATTTAAGCCCCTAGTTTGCACTCTGACTTTGTCAGAACGTTAATCAAGTTTCCCAGTGCCGATTGTCAGTAAGCCTGTTATTTTGAGATTTCTGAGACACCCTTTGTTTGACTTCGAGTTTTGCCCGTCAATTCCGATTTGTTTGCCCTTCTGCCTGTTTGGTTTTTGATCTTTTGCCTCTTTAGATCTGACTGCCCTCGACTACTCTTTTGGATTTCGTTTTTGTACCTGCTCGGATTCTGATTACTGGCTTTGAACTTGGACTGATTAAATTAACGTTCTCTTTCTGCTATATCCTGGTCTGTGCTTGGGTCCTTGTCCGGTTTGCCACATTTTTAGCAGCCTTCAATGCCCAAACTTGAAATGTCCAATTAGTACAGCCCATGATGGTCTTAGAACATCTGTAAATTATTATTAATGCACCTTATTTTTAATCCAAGGCAGGTAATTCATTCATCTAATGGTTTCAAAAGAGAAGGGTGCCATTATTTTCCTATTTCTTTATCTGCAGCTAAGGAGCACAGCTTGTGCACAGGTCTGTTGGCAGAGACTATGGCCTGCTTCATCTAGAGCTGCAAATTATAATTGTTGGATTTAGGCAGGGACCTTTACCTACTAATGATGAGCAATTATTTTTGACTGCAAGATGATTTATGCCCCATTTTATAGGTCAACCTCCCACATCTGTAAGAACCAGAGGAGTGATCAAGAAAAGTCAACCCTTTGAAGTGAAGTTTTGAAACCCCCAATACATTAAGACAGGAATTAAATTCAGCATGACATACAGCTGCTGATTGTATATTCCATTCCTATGTTTGTTCCACACACCAATCCTCACTTCACTCACCCAGCAAAGCCACTAAAGAGATCATGGAGCAAACAGGTGGGGTTGACTGCAAAGTGTTTTTTGTTTGTGATCCCAAAGAACAAATGAGTAGTTAGAATCTACACAATTTTTCATCAGGGACTTTAGCCTGAGCTCCTTCTATAAGCAGGATACATTTCCAGGTCATTGCAAAGAACAAGTGCACTCCAGCCAGGGATAACAGGAACCATAAATATCCACATTGCCTGATTCCTGTTCAATGCCAGAAATGACTTTTATGCCATCATTTGCTGTTGTATGTATTGTAAAGTTCAAACTACATAGCGCCAACATCTTTGAGAGCATTGCAGTCACTCTGGGATTATGGCGTAAAATCATCTTTAAAGATTTTTGCCAGTGACTCATATGTAGACAATAGGAGTATTTAGCAAGAGAAACACTAGCGAGAGATATTTAGAAAGTTGAGAGATTACACAATGGTTCATTATGTGGCTTATCTGCCACAACTCCACCAGAAGAGGTCCTACTCTGGTTACCTTTCATATACTGTGTTAGTTTAAGTATCGGTAAGTACCATAATGTTTTCACTTCCAATACTACTTTTTTCATATCTAGCACCATGTTCAACATACTCAGCTGTGCTGCTCATCCCACAAATGCATATGGCATTGGGGCAGCCTATGGGGCATCCTTACAAATGGGGCACCATTTAAAAGAGAAATAAACAGGCTTTCCAACAGTATAAAATGTATTGCCAAGAAGCATTGTTACAACAGAGAAATAATCTACCAAACACAAATTTCCAAACTTTTTGTTCGATGTTTTATATATAAACGACAGTTTCTGGCAGCAGACACACTCACTGTGTGGGCATCATGGTATGTTTTTTGCAAATGCCCTAGGAAGAAGCATTGGGGTACAGGAAATTGCAATTGATCATATATAAAGTACAAGTGGCCTAGATAAGTAATTTTGTACCCAGTAAATTGTGTTAAATCAACTCTGTCAAATTTACTCTGATAGAGTACTTGATCACATTTAGACTTTAGACTTTTCTTTTGTTTTATTTCTGTTATTTCTGATTTAACACTGAACATTTGTCTGTGTACTTGTAAATTTCTCTTCCATTGAAGATTACAATTGTATAAATTGAGTCGGTTCTGTCTTCTGAAACAAAATTAATCGTTGTTTTTAAAAGGCATTCTCTCACATAACATTGTTCGAACCACAGCCCAGCACGCAGTGTATATAAATAAGATGTTTATCAGGAATGGATTTTGGGGGATGGAAAAGCCCCAGAGTAGGTATTCTGTGTTCTGGAGGAAAGTACATGATACTCCAGAACGAAAAATAAAAAATTCTGCTTCTAATCCTCGAAAACTCTACTCTCTCCTCACCCCTCCTCCTCCCCCCCAACCCCCCTCCTCTCAAACCGCGGATGCATCCTTCTTTCGAAAGAAGGTCAATGACATTCGCAACTCCTTCCCCCCATCCTCTCCCTCACCTAACCCTCCCTCACCCATCTCACTAGCTAAACCTCTCACCCCTCTGTCCTCCTTCTCACCCCTCCCTGACTCGGACATCCTTCAACTTGTTCACTCCCACCGTCCCACCACCTGCCCTCTCGATCCCATTCCTTCTCCCTTCTTCCAGTCCATTGCTATGGACATCGTCCCCTTTGTCTCCAATGTTATCAACTCTTCTCTTTCCTCTGGCTCTGTCCCCTCTCCCCTCAAAAGCGCCCATGTCGTCCCCCTCCTCAAAAAACTCTGAATCATGCTGTCATTTCCAACTACCGAATGGTCTCTCTCCTCCCATTCCGCTCCAAAACACTAGAGTGGGCTGTCTATAACCAACTGCCTGCTCATCTCCTACAGAATAACCTGCTTGATCTTAACCAATCTGGGTTCAAGATAGGCCACTCAACAGAGACTGCTCTGCTTGCGGTCACTGAGGATCTACAAATGGCCCAATCCCTTAGCTCCATCCTCCTCCTCCTCGACCGGTCAGCTGCATTTCATACCATGGACCACCAGATCCATCAAGTTGGGAATCTCTGGATCTTCACTGACATGGTTCAAGTCATACCTGGCTGACAGGTCCTACCAGGTAGGCTTGGAGAGGATCCCTCTCCTCTCCCCACACCCTCTCCACTGGAGTCTTCTGAGACACATGGCCCCACGCCCCTCCCTGAGACTAGCACCTAGTTACCATGTTAATAAAAGGGGGACGGTACTTCCAGGTAAAACAGAGAGGAAAAGGCAAGGTTTACTTTTGGTCTAATTAACCTAATTAAAAAAATCTCATTATTTGCCAGTGCTCAAATCGGAAAGTCACGATTCTAAGGTTTCTGTCAATGTTTTTGCCGCGTGTGTATGATAAAATCTCGCGACATTAGAAATAGTAATATACTTTTATTGCTGCTCGGATCGTCGGTGATCCAGTCGACCTCAGGGGGTTAAAGAGTGAAGAACAAAGAACTAAATGATGGAAAATTTAAACAAACGAGAGTAGAAGTGGTCACAAGGGAGAATGGAATGTGATGAATGGGGAGGGGTGGGTGTGGTGATGACGTTAAGCTCCCAAGCAGGGGGGGTTATGACATGTTAAAAAAGTGGATGCACGGAAAGGGGGGGCAGAGCCATTTGCGCAAACCAGCCAGGTTTCTTGTATCTAATCTTGCATTGCATACAATAAACCCTTTTACATCAGACTCAGATTGTGCTGTTTTTGAATAAATATTAAGTGTTGTTTGGGATCACTCAGTCTAACTGGCCCTGGCTGAGATCTGATTCTCCCACATTAATTGGTGAGCCAGCCAGGAAGGGCACGAGGGGGCAGAGACCTGGGCGGGGCTGCTGCTTTCAGTACAACCGTGGCCACAGAGATAAGGTAAGTAGAGCCTTTTTCAAAAAATCTGCAAGTTTGGTTGTATTCGGGGGCAGTAGGTATCCGTCCGGGCTACGGCGCTGCAAGCCTCTCCTCCAAAGAACCTAAATTATAGTAAGTGAAAGAGTCTGATGTAATATTATGTGTTTTGTGTGTATGAATGAGGAGAGGTGTATGCGAGTGTGAGATAGCCTTGTCACGAAGGGGCCTCTATAGAGGAACAGTGACACTGACCAGGTGAAATTGGTAGGCGAGCCTAGATAGGCGATGACCAAGCATTTGCCAGAGCACAAACGAGAAAGCCGCTAAATGTAACTGCGGCGTGCGTTTGCCAGAGCGCAAACGAGAAAGCCGCTAAATGTAACTGCGGCGTGCGTTTGCCAGAGCGCAAACGAGAAAGCCGCTAAATGTAACTGCGGCGCGCGTTTGCCAGAGGGCAAACGAGAGAGCCACTAAATGTAACTGTGGCGCTGGTCAGGGATGTGTGTGCCGGCACTGGTGTGAATAGAGGTGTGTGATTTGTGAGTTTGGTATGTGGTTTGCAAACCTTATATGTTTGTGAAATCTTACGTGTGCATTTTGTGAGTTTTTTGTGTGGTCTGTGATGTCTCAGTGAGCTGTCTTGTATGTTGAATCGACTGAATTATTGGAAATGGGAAAGCGGAATTGAAAAAGTGAATAGGAAAACCTATAGTAAATTTGTTGCAGACCCCATCGTTGAATGGTCAGCTGGTACGAGTTGTAGGGCAGGTCACAGAACTATGCCCTGAAGTGACCCCAAAGAGTGTGAACTATGTGTGTATTGCCAGCAGGGAGCCAACGGGTGAGAACAATGGTTTTGCCCCAGACGTCTCTCAGGCCCCACACTAATCCTGTCTCAGCAAAACAGGACACAGTGGGGACTGTTCTCAAGACTTGACCACATCGCTGAGTTTAATGTGTTATACTGTAAACTTCATCATTCACATGTACAGTATAAGCATGTTTGGTGTTATTGGAGAGCTGATGTAATGAGCAGTGGGTTGGTGTCATTGATGAAGTGGTGCGGGTGGCGCTTACTGAGGATCTCAGAACACCGTTCAAAAGTGAACGGTGCAAATGCAAATGATCTTCGGTCAGCGGCCTGGCAGTGTGATGCGCATACAGAGACGGCAGGGGAGTGGTTCCGGTTTTCAGTGATTAGTAGTTTTATTTCTAAGCTGATTGATACTTAGCTGTTTTCAATCGGTTTTAATATATCAGCCCGTGTTTGTAGTTGAGCGTTCCTTGAGTAGCGGAAGGAACCTGGGAGTTGTTCATTAGTCTGTATTGTTGTCAGGTGGCACTCGCCACTTAGTGCCTAGCATCACTCGGCTATATTAGCAACCATAGTTGTGGATAGTGGCAGCTTTTCGCGGCAGCCTCACCTTCCTAGCCTCACCGAACGAAGACTCTGCGGACAAAGACAGAGGAGTCTACCTGCAGGAGTCCACCGAGGGGGGCCAGCTAGGGAGTGCTCGCCGCACGGTAAGTATCATAGTTTTGTATCTCCCTGTTCTACTTCCTCTGCATCTAACACTACATGCTACCTCCCTATCCCAGTCCATGTCTCCTCTTCTAGAGGCATGTCCAAAGTCCGGCCCGGGGGCCAATTGCAGCCCGTGTTCAAATTTCCACCGGCCCGCAGCCTCTGTCATAAAATCAAAATATGCGGCCCGCCAGCACTGTTGACCACAATATAAAATACACGCGTACAAAAAAGCTATTTTATATTTCACCAGAAGATGGCAGTAGACCTGTGGCCGCACTCTCGCCGCGTGACCCTTGTGTGATCCTTTCCAGCCCATTTCTAAAATGGCGACTGTAACTAAAAAAAAAAAAGGAGTTGACAGCTGAAATACGAAACAACTGTGGGCCGCTGCTTCCAGGACTACCAGATGAAACTTTCAAGTGGAAAAATTGGAAACTGTTTTATTTTTCACTGAAATACAAAGGAAACAACTGTGATTCTGCAAACCCTAATTTGCGTGATGAAAAGAGACTGTGGCTGTTTTTCAAGAGAATTCAATATCAAGAGGCACTACCAGACGGAAACATGTTAATTTTTTTACAACAAGCTAACTGGAAGAACCTCCAGAGCCTTAAGGGTCAAACAAGAGGAAAAAATGTTTGTTCCGCCGTAGATGACTGGAATAAAACTGTTTTAACGGCACAGATTATCACCCTAGTCTTTTCACAAGAGCCACTGTATTATTCATGAGTCAAATGAAAATGCATGTTATGAAAGGTGATAAAGGCTATTAATTATACGCTCCAAAGGTGGCAATGCTGATTGCCAAGCAATGCTGGCTGATTTTGGATTTTTAGTTGACATTCTTGGCAAAAAGGGACAACCGATGCCAGAACATCTGATCCTGTTTGGCTGGCTGATTTTGAAGTTGACATCTGAAGCCTTCAGGGGCAAAATGCAGTGGTAAGCCAACTGTATTCACACATCAAAGCCTTTGGGACCAAGCTGCTACTTTTCCAAAGGCACCTGTCACAAACGCAGCCCAATACCACACATTTCCCATCGCTGCAGGAAATAATGACCAGTTTTCCACAGAACAATATCAGTGCGCAAATGAGGAGGTATGCAGCAGACATCTCATCTCTGGCTGAGGAGTTTCAACAGCGCTTTCGGGATTTTGCAGCTATTGAAAAGGAGATCACGCTTTTTTCCTCTCCTTTCTCCGTGGACCCTGATGATGCTCCAGACCACCTGCAGCTGGAGCTCATTGAGCTGCAGTGTGATGCCGAGTGTCGCAGTCAGCACCAACAGCTCCCTCTTGTCAACTTTTACCGCCAGCTGGATAAAGGCAGGTTCCAAGAGATTCGAACATTTGCTAAGAAAATGCTGAGCTTGTTTGGCTCGACATACTTGTGCGAGAAGACATTCTCGGTTATGAACATTAACAAGAACCGCGTGAGGACGAGACTAAGTGACTCTCACCTGCGTGACATCTTGCGCATCAAAACCACTGTTTTTGAGCCAGACCTGGCCTATTTACTGCAGTCGAGATCTCAGTATCACCCTTCACATTAGTGCAAGCAAGTTATTTGTTTAGTCTTCTGAGGTGAATAAATTCAAAAATCTCAGTGAATAGATTTTTTTTTGTGATGATCAAAACCACAGAGTCTTTTCAATCCGTGTATCATTTGTTCTTTTGTTTTTCAATTGACAATCAAACCGGGTCTCGTAAACCCGACAAATTAAATATTAAAATCAAATTTGGTCCGGCAGCCCGTTTTTCCATTTCGTATTTTTGATCAGAGTCTAAAACTGAAATAATTTTTATATCCGTTTTTGATATCCGATTCAAAATCAAATAGCATATTTTCGTTTTTTGATTTTTGATGGTCAATTGAAAAACGAAAGAACGAGTGATACAAGGATTCATATGGCCCTCAATATTTTGTACTTCTGAATAAGATAACTGTTAGTGTTATTTTCCTGTTCACATGTTTTGAATTTAGAAGTTTACAGTGAGCATTTAATAGTGAATAATATGTAATGTTTCAAGTGAACCTAGATATGTTTAATCTTCCCGAAAGTTTTTTTTTCCAGACAGAACTTTTCTTCATTTTATGTGGTCTTCAAAAATGAAAGGCAGAGTGATTTTGGTAAAAACTTGTTTAGATTTATTTGTGTTCTGTGTGAAGAAATGAAAAGTATGCCATTTGCAATAAAAATTTCATAAAATAGTTCATTTGCATTTAATGTTAAAGGTTCAAAGAATGTCAGGCTGAATGGTCGGCCCCCACACATTTTCACCTCACCAAATCTGGCCCTCTTTGCAAAATGTTTGGACACCCCTGGCCTAGAAGGAGAGATTCTACCCACACCCGTAATCTGTCCAATCTCATCCACCCTCCTAGATCTCCCGGTGTTGACGTGGTGGTAGCAGGCGGACTATGGAACTGCCAGTCCGCTGTCCGGAAGGCCGATTTCATCTCGGCCCAGGCCTCACTACTCTCCCTGCAGTTCGTGGCACTCACGGAGACGTGGATCACTCCCCAGAACACGGCCACCCCTGCTGCTCTCTCCGCTGCCTACACCTTCTCCCACACTCCATGACCCTCAGGTAGAGGTGGAGGGACAGGTATACTGATCTCCCCCTGTGGAGATTTGGTATTGTTTCTCTTCCTCACTTTTCACCTCCTCCTTTGAATTTCATGCTGTCACTGTCACTGTTCCATGTAAACTGCACATAATTGTTCTTTATCACCCTCCAGGTTCACTGGGGAGTTTCCTAGATGAGATGGATGCCCTACTCAGTGCCTTCCCTGAGGATGGCACTCCCTTCTTACTCCTCGGTGACTTCAACCTGCCGCTGGAGACCTCTCAGGCCTCTGCATTCCTACCCTTGCTTCAGTCCTTTGACTTCACCATGGCTGAATCCCCATCCACCCACAAGGCCGGTAACCAACTGGACCTGGTCTTCACCAGGAACTGCGCCTCACCCAACATTACGGTATCGCCTCTACATGTGTCTGACCATTGCCTTCTGTCTTTCTCCCTCCCCCTCCCCTCTGTGCCTAAACCATCTTCACGTGCTCCTACTGTCCTTGTCCGCAACCTCCGCAACCTCCTACTGTCTCTCCCCCACTGCCCTGTCAGCTACTGTCCTATCTTCCTTCCTCCTTTACTGATGCCTTCTCTCAGCTACCTGCTGAAAGCAGAAAGGAAAGCATCATCCAGCTCCTGATTTCCACACTTTCCTTCTCTCTAACCTCTCCTCTCTAAGTCTCCTTTCTAAGATTCAATCTTCTGTTTCCTCTAGTGCCTTTTATGGCAAGGGCAAAAGAAAGCCATTTTCTGTTGCTTGCGAAAAATATGAATACCTGACTGCCTTTACAAATCTGGGTAGCAGCTTTAACCTGGACCAGTCTACCTTTGCAATACTTTGCAAATACGTGTGCCACCTGTATGACCAGTCAGCTGCTGAAAATGTTAATGAGGCACGATACAAGGCGTTCTGCATGGCATCATCAGCTTTGCCAGAACTATCCATACCCCCACAAGTGACGCCCTGTACCAACACTGCAAAAGGGCAAACTACCAAGCAGCAATAATGAGATCATCTCTTAAAGCCAAGATGTGTGCCCCATCACCTGCTGGCAATGGATGGCACCTTGAGGATGGGGACTTAACAGTGACCTGGATGACTAGAAATTTTCCTCTTACAGAACGGCATCTCTGTGTCATCAAGCGTTCACCTTTGTTGCTTCTTCTTAGCTCCGTAGCCCTCTCTCTGTTCCCTCTGTAATGTAGTCAAATTGTGCATTGTTATCGTTGAATGTCCATTACTTTGTCAAATCTCTCTGTCCTGCCTACGGTTCCTAACCCCTGATTTCCTCTAAGTCTGCATTTTCCCTAAGATTCAATCTTCTGTTTCCAACCCACGAAATAAACTCTATTCCCCTCTCTCCTCAGTCCCCTCCTCCTCCCCCACCCCCCTCCTCCTCCCCCACCCCCTCCTCTCTAAGCGCCGATGACTTCTCATCCTTCTTTCACGAGAAGGTCGATGTCATTCGCAACTCCTTCCCCCCCAACCTCTCCCTCACCCATCTCGCTACCTAAACCTCCCACCCTCTGTCCTCCTTCTCGCCCCTTCCTGACTCAGACATCCTTCAACTTGTTCTCTCCCACCGTCCCACCACCTGCCCTCTTGATCCAATTCCTTCCCCCCTCTTCCAATCCATTGCTATGGACATCCTCCCCTTTGTCTCCAATGTTATCAACTCTTCTCTTTCCTCTGGCTCTGTCCCCTCCTCCCTCAAATGCGCTCATGTTGTCCACCTCCTCAAAAAACCCTCTCTGAATCCTGCTGTCATCTCAAACTACCGACCTGTCTCTCTCCTCCCATTCCTTTCCAAAACATTAGAGCAGGCTGTCTATAATCAACTGTCTACCCATCTCTTACAGAATGACCTGCTTGATCCCAACCAATCTGGGTTCAGAGCAGACCACTCCACAGAGACTGCTCTCCTTGCGGTCACTGAGGCTCTTCACGGGGCTAAGTCCCGATCCCTTAGCTCCGTCCTCCTCCTCCTCGACCTGTCGGCGGCATTCGACACCGTGGACCACCAGATCCTGCTCTCATCTCTCGTCGAGATGGTAATCTCTGGATCTGCATTGACATGGTTCGAGTCCTACCTGGCTGACCGGTCCTACAAGGTGGCCTGGAGAGGATCCCTCTCCTCTCCCCACACCCTCTCTACCGGAGTCCCGCAGGGCTCGGTGCTAGACCCCGTCCTATTCTCTCTGTACACCAAGTCAATTGGCTCTGTTATTTCTGCTCATGGTTTTTCCTATCACTGTTATGCTGATGACACTCAACTGTTTCTCTCCTTCTCTCCATCTGATACCCAGGTCCCGGCACGGATCTCTGCATGCCTGGCTGCCATCTCCGCATGGATGTCCACCCACCACCTGAAGCTGAACCTGGGGAAGACAGAGCTGCTCTTTCTCCCTGCAAAGGGCTCCCCGACGATTGATGCGTCAATCACTGTGGAAGGCTCCATAGTGTAGCCGTCTCAGTCTGCCAGGAGCCTTGGACTGACCCTGGAAAACCAGATGTGCTTCTCGAGCCATATTACAGTGATCACCCGGACCTGCCGTTTCTCCCTCCACAACATCCGGAGGATCCGACCGTTCCTCACCCAAGAGGCCACTCAATTCCTGGTCCAGGCCCTGGTGATCTCACGTCTGGAGTACTGCAATTCCTTGCTGGCAGGCCTTCCGGCCTGTGCCATCAAGCCACTGCAACTAGTCCAGAACGCTGCCGCTCGCCTGGTGTTCAACCAGCCGAAGTTCACCCACGTCACCCCTCTACTCTCCTCTCTGCACTGGCTCCCCATCGCAGCATGCATCAGATTCAAGTCACTGGTGCTTGCTTTTCAAGCGGACCAGAGGTACTGCTCCCCCATACCTCCAGTCACTCATCAGTCCCTACACCCCACCCAGACCCCTCCGCTCCACCTCCTCTGGCAAACTGACTGCCCCATCCCTCCGGGCGCCTGGCAGCCACTCCTCACGGTCTCGCCTCTTCTCTGTCCTGATCCCTCGCTGGTGGAACGACCTCTCGCAATCGGTCAGGACCGCGGAATCACTTGCAATCTTCCACAAGAGACTCAAAACCCACCTCTTCAGACTCCACTACCACTGAACACTGTCCATCTAGTCAATCTGTCGACACCACTGTTTACTTGTTCTACACCATATACATTTTTTAATTTTTTTAAACACACTAACCTTTTCTTTCCCAGTGTTACAGGTATGATACGCAGACGCCTGCAATGATGTCTATTACTGTATTACTGCACTGATCTTGTGCGCTAACTATGATTGTTCTTACCTTGTATTAATGCACATCTTGTAAGTCGCTCTGGATAAGAGCGTCTGCTAAATGCTTAAGATGTAAATGTAAAATGATTTGTACGTTTTCATGTGATAAGTTTGGGAATACAACAATTGCATATTGGGATTTACCTGGTGAGAATTGATATGTGCTGGAAAAAATGAAAGACGGGGAATTGGTGGACTGCTTATTCATAGAGGAGAGTGATTTGGAAGATTTAATGGACGCAGCTACAGAATTTGGCTCACTGTGATAATGAGCCTGTTGTTATACAACTGTTTGTTATGCGAAGGTCTTGAAAGAGAAGTGTCTAACGGTATTCTCATATGAGTGAAAGAAAAAACTAATGTGATTGCAAATGAATTGAGTGAATAGAAAGTGTGCATGGGGATTGAGGGCAACAGCCCAGACAAAACAGGAAACAGGTGTTTTAATTTTCTTTGTTCATTTGAGTGACAGGATGGGCAACAAAGGGAGTAAGGCGTCATGTCTCCCTGATCCGCTGACCGGACTGGTAAAGGTGATGTATGGTAAATGGGGAATAATGGTCGTAAATTACATGCCCTTATGGCCCCCACAAGGGGTAGTGAAGAGGACTGGTAGGACACTTTGTAGCGCCTGCATCACTAATCCACACCCTGACTAAGGATGCGCATGGTCAAGACCATTGCGCAAGGGTGGGGGAAGTCATTAAATGCATGGTGGTTGCCCTATTTAACAAGTATGCTGGATCAAGCACTAAATTACTGTGAAGTCTGTGCAACATATAATAACAGGAAGGCCTTTTCAGCGCCGATTGTACACATCCCACCACCTGATGGACCTTTTAGACACCTCATGATAGATTATGTGGATATGATCAAGCGAGTCCAGAACAAGAGACACATGCTAGTGGTGGTGGATACATTTAGCATGTGGGTAGAGGCAACACCTACAAGTAGTCCAGATGCCAAGTCTGTGGCAAAGTTTTATGTAAGGAAGTGTTTCCCAGGTTTGGGATTCCAGACAAGATCAGTTCGGATAATGGACCACATTTTGTAGCCGAAATGATGAAAACTGTAACTAAAATGTTAGGGATCAGACAAAGATTTGGGTGTGTGTACCATCCACAGTCCCAAGGAATCACTATCCAGCGATGCACGACCATCAACCCGGCAACCAGGATGGTCTTGCCGACCGATGGCACTCCCCATGAATGTGTGCAAAGAACAGAAGCTTTTCTAAAAGCTCGTGAAGACCTGTATAATCAGCCCATTACCGCTGATCTTACACTATTTGTGGATGGGTCGTGTTACAGAGATGAGAAAGGGGCTCACGCCGGGTACAGTGTGATACAATTACATGCGGAAGACGCTTCCTTTACCGAAGTACAGGCCGTAAAGGTTGCGCAACCATGCTCTGCTCAACTAGCAGAAATTAGAGCCCTAACAGCTGCATGTCAACTAGCAGTGGGGAAACGTGCAAACATTTATACAGATTCGGCATATGCCTATGGGGTTTGTCATGTATATGGCTCTATCTGGAAGCAAAGAGGTTTTCGCAGGGCTGATGGCGCCCCCATCACACACGGAGAAGCAATTTCAGATTTGTTAGAGGCCATGAAGCTACCTAAAGCGGTGGCCATTATAAAGTGTCCAGCGCATCAAAAGGCACGAACCCTAATAACTGATGGCAACAATTTAGCAGATAGATCAGCGCACCAAGCGGCAATAGGACAGAACACGATAGGAGTCATGTTGGCAGAAGAGCCTAGTCCCGCAGGAGATCTTATTTCTCTCATTGAGGCGCAAAGTAAAGCTAGTGTATACGAAATCAGTGGTTACGGAGGGGGGCAATGAAAACTCTAGAGGGCCCCCACAAAGGGTTGTGGAGAGGACCAGCAGGGCACTTTGTAGCGCCCGCATCACTAATCCACACCCTGATCAAGGATGCACATGGTCAAGACCACTGCGCAAGGGGGGAAATCATCAAACGCATTACGAATGCATGGTGGTCACCCTATTTAACAAGTATGGTGGCTCAAGCGCTAAGGGACTGCGAAATCTGTGCAACATATAATAACAGGAAGGCCTTTTTAGCGCCGATTGGGCACATCCCACCACCTGATGGACCATTTAGACACCTCATGATAGATTATGTGGATATGATTGAACGAGTCCAGAGTAAAAGGTACATGCTAGTGGTGGTGGATAGATTTAGCCGGTGGGTAGAGGCAACACCTACAAGCGGCCCAGATGCCAAGTTAGTGGCAAAGTTTTTATGTAAGGAAGTGTTTCCCCGGTTTGGGATTCCGGACAAGATTAGTTCAGACAATGGACCACATTTTGTAGCTGAAATGATGAAAACAGTAACTAAAATGTTGGGCACCCTGAAAACAAAGATAGCCAAAATATGTGCGGATGGAAAGATCAATTGGGTGGATGCAGTACCATTAGCGTTAATGAGCATGAGAATGCAAACCAACAGGGGCACGCATCTAACCCCGCATGAGATGCTAACCGGTAGGCCTATGCCAGTACCGTACCTTCGGGGCCCGTACAATGAGCAACTTGAGAGAATTATCAAATTATGTGCAACATCTAACCTCAATACACAAAGCCATCTTCCAACAGGTGAAAGGAGCTACTGAAGAAAGAACAAGCAGCATTCCAGAAGATCTGCAAAACATACATCCAGGAGATTGGGTGTATGTCAAAGTGATCAAGAGGAAGTGGAGTGAACCCAAGCATGAGGGACCGTACAAGGTGGTGCTGACAACTCCCACTGCGCTTAAGGTTAAAGGTAAAAGTGTATGGTTTCACCTTAACCACTGCTATAAGGCGAGAGAACCAGGACACACACAAGACGATATTAGAATCAGCCTGCAGGGAATAGCAGAAAGGCAAGATAAAGAAGGAGCACCCTCAGAGGATAGAGAGGATGAGGAGACAAGGGAGATATAGAGGAAAACAGAGGAAGGAGAGTAGGGTATGGGGCATACAGGTGCGGGTGTTATTGTTGTTGATGGGGACACTGTCGGGTTCACACCTCGTTGAGTAATGAGAACATGAGCGCTGGCCACCTGATGTCCAGTAGTATGTACAAGGCGCCAGGGAAAGAACTACACACCTTATACAAGAAGGGTAATATGTTTTATCGATGGTTGGAATATTCTGCAAGACAGGTGACTCAGGAGACATGCATAACATGCTACAACTACGGCAAGCTAAGAACACCCCACATAAGGCCAGTACCCTATACACCGACGGACTGTACAGGAGATCAAGGGTGCTACGTACAATGCATATTGTACTATATGGCGAAAGGAGGAAAGCATTTAGAATTATGGGAAGGGACGAAGCCTAAAGATTTAGATCAATCATTGAGTCAGCCACTAGATCGCACCAGCAAAAGTGATGGATACGTCTATACATATAAAGGGCAGACACTTATTGAAATAAGCAAATGCCAGGACATACTTATTGCCGGGGACGAAGTAAATGCTGAAGTGACCCCAATGGTTGTGGTACCCAATCACAATGAATTTCCATTATGTGTGGCACGAGACAAAAAGCTGGAAAGGCAGAGGTGGAGTTATGAAACAATAGGGCTATATTTACGCCACTTTGGGAGCGCTTACCACCCACCAGTTAAATGTACTAAACGAAGTGGTAAAGGCCCCTGTCTAGTATACTCCACCACCGATATCGCACCAATTAAGTGTCGGGAAGTAGTCGCCAACTTTGGAGACATGAGAGCTGCTGAGACAGAAATATCGGCAGTTACCGTACCAGACCTTACTAGAGGCACATATCCTTTGGCGGATGTATATTGGTACTGTGGCAAAGGCACACAGGTTAAAGCGACACTAGAAGCAAACTGGACAGGAATATGCACACCAGTTGCTTTAACCGGACGAGTGACAGTTGTTGAACTAACGTCACCCAGCCGTGCAGGACGGCAGAGACGACAAGGGACAGAGCAGGAGGAGGTAAAGGTAAGTTATCTGGGTACCCCTATGAATGTTCCACCAGAACATAAGGCAATGAGTGAGCACACCATCAATGCTATAGCAATATTTTCTCCCTGGATCCAAGTCATAAGAAATGCAGAATGGGTAAACTATCTATGGTACAATCAGCAGAAATGTATTAACCATACAATATTATCATTACAAGGGATAAAGGAGCAGCTGCACGCCACCTCAATTATGGCAGTACAGAATCGGTTGATTCTTGACACATTGCTTGCTGATACACAGGGAGTATGCGAACGATTTGGAGAAGATTGCTGCACAATAATCCCAATGCACACAGGAAAAGGGGGAAACTTAACAGTAGCACTAGAGGCATTGGAGGATATGAGAACCGAACATGTTAAAAATACATTGGGACAATTAGGCCAGGGGTGGTGGGATTGGTTGAACATGTCATCATGGGGGGCAGCGTTGGTGAAAATAGGAATACTTATAGGATTGGTAATATTGATGTTGTTGTTTGCCTCATGCTGCCTAATTCCCTTTATCCAATCCCTGATAAAAAAGTGATAACAACTACGAGTGGACAGTTTCTGGTTACAGTGGGCCTATTAGAGGACTCGGGGGACACAGGCGTTGGGATGAAGTGGGTTAAGCCTACTGCCCCCGAATGGAGTGAACCAATGCATATGTCGTTGCACGGCGAAAGGGGGGTGGGGTGTTTCACTGTACGTGTCATCCAAATAGGACCCAACGAGTATCGAGATGAGAGAGGAAACCCAGTGAATGCCAAAGGTGGCCCACTTGATTGCCTGTTTGGAAACCCCCTCTGCGAGTATGGTGTAAGAGGAGGTGCTGGTTGGGAGTGCTGGAGCCACCATCCCCTTGCCGCCAAGCTGGTGAAGGATCCCTGGTTCTAGGCCAGCTATGCGGGTGATAGCCCTGATGGAGGAGACTGGTGCCAATAGGACAAGGAGTGATCCGACTTCCAGTGCATCATGCAAGCCGAGACGACTTCTCCTCAATGATGACCCTCGACTGTGCGCAAAGTACATGGGTTGAAGACACAACACTTACACTGACTATAAATGTATAAATGGACTGAAGCAAGCATGAACACACACAGGAGCCTGACGCTCCCTTACCTATGGCAGATAGATCAAGACACACACATAGTTATCTCACCCGCATTCTGCCAGAGAAGATCATGAACTGTAACGAGTGAATGCAAGGCAACCTCTCCTCTATCCACGGGTCCAGCAAATTCGACACAAGACTGTGAAAGATGGGAAGACATTATCCTGCTTAGCAATTTTATATAACCCTATATAACCAAAACGTGGCTGGTTTTATTATCACTATAATTACGCAGTATATCTAATATATGTTACTTATGATCGAATATGTAGTCTGTTCAGACCGAGGTCAGCTTGCATTGAGCGTCGTTGTGAATCAATAGCCACAATTTGCCCTGTAAGTGTTATGTAAGCGACCCGTACAATAAAGAAAGACTCCTACCACCATAGCTATAAGTGGTATTCATGTGGAGGGGGCGCCACATGCCGCAAGAACAACAAGGGTACTCGCATGCCCAAACAATGTTCTACAACAATGCTTGAGTCTGACTGAGTCGTGTGGGTGCGGCTTGGGTGACAGCTGCGGGGGAAATTGGTTTACTAGTGGCTCAGTTGAAGCAACATAAAGGCCAACTAGGGAATCTGTTGAGTTATTTACTAAACAACGAGTCAATGTGAGCTGACATAGTTTATTACACTTTTGTTATGCAGTAGGCGAGTTTTGTTTGACTTTGATGACTTGAGCCTGTATTGTATGAATGACCCAATTGTGGCCCTCTGTTTGATGCTGTGCAAGAATAAGAGCACCAAATGACTTTTACCCACTCCCCACATAAGGGAGTCGTCAACTTGGGGAGCACTGCAGCCTTGAGATAGCAACTTGCTGACAACAGACAGTAGGGATATTATGACATGCGAAACTGAGTCACAAAGGGGGGAATGTGGGAGGAAAATTAAGAAAGGCTTTGCATCTAGGACCCCATCTGCTGTCCCTATGTGTCTAATCTCAAAAACAATAAGTGCAGGACGTGGAGCCATAAAACGAGCACAATGGAGGCTAAACATACAACTCAGATCGAGAGTCAATGGGCAGTGAATGATCTCTGTCTGAGGAGGTCGTAGTCGTGAGTAGAGGAGGGGGTCAGGCTCCACATCCTGACAGGCACGACCAGATGCCGCACTCTAAGTGGTAACTCAATAAAGGTACTTCCTTACCTGACAAGAGCACAATGGGACAGATATAGGTGGCCGGGTCTTCCCATCACTAATATTTATGAGCCCAGTTCGGGCAAGACTCCGCAGCACGAGGGTGAGAGGACGTGGATTAACAAGTAAACAAGTGAACCCCACCATGCTGTAACCTTTTACCTTTGTATCAGGGATTCTGCAGATTTTACCACCAACATTATTGGGTCACGCCGCAGATATACTATATTATAGACCATTGGAATTAAACTATCCGCATAAGTCGTAGGGCAATGGTGTAGCCCCGTATCAAATAAAACTATTACTAAACTACACAACACAGGTAAATACATAGTACACAGTTGGATCAGCTGAAATGTCCATTTATGTCTGTTTAAGTCTGTTTATGTCTTTTCATTAATCTTTTAGTTAAATGTTGAAGGTATGAATAAAGAAAAATAAAAAGTGGTCTCGGCAGGATGGAACGCCATGAGGTCATGGGGAGGGGTCAAGCCAGGTGGGCGTGGTGGTCAACCTCCAAGGCAGGAAGAGCCGACATGATAAAAAGTTGGTGCACGGGCCTAGGGGGCAGCTGTTTTGCGCAAACCAGCCAGGTTATTGTATCGAATCTTGTATTGCATACAATAAACCTTATTTACCTCAGACTCTGAAGATTGTGTGGTTTTTGAAGAAGTCTTAAATGTGGCATGGGATCGCTTAGACACACTGGCCCTGTCTGAGATCCGATTCTGCGACAAGCCCATCCACTGTCACCCAGCAGGTACCTCAAAATGAATAACTTTTGAGCTGCATGTTACAACAGACTGCAAAGCATAAAAGTAGATGTGGGAAACATAGTGGTTCTACTAAGTGTCAAGTGACTGCATTGTCACTTAATGCCTGGGTTTTTATTGGTTTTGTGTTTTTAGACAGCCCAGCCAGAGACGCCGCCACCACCCTCTTCATTCTGGACCAAGACGGATGCAACCACCCCCTCACAGTCTCCAGCTCAGAAGGTATAGCTTACTTGCTATCAATTATAATTATTAAATAAATAGGAAACTGAAGACTTTGAATTACACAGTCTAACTTGATGTTATGTGTAATCAGATGGCCAAACTTCCGATCCCTCTGCTGGCCACACCCTCCTGCTCCCATTCCAAGGCTGAACAGGTATTTTTCTTTCCTCATGCACAGGGCATTTGCAGTATAGTGTGGCACAACCACACAATGCTTCAGTCTGCTACGAGAAGCACAGAGCAGACAGACACATCAAATCTCTCATGGAACAAACAGTAAGGTTCAAACTTTGATAGATTTTATAGTATTGTTATCTAGCAAAGTACAATTCATAGCCAAAAGCTCACTGATGAAGTAAGTTTTCAGAAGTAGGTCTTGGCTTTGAGTTACATGGTTTTAATAAACTCCCTCAGTTTCTCAAACTAAGCATGATGACATCCAAACATATTTATCCACTTATGTCAGTGATGATGACAAACTACAAACAGTGAATAAGTGTGGTAAATTTTTATACAAACATATACTGTATATTGAAAGAAATATCATGTTTTGAAACAGGCAAGTGCTTATTAGCTATGATTTAAGAGAGATTTTAAAGGGACAAATATGCCCAACGATTTCATGTGAGTTATTGTGGTGATGTAATACTTTTTTGGTGTGTTAAAATTTTAGATGCCACACACCAAGCCCCACCATCAGGAACATTGTCAGCCTTCCACTGACTTTCACGCACGTATGTAGCCCACTGTTTTTTCATAAAATGTTTTAATTACATGTATAAGTTGTATATTCTTGTTGCTTAATTGTAAACAGGTTTTCCCCTGGGCTTTTTAGTTTTTATAGTACAAAGGTGTTTAATTGTAGTATTTACATAATTAATTATTTTTAAAGGTTTTAAAGTTTTAGTGTCTTTGTTTGCTTCTAAATAGGCCGCGGTACAGGTTATTGCCATCGTGTGGGGAAATGGCAAGCTTCCCCCTTCACTGGACGGCCCCACAAATTGGTCATTCCAGCTGACGCTCCAGACAAGAAGGTATAATTATTTTAGAATTTATAAATTAAAATCTGATCTGAGGAGTAATGGGGGATTTTCACACATAAAAAAAATGTCTTTGTTTATGCTGCTTGTTTGTCCTGCTTGTCGGTGACTCGCATCTGCGAGCCATCGCAGACGGATTCGTGGGGATGCCAGACGGAGTACTCTCCTTTGGCGTCCTGTCCATCCCCGGGGCATCGGTAGCTGAGTTGCGGACTGAGGTTCTTAATGTTGTTCTGCCTCGGACACCCGAGGCAGTCTGTCTTTCAGCACCCAGTAACAATTTGTCTTCTAGCAGGACCATCAGCGAGGCAGGGGCAGACTTTGGCAATCTGCTGAAGAGTGTTTGTGGTACCTGGCCCAACGTAAGCTTATTTTTCTTTGTATTGTTACGGTCATGATTATATGCTTGATAATATAATTGGTTTTATGAGCGATTGTGTTAATTTTAATGTCTTCGACGTTTTGAGAGAAAAGGAATGTTTTTGTTCTGGACTTTCCTCCCCATCTGAACTTCGACGTGGCCCTGCAGGATCTTCTGCGTCAGAAGTACCATCGTGTGGCAGCACGTATGGGTATGTAAAAAAAAACAGATGTTAAAGTGCAGTACCATGTAGAACAGGTTATGCCTGTTTGGGCAAACTAATGTAATATGTATTATGATTTTAATATTAAAGTGGCAATCCCAAATTTCAGTCCTAATCGATTTGGCCTAAATATGTATGGATCAGTAAGTGTCGATAAGTCATGTTTTTTATTTTATTTAAGAGGTCAGGTACGTGTCTGTTGCTGACCACTTTCCACTGACACGACTTGACCTGTGGTGTAGTGACGGCGTGATGTTACTCTCAAATGGCAAGTGAAAAAAGTGTGATGTGCATTTTTCTTGTAGATTTTGAAAATCATTTAATGAAACATTAACAGTTTTGTAAATTATTTTTGATTATGTCTGGCAGGTTCTACATCAGTGATGATGCTGGGATGGAGATCCTGCGCAGTTGCTGTGGTTTGCTGCTTACCAGCAACTGGAGAGGAGAGGTTGCAACGAAGAGACTTCTCCCAGGACATCACCACCTGCCAGAAGAGTCTCTCCAAAAGTGGCCTGAGGTCACCGTGCCACATCCATCCAACCCTTTTGAGTGGACACTTGTTGGACGGACCAAGAAGGTAATAGATTGCACCCTGTAACTGAAACGTTTTCAAAAGGGATATTCTGTTAACATTTTAGATTAGTTTTCGTCAAAGAGTACCCTTTTTTTTATTTATTTATATATATATTGTATATATAAACTATGGCATTTATACAGACAAACCAGCCTGTGGAACCTGAGCAGCTGGTTTGTCATATTTATAATTTGCTTTACGTTAAATAATGAACATATGATTATTGATGTGTATGATTTGGCAGTCACCAAGTCTGTCTGTATTTTTTCCCATGGCGCGGGCCAGCGAGCCGTGGACATACAATGCGAAATTCAGGACACTCATTGACGTTTTGTCCAGGGACAAACTGCAACGGTGATGATGTCACAATGCATTTGGTTTGGCAGAGGCTACTGCGCTGTGGGCCTCAACGTATTTGTGCTTGTTTTTCCACAGGTGGACGTGTGGGAGCATTCCATCCCGCTAAATCCTGTGTGGTTTAGCCCTGCGATCTTGGATGCGATGCAAGAGGCTGTTCCATCACATCTTCCTAGCGCTGTGGAGTGCAGTGCTCTTCCAAAAGGCGGAAAGGTCATTTGGATGCAAATTCTATCTTTTCGTTGAGGCCTTTTCGTTGTCTCCCCCTTCCTGACATATATCAAAATGAGTAAAAGCCAAGACTGTTTATGTTGTCCAAGAGGAGCTAAGCCACAAATATCGTTTGAAAAAAGTTTGTATGGTTTTTGTTACATCAGAACTCAACTGTGGAACATCGAGAGAGACATGTTGCCTCCAAGAGGAGACAGGAAAAGCAGCAGGTTTGTCATATTATGTCTAATTATTAGAGGAATACTTATTATTTAATAATAATACTTATTATTACATATTTGGATTTGTTTGCTGTGTGTTTTGAGTAGACAGACAACAGCAACATTTTTACGTGTTTGTCGTATTTGTCGCATTTTTACGTGTTTGGCACCAGCCAGGTAATTTGCATGCACACTGTACACACATAACATGTGAAAATCTCTTCATAAAGGTGGCTGTCCATAGGACATTTATTGTCAAAAGATTGTCACTCACTCTCTCTCACATTCATTCATTCATGTAACAAGATTGTTCTAGGAAGAAACTCATTGTTTTTCATCATGTTTTATAGAAAATAAAAATTATTTTAGTTCTAATTATGTAGCTGTAGGGGGCAAGTAGATTTGAGATTTTAAGAAAAAAAACTATTATTTGATATACCTCTTTTGTGTGGATTCGACATTAATTTGGTGATTAGTTTTGGTTCCAAATTGAAATATCCTTGATTTTAAATGTGATTGAAAAATGTGATTAATCGCAATTAATCACAGCAAATCATGATTAATTAATTGTTTTTTTATCATTTCACAGCCATATATATATATATATATATATATAAGAAATATGCACATAAAAATAAAAATGACAACATTCCTTCCTAATAATTTCAGGATTCCGCCATTGGACCAAGTCAACGCATTCAATCCGTGAGGGCAACTCATTCTCAGATGGATCAGAGGTATGGAAGTTTTTCTCGTAACAATCAGTGCACCTGCATGGCTCTCACCTTTCTGGCCTACCACAATGAGGGGTTGCATTTCGACACAATCTCCCTTGACCGCGTGCTTCAACGTGGAGATGCACTCTATGTAGGTATTAAACAGCAGCGTATATTGGACAAAACGTTCCAACACAACCACTTGAGCATAGAGGAGATGCCACAACAGGTTTTCACGGATTCATATATTTACAATGTGCGCATAAACAATTCGAATCTGAGGGTCGGTTTCCTGAGAGACGAAGAAGGTAGCCCTCGAAGCAGAAGAGGATTGTCCCTTGCCACTCAACTGGAGTGCCTGTCACAAGATGTCAGCCATGCTTTTCTCCTTGTAACTCCCGACTGCATTGCAGTGTTCCGTGACAGAACAGGATGCTATGGATTGTTTGATTCCCGCTCCAGATCTGCAAGAGGTTTGCCACACTCTAGTGGAACTGCAATTATGCTGACTTTCTGTGACCTAAGTGACATGGTTGACCACTTGCATGAGCTTTTTGAAGACCACGGCCCTTATGCAAGCTATGAGCTCATGCCCGTTTCCTTTGAAAGTGACCACGGTTCCAGTGAGACCCCTGGACAGTCAGCGGATGTGACAATCACAAAACCAACAACAGCATTACCAGAAGCACAAATGTGTGTGGAAGCCAACATCCCAAGGAGCAAAAGTGATGATGGACAACCAAAGAATCTGGACTTCAATCAGGGAGTGAACATAACGCATCACACAACAAAAACAGTGCAGGATTTTTCAAAACTGACCAAACAAAGGCAAAGAAAAGCTATGCGTAGAGCAAGTGAGTGCAAAAAGCAACACGTACCACCTGGAGACAATGGCCTCAGAACCACTAAAAGAAGACAATATGAAAAACAGAAATATGCCAGCAGTTTGAAATTTCAGCTGAAAAAAGTGCAGGCAATGAAAACCAAATATGCACAAGACTGTCATCACCGAAAACAAAAAGGAATGCATTCACAGAAGATACAACATGGATCCTGCTTTTCAAAGCAGACAGAAAATGTTCATGAAAAAGTACCTGAGGGAGAGGTACAGCACCGATCCTGCTTTTCAAAGCAGACAGAAAAAGAAAAAGGAAAAGGAAAAATTATGCAACAGCCCAGAATTCAGGCTGCATCATGTACGACACTGCACCCAGAACAAAAAGGATAGACTCGCTACAAATGCTGCACTTCATATTCATCACAAGTTGCAGTGTGCACTGAGAATCAAGAGGAAATACATGGACATCATAAGCCACCGCCCGGATACTCCACAGCCTGTGGTCAACCCTGCAATGGAAGCTGCTATATCTTCGTTCCGGGAAAGGATTCGACATGGGCCCACACATGTCTGCAGTGTGCCACAGACCTCTGTTCCCCAATCAGGTAAAGTATTGCAACAGAGCCAAATATGGCAAAAACATTTGCGTGGTGGCTGCTTGCTTGACAGGTAAGTATGTCCATGTATGTGACAGTGAATTCTCAGCCCCATGTACCGTTCCGCAAGACAGGATGCAGGAGTGGATCTGCCACACCTGTGAAGGAGGGATGCCATCGATCGCAGTTGCTAATAACCTGGAGCTAGCACCCATTCCCCCAGAGCTGGATGAGTTAAATGTGCTGGAAAGGCAGTTGATCGCGAAAATCCTGCCATTTGCTAAAATAGTTGCGTTGCCCAAAGGACGGCAAAGAGCAGTACACAGTGCAGTTGTGTGTGTACCGTCAGAGGTGGAAACCATAGTGAACTCGCTCCCGAGGCCCAGCGCTGAAGCCCATCTGTTGCAGGTAAAGTTGAAGTGAAACATCAAGTACAAGAGATATCAGCACTTCTACACGGTGAACATGAAGAATGTGCTAGCAGGACTGACAAAACTGAAAGACACACATCCGCAATACAGCGACATAGCAATAGATGAGCGCTACATTTGAAAGTCTCCAAGATGATCAGCCAGTCGATGAAGAGGACGCACAACAGGACAACCCAGATGCTGCACAGCCTGAGGAGCCCAGCAACCCAGACGGAGAAATGGAAACCACTGCCGACGCAAAAAAAAAGATGAACAGCAGCCCAGTAATGTGGACAAAGAAAAGGAGGACCTTAGACCTGGTCTGGCCCTGGACACTTGCATGCAGCCTCCTGACATAGCGCAGGAAGTCCTATCATATGGTGATGGAATATTCAGCGTCGCTCCCGCCCAAGGAAACAAACCCGTCGGCTTCTTCTCCATACCAAAACCTGAAGCCTTGGCCTTTCCTGTCCCAACAGGATGAGGTGAGAAAAATCTAATTGTCCCCAAGCATGTACTTCAACACAAGGCTATTCTGTGCCGATACCCGGTTTGCAAAGGACCAAAGCTATCTCTTCATTGCGCAGTTTGTAACGGAAACTCACATGGCTACCTGCAGCATGTTGATCCAAACATGGAAGGGAAAGAAAAATGCCAGGGATGGAAGGAGAATTTCTAAAAGATGCTCCAGGATAAAGAAGAGCTGGAAAAACTCATCCAAAATAAGGAAGCAACACGTTTTATGCAACCCCTTAGAGGCACTCCAGCGTACTGGGAGAAAACACTTTGAGATCTTCACGCTATGGTCAGACAGTTGGGCAAGCCAACCTTTTTTGTCACTTTTTATACTGCGGAAATGAGATGGCCTGAATTCATTGAGGTCATAAAAGCTCAACATGGTGAGGAAGGGGACTTTTCAGGGCTTGACTGGAATGAAAAATGCGAGATTCTCCGGAGCAACCCAGTCACTGTCATGCGCATGTTGGAGAAGAGTGGATGCACTCATGACAGATCTGATCCTGTCACCTGCACAGCCCATCGGTCCAGTGGAAGATTACCTGTTTTGGGTGGAGTTTCAAGCCAGAGGAAGTCCTCATATTCATATGGTGGTTTGGATTGAAGATGCACCGGAGGTTGCGGATCCCGAGGACTGTGCAGATGTTGTCGAGTTCATCGACCACTACATAACCTGCCAGATGCCTGATGAGAAAGCAGACCCCGAGCTCCACAAAATTGTGTCAGAGGTTCAAGTTCACAGCCGAAATCACTCCAAAGCATGCAGGAAAGGAAATGTATCGTGCATTTGTATTTGGGTTCCCGAAGCTACCCATGGAGAAAACAATCATCACCTCTGCACCCTGGAACGACGATGAAGATGTTGAAGAAAAAGATGGTGTCCAGGAAAAGGAGTGTGGAAAAAAAGCCAAAGATTCAAAAAAGAGTAATTTCCCAAGAAATTTGAGACCACCGTATCAAGGACTTGGAAATGCACTGGACGAAGTGAGAGCAGCACTGTCCAATGCAGAGATTTTGATTATCGACAAGATATCCATGGTCTCCAAGGAGCTCTTTGCTTATGTCCACTGGAGATTCCAGCAAATCAAAGGCAACAGGAAACCATTTGGAGGGCTGTCCGTCCTTGCAGTTGGAGACTTCTACCAGCTGCCACCCATTGGTAAAGCCAAACAGCTCTGCATTTATGAGGATGATGTGTTTGATCTCTGGAAAGATTTCCAGATGGTCAACCTTACAGAAAGACCATCATACTTTCGCCAAACTCTTGAACAGGATTAGAACCAAGAAGAAGACTGATCCTCTCAGCGTCGACGACACAGCTCTGCTCACACAGGCTGTCGCTGAAATCAAAGATTGTCCGCTTGATGTCCTTCATATCTTTGCCACAAACAAAGAGGTTGATGCGCACAATGCTGCAACTGTAACTGCCCTGCACTTACAAGTTGTAAACATTCCAGCAGAGGACTACAAAAAGACCCCCCGAACAGGAGGAATGGTCATCCTGACTGATCTCAAGGGCAACAAAAGGGATTTACCGGACAACATACAAGCTGCTCAGGGAGCACGGGTCATGGTGACTAGGGACCTGGATATCGAGGACGGTATTGTAAATGGGACTTTTGGAACAATCGCCAACATTGTTACCACCACTCAATATGGACCAACGACGGTGAAGCAGATCGGACTGGAATTGGATAATCCCACAGCAGGTCAGAAATTCCGCAGGAAGATTCAAGCGTTGACCGTCGTCCATCACAATGCAGAAAGACTTCCAACGCACATTGAGGACTTGAAATCTCACCACGAGCTCAGACTTGCTGATGTTTTGTGCATCACCGAAACCCATTTGTCTGGATCGTTTGTTTCCCCAAAGTTCCAGTTGGAGGGATATGACATGTTTGTGTGCAACAGACACGTGTCATACGCAAACAGAGTGGACATGGCTACAAAAGATGGAGGTGGAGTTGCGGTGTACTGCAGGAGCAGTCTTCAAGCAGAGACCCGGAGATACTTTCGCAATGTGACGGATCTGAATTTTCAGTCGTGAATGTTGAGTCCCCAGTCAGAGCTTTGATAGCCACTGTGTACAGACCACCAAATTTAAGTCTTGACATGTTTCTTCCAAACATGCAAAGCCTCTTGGACCCTTTGGAGATGATGGATTGCCAGCCTGTTGTCGTTTGTGGAGACTTCAATGAAGACCTTCTCTCAAGAGGGAAGAAAGCCATCCAGGAGTTGTTTCAGTCCAGAGGCTATAGCCAGCTTGTCTCCGCTGCAACGACTGAAAAGCAGACACTGATTGATCACATTTATATATCACAACCAGAATCATGCCTTCAATCAGGTGTACTGCAAACTTATTACAGTTATCACATTCCGGTATACTGTATTTTGACTTCATAGGCAGCGGGATTTTTGTCTGTAACTTACTATTTCAGTGTTTTGATCATGGGGAAATAAAATTTATTTTTATGAAATAATAAGTAAGGTTTCAGTACAGTGTTGTCAGATAACACAAGTGATAGGCATGTTGCCATAAACTGAGCTGTAATGACTACATATGTTGACCATATGTGTTGGTGTTACTGATCCATTTTTTGTTGCCAGTTCTACTTATTTGATCTATTCCAGTACAAAGATTTGGGAAACACTGCGATGGATTGGTCTAAATGTGACTAATACTTTTTTTTATTATATTCCATTCTAAAGCCATAACTGAACATTCTATTCCATTCTAAAGTTTGGGAAGATAGATGGCTGCCTGCTTCAGTGATAACTGTTTGCAATCTGAGTCTGTAAAAGTACAGTTTTATTTTAGGTATTGTTAGTGTGCTAATGAAACATTACTTCAAAGTAATGAAGTGTGTGACGTTGTGTGTGAAAATAAATCTTCCAAACATTATCATCTTACTCCCACACCTTCCACTCTACATACGCGTATCTCTCTACTCCTCTCCTACACATCTGTGTGTGTGTGTGTGTGGGCAGCAGGCACCCTTAAAATTTCCCTGGAATGTTTTCTAGTTAGTCTGTATTGTCGTCAGGTAGGATATAAGCATGTTATTGCCAGAATCCCAGCAGTGTGCATTGTATCTCGGTTGGAATCGTCTCATCGCGTGCTAGAAAGTGTAAGTTATCCGGCGTTAGATTTTGTGTTTAGCTTAGCTATTGAGACTGTGTCTGTCCCTCGTTTTGGAAATGGTTTTTCTCATTTGTGTACACAATCTTATTTATATTAAAACCTCTCAGCCTGCAGTAAGTGTTGCCGTTCCCCAAGGCAGTTCTTGTGAACAAACTAATCACCGACCATAGTTTTGACCTGATTAGTTTCACTGAAACCTGGCTTAGGCCTGACGAATACAGTGCACTTAATGAGGCATCTCCCGATTCCTGTTCACTGGTTGCAAGTAGCAGTTAACTCTACTTAGTTATCTTAATTAGTATTGCGTTGATGATGTTCCAGTGGTTATTAGTTTCTATCGTTGCTTAGAAGTTTTATTTCAAAGTTGATTGCTACTTAGCTGTTTTCAATCGGTCTTATTGTATCAGCCCGTGTCTGTAGTTGAGCGTTCCTTGAGTAGTGGGAGGAACCAGTGAGTTGTTAATTAGTCTGTATTGTTGTCAGGTGGCACTCGCCACTTAGTGCCTAGCACCACTCAGCTATATCAGTAACCATAGTTGTGGAAAGCGGCAGCTTCCCCGGACAAAGACTCTGCGGCACAAATACGTAGGAGACAGCTCCTGATGAGGCTCCACCAGTGTCGCGGTTCCAGCCTGCACGGCCACCTGGAGTGCAACTCAATTCGGCAGACAACCACACTCCTCTGGACTTGTTCAAACTGTATGTTTCTAGAGATGCTGTCAACACACTGTGTAGGAACACGAACAAGCAGGCTGCCATGGCACAAGCAAAGGGCTCCAAGTACATGTGGACTGATGTTGGGGTTGAGGAATTATACAAGTACATTGGACTACTGTTTTACATGGCCATGGTAAAGCAGCACGAAATCAGGGATTACTGGCGACAGAATAGCATCTTTTCTTGCCCATTCCCGGCGACGATTATGACCAGGGACAGATACAGAGCTATTTCCTGGAATGTACACATGAGTGATCCAGACAAGGACCAAGAAAATGACAGTAAGCGGGGAACGCCACAGTACGACAAGCTGTTCAGGCTCAGACCTTTCATGGACAATTCAGCATGCCTGTAAAACCTTCTTTCATCCTCGCAGGAACATTTCAGTGGATGAAAGAATGGTAGCATGGAAGGCAAACTCCGGTATGACACAGTACATGAAAGCAAAGCCTATAAAGTGGGGTTTCAAGTTGTTTGTACTGTGTGACTCTAGTACTGGGTGTACTGTGGACTTAGGACAAGGAGGACTTACATATGACACTGTAATGTCACTTGTGAATCGGGATTACTTGGGTTCTGGATATCATGTGTACATGGACAATTTCTACACAAGCCCAGAGCTCTTCAGGGACTTGCTTGCACTAAACATTGGTGCTTGTGGGACATATAGGGACAACAGGAAGGACTGTCCACGCACTGATTCAAATGCTTTGACTAAGAAGTCAAATGCAGCCTTCGCTGGGGACATAACAAAACGGAGGGTGAAGCAAGATGGTGTCTGGATATCAAAGGACTTTCCATGCCCTTCTCCTATCATCCACTACAATAAGCACATGGGGGGTGTTGATCTGTCTGACCAACTCATACAGTACTACACAGTGCAGTACAAAACAATGAAATGGTACCGGAAATTGTTTTTACATTTCTTGGACATTGCCGCTATAAATGCGTACCTCCTACACACCGAACTGTCATCACTGGGACAACGGGAAGCCATGACTCACAAGGCTTTCCAGGAGGAGCTCATTGCACAGCTGTGTGATGTCTCACAGAAGGTACCCAGACAACAGGCTACTTTTGATCATGTGCCTGTGCCCACTGGCAAACAGACTGTGGATGTTGGCAAACTGGCTTCTGTTAGTCGCAGGAAATGCATACTCTGTAGGATGTCGGGGAAAAAAACAGTGATGTGCCCTTGTGTCTACAGTTGACCAGAACAGATGTTTTAATGTTTCACAGTGTTTTAATTTAGATTTTTTTGTATATAGTTTTGCTGTTTTCAATAAATCTTACAAAATGAAAAAAGCATTTTTTTTTTCTTCTGTCTTCTGCATGGCTCACTGACTTGCTTACTCTGATGGCTTTTGTCTTTGTCTGATGGCCTGGCCTTTGTGACAGAGATGGCCCATCTGACAGATCTTAGAGGTGTGGACAATGAGTCATGAATATTCATGAAATTAGCATATAGCCCTCCCACAGCCTGAAATAAATGTGACCAGTTCTCATAAAAACAGGGTTTTAGCTATTTAGATCTCAGATGTGCGAAACTATTTTCACACCCTTACATAACGAAGACCTTGATGAACAAACGCACATTGGCAAAACAATTCGTCACTATAGTTTAGTGTGTGCTTTCACAACTTTTGTGACGGCAGAAACATTTACTCTTTATAACTTGTGTTTGTAGCTGCATATGATACTGACCAAACTATTGATGGCATATAAATGTAGCTGTGATTGTCCTTCAAATAAAAATATCAAACACTTTGGAGTAAGTGTGTGTTAAGTTGATGAAATTGAGATAAATATCAGACCACGCCAAAATCACAAACCCTCTCTGAAACCTGCTGTCATCTCAAACTACCGACCTGTCTCTCTCCTCCCATTCCTTTCCAAAACATTAGAGCGGGCTGTCTATAACTAACTGTCTGCTCATCTCTTACAGAACGACCTGCTTGATCCCAACCAATCTGGGTTCGGAGCAGGCCACTCCACAGAGACTGATCTCCTTGCAGTCACTGAGGCTCTTCAAGTCCCAATCCCTTAGCTCCGTCCTCCTCTTCTTCAACCTGTCAGCGGCATTCGACACCATGGACCACTAGATCCTGCTCTCATCTCTCATCGAGATGGGAATCTCTGGATCTGCGTTGACATGGTTCGAGTCCTACCTGGCTGACCGGTCCTACCAGGTGGCCTGGAGAGGATCCCTCTCCTCTCCCCACACCCTCTCTACTGGAGTCCTGCAGGGCTCGGTGCTAGGCCCCATCCTATTCTCTCTGTACACCAAGTCACTTGGCTCTGTTATTTCTGCTCATGGTTTTTCCTATCACTGTTATGCTGATGACACTCAACTCTTTCTCTCCTTCTCTCCATCTGATACCCAGGTCCCGGCACGGATCTCTGCATGCCTGGCTGACATCTCCGCATGGATGTACACCCACCACCTGAAGCTGAACCTGGGGAAGACAGAGCTGCTCCTCCTCCCAGCGAAGGACTCCCCAATGATTGATGCGACAATCACTGTGGAAAGCTCCATAGTGTCTCCGTCCCAATCTGCCAGGAGTCTTAGAGTGACGCTGGACAACCAGCTGTGCTTCTCGAGCCATATTGCAGCGATCACTCGGACCTGCCGATTCTCCCTCCACAACATCCGGAGGATCCGACTGTTGATCCGACCAGTGTGCATTTGTATCTCGGTTAGAACTGTCTCGTCGCGTGCCAGTAAGTGTAATTATCCGGCGTTAGATTTTGTTTGTTTAGCCTCTGCGTTCCTATCCTGTCTCATTGGTTAGGATTGGCACTTAATGCTACTTTGTTATTGTAACTAGTTGGCTATTGTGTCGCTGATGTCCAGCAGTTATTCGATTCTATCGCTGAGTTATAGTTTTATTTCAAAGCTGATTGCTACTCAGCTGTTTTCAATCGGTTTTATTGTATTAGCCCGTGTTTGTAGTTGAGCGTTCCTCGAGTAGCGGAAGAAAGCTAACAGTTGTCAATTAGTCTCTATTGTTGTCAGGTAGGATTTAAGCGTGTACAGCCAGAACTCAGGCAGTGTGCATTTGTATCTCGGTTAGAACGGTCTCGTCGCGTGCCAGTAAGTGTAATTATCCGGCGTTAGATTTTGTTTGTTTAGCCTCTGCGTTCGTATCCGGTCTCATTGGTTAGAATTGGCACTTAAAAGGGAGTTAATTGTAGTGGGGGATTCAATTATTAGAGGTGTAGACAGTATAGTCTGTTTGCGGGAAAAGGAATCTCGCATGGCATGTTGCCTGCCTGGTGCTCAGGTTGGAGATCTCCTGGAACACGCGGACAAGCTCATGGCCAGAGCAGGGGTGGATCCAGTGGTCATGGTCCATGTTGGAACCAATGACATAGGTATGGGTAGGTTTGAGGTTCTGCAGGACAAATTCATAGAATTAGGAGCAAAGTTAAGGGGCAGAACCTCCACGGTGGTCTTCTCTGAAATTCTGCCAGTACCACGTGCTAGCAAAGGCAAGCAGAATTTTATATGGAGATTTAACACGTGGCTACAAACCTGGTGCAGGAAAGAGGGGTACAGGTTTATGGGGCACTGGGACTCCTTTTGGAACAGGGGTGACCTGTACAAGCGGGACGGGTTACACTTGAACCGGAGGGGTACTGATGCATTGGGCCAGCGTATGCTTAGGGTAGCAGAGGAATATTTAAACTAGGGACTGGGGGGGCAGGGAGGGAAATTAGTACTAGTATTATGGATAGGGAGGTACAGACTGCCCAGATTGAAGATACCAGGGCGGAGTATACACAAAAAATTTCGGACTCCAGCTCCCCTGACCTGATTAGTGTGAGAATTAGTGCTAGACTGCCACTTACTGTCCGAAGAGAAAAATCTGCTCCAGGTCGCAGACCTACTGGGGTTTGTCTAAGCAATTTAGTAGATGTACCTTTAGTTATCAATGTCCAGCCAAAACAAATCTCCTCCCCTGACGTACATGTCCAACAGATAAAATTAGCCCTCCTAAATGTCAGATCACTGAATAATAAAACTTTTTTAGTTAATGATCTGATTATAGAAAATAACTTAGATTGCATCTGTTTAGTTGAAACTTGGCTGAATAATGATACAGCCACAGCAATAATGATTGAGACCTGCCCACCAAATTATAGCTTTCATCAATTGCCCAGAAAAAACAGAAGAGGAGGAGGAGTTGCAGCTATTTTCTCTTCAAAACTTATGTTTAGAATCACTGAACTAGGTGAATTCATGTCAATGGAATACCTTGCCATTGAGCTCAAAACCGAATCAACAATATTAGTTACAATATACCGCCCACCTAAATACTCACCAATATTCATACAGGAGTTCTCTGAGCTGATCTCTCTATGTGTAACCAGATACGATAAAGTAATCCTAAATGGAGATCTGAATATACACTTCAATAAAAAATCAGACTCCAAAACTATAGAACTTATAAATACACTGTACAGCTTTGATCTAACGCAACATATAACTGAACCAACTCACCGGCACGGTAACACATTAGACTTAGTAATAACTACTGGGCTAAACATCAATAATGTCTCAATAACAGAATTACCTCTCTCAGACCATCACTGTATATTCTTTGACACTGAGATAACCTTAACCAGAACAAAAAAAGAAGTCATAGTCCAAAAGAGGCTCCTAGATGACAAAGCTGAATCAAAGTACTCTGATCTCATTAGACTATATGAGCCACACAGTCATGACAGCTCTCTAAATGAAATGGTAGAAAATCTCAACAATGCACTGTCATCTGTGTTAAACTATGTTGCCCCGCTGAAAACCAAAAAGAAGTCGACAGCCAGAGCCTCTGGCTGGCTAAATCATAATGTGGTCAGCGAGGCAAAAAGGAAATGTCGTGCAACTGAGAGAAAATGGAGGAAAACAAAAACAGTAATCCATTGTAATATCTACAAAGATGCGTTAACTGCCTATAACAAAACCATCCGCCTAGCAAGGAAGGATTACTTCTCTAAAATTATCACAGATAACGCTGGAAATTCCAGAGTTCTGTTCTCCACTATTGATCAACTGCTCAACACTGCCCCCACCCCTCCACAGTCCTCAACAGTTAAGTGTGAAGAACTTGCACTGTTTTTCAACAACAAAATAACTTCAATCAGAGCCAGTATTACCCTGATAGAAATAAAGCTGATTCCAGCAAAGTGTGCAATGCAACCATGGGAAGATTCACATGTATCACATTAAGTGAACTTTGTAAAACTGTCTCCGATTGTAACTCCTCCACTTCAGACATTGATCCTGTACCTACAGCATTTTTTAAACGGGTGTTTAATAGTGTCTCAAGCCCTGTCCTGGACATCATAAATACATCCCTTAGAACTGGTATCTTCCCTGATACCTTTAAACAGCAGTTGTGAAACCCTTATTAAAGAAATCCAACTTAGATAGTAATGTTCTGGCAAACTATAGACCGATATCCAACCTTCCATTCATTAGTAAAGTACTTGAAAAGATAGTTTCAGTTCAAATAAATTCCTTTCTCAAAGAAAACAACATACTAGAAGAATATCAGTCAGGCTTCAGAAAATTTCACAGCACTGAAACTGCTCTTACCAAAATAATTAGCGACCTCAGACTAAACTCTGATGAGAACAAGGTGTCTATCCTCGTTCTGTTAGATCTCAGTGCAGCATTCGACACTATTGATCATGATATTCTAATAAATCGTCTCGAAAAGTATGTTGGTTTCTTCTGACTGTGTTTTGAACTGGCTCAAAACATACATCAGAGGAAGGAAATTCTATATTAGCTTGGGAGGCTATATGTCTGAGAAATACGACAACTGCTATGGGGTTGCACAAGGGAGCTGCCTAGGTCCATTGCTTTTCTCCCTTTACATGCTACCACTGGGTGATATCATCAGGGAACATAATGTAGGTTTCACAGCTATGCGGATGATACACAATTGTATATATCCGCAGAACCAAATGATACGGCAGCTATAAACTCCATTACCAACTGCCTATTAGCAATAAATAAATGGATGAGCAATAACTTCCTGAGATTAAATGAGGATAAAACTGAAATTCTACTAATCAAAAAAAAAAAAAAAAGAGAAATGCTAATTAAAAACTTGGGAGGATTAACCCCTGGATCAAATCTGAGGTCACAAGCCTTGGTGTCATCCTAGACTCAGAACTGAATTTCAACTCCCATATAAATAAAGTGACTAAAACATCATTCTTTCACCTCAGAAATATAGCAAAGGTACGACCATTTATAAATCAAAACGATGCTGAGAAGCTAATTCATGCTTTCATATCTAGCCGGTTAGACTACTGTAACTCACTCTTCACTGGTCTTCCCAAGAAAACCATTGAAAGACTCCAGCTCATTAAAAACTCTGCAGCTAGATTATTAACCAAAACTAAAAGGAGAGAACACATTAGTCCTGTCCTAGCTGCTCTACACTGGCTTCCTGTAACCTTTAGAATAGACTTTAAGGTCCTCCTTCTCACTTACAAAGCTCTAAATGGACAAGGACCTAACTACATAGCGAAATCTCTTACAAATTACACACCAGCTAGAACACTGAGATCATCAGATGCAGGTCTATTAGAGATCACCAGAAACTGTCATAAGAAGGTTGGTGATGCGGCCTTTGTCAACTACGCCCCCAAATTATGGAACACATTACCCATAAATATCAGGGAAGCCAACACACTAGACATTTTCAAAAGACAACTTAAAACCTATCTTTTTACCAAAGCTTTTGATTAACTCTGACTTGCACTACTAAATTGATCTTGCACTATATATATTTTAATCTTCTCTGATTACGCATTCTGTGTAAAGCACTTTGAACTGCAATTCTTGTATGAAAGGTGCTATATAAATAAAGTCTTACTACTTACTTACTTAATGCTACTTTGTTATTGTAACTAGTTGGCTATTGTGTTGCTGATGTCCAGCAGTTATTAGATTCTATCGCTGTGTTGTAGTTTTATTTCAAAGCTGATTGCTACTCAGCTGTTTTCAATCGGTTTTAATGTATTAGCCCGTGTTTGTAGTTGAGCGTTCCTCGAGTAGCGGAAGAAAGCTAACAGTTGTCAATTAGTCTCTATTGTTGTCAGGTAGGATTTAAGCGTGTACAGCCAGAACTCAGGCAGTGTGCATTTGTATCTCGGTTAGAACTGTCTCGTCCCGTGCCAGTAAGTGTAATTATCCGGCGTTAGATTTTGTTTGTTTAGCCTCTGCATTCGTATCCTGTCTCATTGGTTAGAATTGGCACTTAATGCTACTTTGTTATTGTAACTAGTTGGCTATTGTGTCGCTGATGTCCAGCAGTTATTAGATTCTATCGCTGCGTTGTAGTTTTATTTCAAAGCTGATTGCTACTCAGCTGTTATCAATCAGTTTTACTGTATTAGCCCGTGTTTGTAGTTGAGCGTTCCTCGAGTAGCGGGTTGTCAATTGTTGTTAGGTGGCACTCGCCACTTAGTGCCTAGCATCATTCGGCTATATTAGCAGCCATAGTTGTGGATAGCGGCAGCTTTTCGTGGCAGCCTCACCTTCCTAGCCTCACCGAATGAAGACTCGGCGGACAAAGACGTAGGAGTCTACCTGCAGGAGTCCACCGAGGGGGGCCAGCTAGGGAGTGCTCGCTGCACTGTAAGTATCATAGTTTTGTATCTCCCTGTTCTACTTCCTCTGCATCCAACACTACATGCTACCTCCCTATCCCAGTCCATGTCTCCTCTTCTAGATTGCCTAGAAGGAGAGATTCTACCCACACCCGTAATCTGTCCAACCTCATCCACCCTCCTAGATCTCCCGGTGTTGACGTAGTGGTAGCAGGTGGACTATGGAACTGCCAGTCCGCTGTCCGGAAGGCCGATTTCATCTCGGCCCAGGCCTCACTACTCTCCCTGCAGTTCCTGGCGCTCACAGAGACCTGGATCACTCTGCAGAACACGGCCACCCCTGCTGCTCTCTCTGCTGCCTACACCTTCTCCCACACTCCACGACCCTCAGGTAGAGGTGGAGGGACAGGTATACTCATCTCCCCCCTGTGGAGATTTGGTATTGTTCCTCTTCCTCACTTCTCACCCTCCTCCTTCGAATTTCATGCTGTCACTGTCACTGTTCCATGTAAACTGCACATCATTGTTCTTTATCGCCCTCCAGGTCCACTGGGGAGCTTCCTAGACAAGATAGATGCCCTACTCAGTGCCTTCCCTCAGGATGGCACTCCCGTCTTACTCCTCGGGGACTTCAACCTGCCGCTAGAGACTTCTCAGGCCTCTGCATTCCTCCCCCTGCTTCAGTCCTTTGACTTCACCATGGCTGAATCCCCATCCACCCACAAGGCCAGTAACCAACTGGACCTGGTCTTCACCAGGAACTGCGCCTCACCCAACATTACGGTATCGCCTCTACATGTGTCTGACCATTGCTTTCTGTCTTTCTCCCTCCCCCTCCCCTCTGTGCCTAAACCATCTTCACCTGTTCCTACTGTCCCTGTCCGTTGCAACCTCCGCTCTCTCTCCCCCGCTGCCCTGTCAGCTACTGTCCTATCTTCCCTTCCCCCTACTGATGCCTTCTGTCAGCTACCTGCTGAGGTAGCATCATCCACCCTACTTTCCTCTCTCTCCTCCTCTGACTTACTCTGTCCTCTATCCGCTAAACCTGCTCGTCTCCGACCCCCCCCTGGCTAACCGATTCCATTCGGGCTAACTGACTGAAGCTGCGTGCGGCAGAAAGTAAATGGCGAAAATCCAAATCCCCTGGAGCTTTGGCTTCCTTCTCCGCTAACCTCTCCTCTGCTAAGTCTGCATTTTTCCTTTCTAAGATTCAATCTTCTGTTTCCAACCCACGTAAACTCTATGCTACGTTTTCCTCCTCCTCCCCCACCCCCCTCCTCTCTAACCGCCAATGACTTCTCATCCTTCTTTCACGAGAAGGTTGATGTCATTTGCAACTCCTTCCCCCCAACCTCTCCCTCTCCCATCCCGCTACCTAAACCTCCCACCCCTCTGTCCTCCTTCTCACCCCTCCCTGACTCGGACATCCTTCAACTTGTTCTCTCCCACCGTACCACCACCTGCCCTCTTGATCCCATTCCTTCCCCCCTCTTCCAGCCCATTGCTATGGACATCCTCCCCTTTGTCTCCAATGTCATTAACTCCTCTCTTTCCTCTGGCTCTGTCCCCTCCTCCCTCAAATGCGCTCAGGTTGTCCCCCTCCTCAAAAAACCCTCTCTGAATCCTGCTGTCATCTCTAACTACCGACCTGTCTCTCTCCTCCCATTCCTTTCCAAAACGTTAGAGCGGGCTGTCTATAATCAACTGTCTGCTCATCTCTTACAGAACGACCTGCTTGATCCCAACCAATCTGGGTTCAGAGCAGGCCACTCCACAAAGACTGCTCTCCTTGCGGTCACGGAGGCTCTTCACGTTGCTAAGTCCCGATCCCTTAGCTCCGTCCTCCTCCTCCTCGACCTGTCGGCTGCATTCGACACCGTGGACCACCGGATCCTGCTCTCATCTCTCGTCGAGATGGGAATCTCTGGATCTGCGTTGACATGGTTTGAGTCCTACCAGGTGGCCTGGAGAGGATCCCTCTCCTTTTCCCACACCCTCTCTACCGGAGTCCCGCAGGGCTCGGTGCTAGGCCCCGTCCTATTTTCTCTGTACACCAAGTCACTTGGCTCTGTTATTTTTGCTCATGGTTTTTCCTATCACTGTTATGCTGATGACACAACTCTTTCTCTCCTTCCCTCCATCTGATACCCAGGTCCTGGCACGGATCTCTGCATGCCTGGTTGACATCTCCGCATGGATGTCCACCCACCACCTGAAGCTGAAGCTGGGGAAGACAGAGCTGCTCTTCCTCCAAGTGAAGGGCTCCCCGATGATTGATGCGTCAATCACCATGGAAGGCTCCATAGTGTCTCCGTCCCAGTCTGCCAGGAGTCTTGGGGTAACCCTGGACAACCAGCTGTGCTTCTGGAGCCATATTGCAGCGATCACTCGGACCTGCCGTTTCTCCCTCCACAACATCCGGAGGATCAGACCGTTCCTCACCCAAGAGGCCACTCAACTCCTGGTCCAGGCCCTGGTGATCTCACGTCTGGACTACTGCAATTCCTGCTGGCAGGCCTTCCGGCCTGTGCCATCAAGCCACTGCAACTAGTCCAGAACGCTGCTGCTCGCCTGGTGTTCAACCAGCCGAAGTTCACCCACGTCACCCCTCTACTCTCCTCTCTGCATTGGCTCCCCAACGCAGCACGCATCAGATTCAAGTCACTGGTGCTTGCTTTTCAAGCGGCCAGAGGTACTGCTCCCCCATACCTCCAGTCACTCATCACTCCCTACACCCCGCCCAGACCCCTCCGCTCCGCCTCCGCTGGCAAACTGACTGCCCCATCCCTCTGGGCGCCTGGCAGCTGCTCCTCGCGGTCTCGCCTCTTCTCTGTCCTGGTCCCTCGTTGGTGGAACGACCTCCCGCAATCGGTCAAGACTGCGGAATCACTTCCAATCTTCCGCAAGAGACTCAAAACCCACCTCTTCAGACTCAACTACCACTGAACACTGTCCATCTAGTCAATCTGTCGTCACCACTGTTTACTTGTTCTAAAAAAATAAAAAAATAAACCCACTAACCTTTTCTTTCCCAATGTTACAGGTATGATATGCAGACGCCTGCAATGATGTCTTTTGCCGTTTTACTGCACTGATCTTCTACGCTAACTTTGATTGTTCTTACCTTGTATTAAGGGACATCTTGTAAGTCGCTCTGGATAAGAGCGTCTGCTAAATGCTTAAAATGTAAAATGTAAATCACCGACCTCTGATCATTTAAATGTATTATCAGCGAAATATTTTCAATACCTAATCCAATAATTGATCCGCCTCTACCAACCATCCTAAACAATCACAGAATTTGCCCTGTTGTTGACAAACTTTAACAAACATACACCTTAAGATTGTTCATCTCCATTCCGGGTATCGATAGCAACACATTAAGTTATCGGCTGCGTCTTGCTACCATAGTTAACGGTCTACTCTTTGGCCCTTTTCAGTGTATTACCAGCGAAATATTTTTAATATCTCATCCAATATTTGACCCACTGCTCCAACAATAGTCCATTGCCCTAGACAATAACTTAATGTGCCCTATTTACAGTATGCGTAAGGCTAGTGGAGGCACAGAATATGCAAACGTCACATGAGCCTATAATCACGGACCGCGAGACTGTCGCGTGACTCACCTTCCTCTGGCCGGGAACAGCCAAACGCCACTATAATGGATTTTGAATAAGGCCCAACCTTCTTTCTATTGCGCAGTGGTGTATGTCTGGTCCCCGTCCGTGGAAGAGAGGCCATTCTGTCGAGTGTCTGCAGTCCCGGGTCAAAGGCACCAAAATTGTAGTGGAAATTCAAACTCAGTAGGATCAGAGAGAATTTCTTTAAACAGTATTAAAGCTTTAATTATGAACAGTTGCACGGAGACCTGTGTCACGCAAGACAGCGAATCTCCAGCCGTCAAATTCAAATGTGATATTTATATCAAACACAATGGAAAGGGAGGGAACAGTGACAAGAGGGAGGTTAACCTACAGGTAATAGGAGCTATGGGGCAACATGAAGATAGAACAGGGTGTTTCTGCAAATCTCCAAAGGTCATAAACCAATGGGATGGGGGTTTTTGTAGTGGGGGAAAACATCACAAAATAACAGATGTTCTTTTGAAGTTGTGGCGCGAAAAGCCTTTGTTTGCCTGGCCACTCCAAACTGCAGCGTAACACTGAGTTAATTAGTGTATGCGTGTCCCCTGTGGATGTTCTCTAGCATTCCAACTTCATACACATTTTTTCCTTCCACACACCCATTACACGATGCACAGCGCTTAGATATGGACTCTGACATTCAAAACAGCTGTAAAAAACAGGCACATCAAGCCCATTTTTCTGGACATTTTGAAAAAATCTGGCCTAAGTGTCATAGTGTTATGGCTCATTATATCTGCCCTGGTGCCCCGAAAAAAGTAATTCAGTTTAAAGCTAGGATCTTGTTGGAATCTACAGAATCATAAACAGGCTACATTGTGTTTAAATTGAGGACTCCGGTGAGGAGCGGGTTGTTTTTAAAGAAATCGCATTGTCGCTACTTCAAAATATGAAACAGGAAATGGAAAACATAATCGCTTTTCTTTGGAAAGATCTGCGTGAACTGAACACTTACTTTAAAAAGACAGACCAATTGTTTTGTGGTGGAAGAATCAGAGGGAGCCACAATTTCTTACTAGAAGATTATAGCACCAGAACTCCAAACCCCACTAAACTCTCAAACACCCCCCACCCATCATTTGTTTTTAACCCCCGCCCTCCTTTGTCTTGTTTTGTACTTAGAGTCGCAGGTTATCAGTTTTTAAACATCTCTGTCAAGCAGCAAAAAACATGACTCACGTGTCTAACAGCCAAGATGCCAGCGTCTGTGACGGGACCTTTGACTTTGGAGACACCGCTGGATGGCTGGATCATTTGTTGCGAAAGCAACCTAAACTATCTACCGCCAACACCTCCTAACGATCCTATACCTGACAGTGTTTCCACCTTCAGGATAGTAAGAATGATCAAATCATCAATAGCCTGCATCTTGGACTATATTATTGAGCAAGACTTGAAAGAGAACTGCTATGGGTGTATAGTTAGCCACCCTAGTCAGCTTCAGCACAGGTGCCTTTACGAACCTGACCAAAATTATTTATATTTCAATTTTGAGAAACTGTATAAAAAGCTGTTTCACCCTAGCCTGTGTTACACTCTGGGTATACCGCTGTTATTGACTGGAGAGCAATGTACTACAGAAAAAATTAGAGGCACAGCAGAGGTAGTAGTTTTTGATCTGAGGAATGAACCATACATTCGTGAGAGACTGACTGAATTGAAAAATAGCCTCCCCGAAAAGTATCGAGACAAAGTTTTTGGAAAAACTTTGGAAGCTTGGGTGAAGAACTCCAACCCCCAAAAGCCGGAGACATGGGAAACAACGCCTCTACCGAATAAGAAAAGAAGCCTTGGCTGAGGAGGTGAGAGCCCTCCTGCTCAAGATACTAGAGCGCAATGTTTCAAACCCGGACATCTTTACAAGTCACAAACTGCTACCTAGTGGAAATGTTGCGTTCCTAGAAACACTTATGGACCGTGTGAGACAAGTTTCTGCTACAGCGTGGCAAGAAGTGTTGGCAGAAACTATAGATTGTACATTACCATTACATGTCCATTTACAGGAACTTTTTACAATCCTGTTTCAAAAGAATTGGGGATGTAGGATTGATAACATTTTGGTTGTATTTACATATATGTAACAGATTTATGTACAATTAAAATGTGTAGAAATGAAAATGTAGATGTTAAGGTTGCCGAATGTTTGACGGCATCACTTATTGACAAAAATGGTCAAACCTTTGTGAAATCAACTTTTCCATCTGCTGTTGAGGTACCAGATACATTTTCTTTTAAAATTTTGTTTCAGATTTTATCCCATTTTCTCCCAATTTAGTAGCCAATTACACCCACTATTTTATGTCAATCCCCCCTAGGAATGTGAGTTTGCTGCCATAGTCCTGCGACTGGCAGTGACAATGGCGAAGCATTGTCTCCTCCGAGACGGCACTTGTCAGGTGTTGACCGTAACCCGGTACTACAGGGCCACTCCTGTGCACAGCAAACATCCTGTCGGCTTCCCTCCCCGCTCCCTGGGGCGGACAGCCAATTGCCGCCAGTGTCGAACGTTGTAACCACTGGCCCTACCAGATATATTTTCTGAGCAAACTCCATAGTTTAAGATCTACGTATTCCTTGAGGCTATTAGACTGGTTATAAAGGGTACGGCAACACTCAACACCTCCGGACTGGTTAATAGTTTTCTTTTTTCTTTTAAGCAATGTTTTTTTATTAGCAAAAAGTTTAATCAATGCCTTTCGTCTTTTCAACTTATTGAATTGCCCCGACGTTACCTCGCAGAACACTGAGCGCTATTTCACAGGTGATTTTAAAATAACTTTTCTTTGTAGTGGCGATCCTTCAAATAACGTTGTCAGTAAAGGCAGATTTCTTTTTAAGTGAGCAGACATGCTAAAATTGATATTTTTATTTATTTATAACTTTTTCTTGAGCACGTAAATCGTTGGCCACTCCCACGAGAACAAACCCGCTCTGACCCTGTAGTCCTCAGGAGTTTGACGTTTTAAATCCACCAGGAGATATCCGTAGGGCTTTCCTGTTGAATCCTCTAAACATTTGTCGGGCCAAAACACTTTGTTGTTTATTCCTGGGATTTTTAAACAGCACCATATAGTTTGCATTAAGATTTATTGTTTTTCCACCAGGTTTCTGTGATGGGTATATTTTGTAAAAGCTTTCTCCACTTCTTTATTTCCGCTAGCCGCCTCCATTAGATCGTCAATAACCAACACGTTTGTCTTGTGCACAGGAAGCAAATTATCGTCACACACAAAGTCAGGAATTCCAATGTAATGTTCAACATAGAGGCTGCCACCATGTATAACACTAGACAACATTATCAGGTATTTTGGAAAAAACTATTTGAATTTTCCAACAGAAGCTTTGAAATATCATGAAATATGATTTCCCAGAATTGCTAGGTCCAGAGGCCAGGGGAGGGAGAATTCAGTTCGCTTGTTCTGCAGATGAGGCGCATGGACCCAGAGAGGCATTTCCAATACTTTCTAATGTAAAAGGATCGTTTCGATCTCCTGGTGCGTCGACTGGGTCCGTTCATCAAACACCAGTGGACCATTAATATTGGTCAGCGGCTGGCAGTCACCCTGCAACTCCTTTCCTCCGGGGGAACCCAGCAATCCGTCGCAGCCAGCTTTAAATTGGGGAACACTACTGTGTCCAGCATTGTATCGGAGGTATGCCAGGCAATATTGTTAGCACTGAAGGCAGATTTTGTGCACCTACTAGCAGCTGCACAATGAGCAGCAATAACCGATAATTTCTGGAGGCTGTGGGATTTTCCAAACTGCATTGGCAGTGTGGATGGGAAGCACGTCGTCATCAAAGTTCCCCCCAATTCAGGCAGCAACTTCTTTAATTACAAGGGCCATCACTCCATTGTGCTCATGGCTGTCGGCGATGCCCGTTACCGATTCACGATGGTGGACGTGGGGGCATATGGCCAGGACAGTGATGGAGGGGTCTTCCAGGACAGCCAGTTTGGAAGTGACTTGCTCCAGGGGAAGCCCGATTTACCCTCACCTGCCAACCTACCGGGAACTGGATTCACTGTCCCACACATGCTTGTCGGTGATGCTGCTTTCCCCCTGCACGTGAATCTGATGCGTCCCTTTCCAGGTGAGCTAATATCATAACAATAATAAAATATGTTTTGGAACACAGTGCTGATAGGATAGGCTCACCTTGAGCCTATCCTATCACAGACAATGCAGATAGATTGTTAATTCACACTGGTATTTGTATAAAACATGATCACTATTGACCTGCATTTATATAACACAGGTACCAACCTTGACAATGACATTCTCGGGCCAGGCGTGTCATCGAGAACACCTTTGAGATTTTGGCTGCCAGGTGGAGGATCCTGGGTCAAGCTCTGGAGTTCAGACTGGACAAGGCTGTTGATGTTGTTAAAGCATGCATTGCTCTGCACAACTTCCTTGTGTACACAGATGCCGCCAATGAACAACGCCAGATACATCCCACCAAACTTCACCGACTGCCTCCAGTGAGCCTCAGCCAGGGGAGTGGAGAAGACAGGTGGCAGGCGATACAAACCTGCTCCCGCCAGGGCGCCTGTCTGCTTGCAGTGCCAGAGCCACACGGGCTGCCTTTGCTGTATGGAATGACCTGATGGGATTCTTCCAGTCCCCACAGGGACTTGTGTCATGGCAGGATGCGGTAATCAGGAGAGGCCAACTAACTGAACACAGGTCTTTGATACCTTTGAATAAATTTGAATACTTTTAACCCCACTAAAAACGTTGTCCATATTTTTAGAAACAACCCAATTTGCAATTGTTTACAGTGCCAATTATGTTGATGTACAATTATTTTGGAAGTGTAGGACTTCTAAATTACAATGTTTTGTTTGCATCTTTCTAACCTCACCACAACTCAATACAACCCAGATTTGCTTCAATGTTTGCTGTTGCAAAAGGCTATTCCTTGTATCAAGAGCTCTGTCAATGTAGCTTTTACTAGAAATGAAAATCAATCGTAGAAGAATTTCCAAAGTTTTATTTTTATTTTTTAAACAGTGCTTCATAAGGTGCAAAACAGAACAAGTCACAAAAGTGCAAACAAACAGCTGTTCAGGATTCAAACTATATACAAAAAGGTCTGGAACATTGACCTGGTCTTCAGAAAATAAAAATAAAATATTAAATATTAAACATAAAAAGTAAAAGCACAAAAAAAGGCCTATATATTAAAATAGAGAGTTTAAGAGTTTAAAAGATGCACGCCAGCGTCTGGAACATTGACGTACGCGTGTGTGTGTGTGTGTGTTGTGGAGCTATGTTGAGGAATGATGCAAATGCACCGACTCATACACCATTAGAATTGGAGCAGTAATATCTCCTTCTCTGGCAACAACCGCAACAAGCCACCAAGTGACCTAAGAAATTGGCCGACCAGATCATTGTCCATGCTAGCCCATTCTTGGAGTTCGGCAAGCAGCTGGTCCCTTCACTCCCGGGCTTGGTTGAGCTGTTCCAGGCGTTGGGTGAAGGGGACGTCCTCTTCTTTGCCCTTTATTTTCTTTTCACCAAGTTGGCTCATAGCAGAGTAACAAACACCTGAAGTGACAAATGTGCTAACCTGAGTCTGGAGCAGTGTGAATTTTGATGGAATAATTTCGGAAATTTTTATCAAGAACTTTTCTTAGATAAAGCTAGACTGACTCTCCACCATTGGTAAACATTTTAAATTTAAGCCTACTTTAAGTTAGCTGGCTATTCTTTTTCAGTTTCTGTCATTTATTGCAATATATTATATGATATGTTGTTTCAATTTGTAAAGGAAAGTGTTATTTCTACCATGTTTGTGCTGAGGAAATTTCAAAGCACCATTCCTTTCCAAGTCAATATAAAAAACTACCATATATTTAAGGAAAAGTAAACTATATATTGGTATATATATATATATACAGGTAACACAAGTAAATGAAGGGTTATGGCAGCTCTTATGGTGTAGGGTGCATTTTTCTGGCTTGGTTTAGGTCCACTCAAACCCTTCGAGGGAAAAGTAATCACCAATAAGTGATCACCTTCATCCTATGGTGAAGCACTTCTATCCTATTGGGAGTGGTCTCTTCCAGGACAAAAAAGAGAAAGCACAATGAAACACATCTACTGTATATGTATAATTGCAACATCCAAATCTTTTGGGAGGATGTTTGCCTTTTAAAACCACAATTCTTAGCAAAATGCTTCTTTGCATTTTGCTGTGAGCTGCTCTTGTAAAGACAATGGGATCCTGTAGCAAGATAAATGACTTCTCTTCGAATGAAACACTGAAGTAGAGAAACTTTTTGAAACACCATTTGAAACAGTTGAGTCATGGTTTTTCCTCTAAGCCTGTCCAATCCTGCATAAGATGTGAACCAACACACACTTTTGTATAATAGTCAGGAAGAATTTTGTATAATAGTCAGGAAGAATCCAATGGCTTTATTTACGCACACACAAGCGCGCGCGCACACACACACACACACACACACAGTGAACAAAATCCCACGTGATTGCTGAAGCCAATTTATTTACTGCTCTTTGTAAATTTGGAGATGCAAGGAAATAGTTGTTTCAACACATGGATAAAACGTCTTTATTTCCCAATGTGGAATGCCCACTCCTATTTGGAGACTTGTCCCCTCATTGAAATATCCTGTATCAATTCAGGAGTGCAGGTTAGCATGAGTCCTCCATAGCACTCTGAACTCAAGCCCTCCCTCATTGGGCAACAAGAACTAGTTTGAGTGGTGGTTTTCTTATTGTATCCTGATGTCCAATGAAAGATTGTCACATAAATGTACTAAAGTTCTAGGCTTAAAGCACTTTACCCTTGTATCTCTATGGTTTCCTTTCAAATCCTGGTCATTTTCTAGGCACTCATAACAGAATGCAGCTTGCCACTATTTTACAAGAAAATTAAAGTGTTCCAAACAACCCCAGCCCGTATTTCAGTCACCTCAGTATTATTTCCATCACGGATCTTTGCTGAATTCTCAGTTGGTGTAGAAACTCATTCCCTTCGAGGTTTTATAATAAGTGAGCTATGTATAATTGAGCCTGCCTCAGTGCGTTTGAGGTCATTTTTTTACTCAAAGGCTGTGTCTGTATCGTGTTTCACAATATTACAATACGTTACTTTACTGTTGATATCAAGAACCAACCTTTTTGAAGGGCCTGGTGCCTGGTTTAGAGAACTCTTTCAATGTTAGCTTTCCTAGAGATTTGTACATGTCAGTCAGGGTATTAAAATAATTATGGTTGTTTGCAGGGAAAAGCAAGAAGGTTTTGACACTGCAGACATCTGAGAGAGTAAGTTGTTTGCCTTCATGAATTGTCCTGGTTTGAATTGCAAATCATGCTTGTGTGGTAGAAGTCTTTTGCTTTCTAGTTGACACCATCTTTACACCCCCTGAAGAATTTGTGTCCCATTATGAAATCACCTGATGTTACGGATTTTAAATCTACACAAACAGTCAAACATGGGCAAGTCTAATTTCTTGATTAGAGGCATCCTTGGTACAGTGCACATATATATATATGTATATATATATATGTATGTGGGACATGACTACCCCGTGAAACCCATGCTCTTAAACAATTTGTAAATATTTGCAAATGTTTTGAAAGTGTACTGTATGCATATACACATTTTCAATGTTGCTCCAAGCAATTTGAATGCAACGTACTATGGAACAGATGTTTTTTCAAGTCACATTAACAAAGAATAAAACATTTAAAGTAAAACTCAGGCCAATTCAAGTGAATCTGCCAAGCAAATAGAATGTCAAATAATGTAAGCAGTGTGGTGGATTGTGATGCCCTCAGTGATTAACAAAAAAGGCAAGAAGCCATGCAAGTAATTGTTGCGGTAATTCCAGTAATGATGTATTATGGGGCCTGCAGCAGAACATATCAATTCATTGGATTAGAAGAATATGAGTGGAATAGCAAATTAATCAAGAAATTGTATTGCTCATTAGAAATATCTATTTTTTATACATTTATTCATCAAGTAACTGCTTTGCACTTGGAATTATTCTGTATTTCTATGCTACTTTAGAATTAAATTCTGCTTAATTCTTTAGAAGCATTATGAACCTGGATCCAGAATAAGGAAGGTCTATTCATTGCTGCCGAGTTGCTCTGAGAACAGGCACTGTATACAGTATATCTGTTCGGATGTTGGTATCCATTTCCTACTGTCAGGAGGGGTCTCAGCAATGAATCTCCTCCAATACATGGATCTTCAGTTAGGCAAGGCAAGGCAGAGAATCCCATAGCACCTCAACCTTGTCGGTGTTGTACCCCATGCACAAACAGTTCTGTTCCCAGAAAACCTGTGCTACACTAGGTTATTTTAGGTCTCAGAAAGTCAGTGATTAGCCATTTTGACACTTTTGCTGTATCAATACGATTAATTCATTTTGACACTCATTGAGTACACAGAGTTCAGATGTTTATGGATTTGTCTGATTCGTCTCTCATTCAATTTCAGTCTGTGGTCATAAAAGCAGTTTGATACAGGTTATGCAATTGAAATAAGGAAAGGGGGTATGGCTACTGTGTGTGAACATTTTACAAAAGTGGAATTCCTGCTAATATCCAAAATCCAAGAGATGCAAATACTCTCAAATGCAGGTGGATCCTGCCATTACAACACTAAATAATCTCAAAGAACAAAGAACTTGGTGACCAAAATGGATCAGTGATTTTTAGATTAATAAACTTTAACCCAAGGGAGTCATGGGCCAAAATTATGTTTTTCAATATTTTCTCATGCTCCATGAACGTTGCACCCGTTTTGGTGGACATAATATACTTCACTTGAGTCACTGACTCGATTTTATCTATCTTCTTAAATAATCCCCCTCTGCTTTAAAAAAAATAAAAAAATGATTTAACCTCTGAGGCAGGTTGGTCATTGACTACTTGTAGCATATGGAACTCGTCAGTGTTCATTTTCTATCGTTTTGTGGTGTAGAGCAATGATGGAAGATGTGAACGATGCTCACACACTAATGAGCCCGACAGAACATCTGCTGCAATGAAAGGCCTTGCTGCTGAGAGCACAGCCATGACCTCAGAGGGTTCAATAAATCTGCAATTGTTTTAGATATCCTGGGAAATTATCATCAGCATCTTGCATTATACACTTACACAAACACTCTTGGGCCCAGTGCACAAAGCATTAGAAAATGACAGTCTTGTCAGCATATGTAGGGGGGAAAGAATAGGATCATTGCAATCCTCCACAATACAATGCCTTTTATTTAACTCAGAAATCACTTAAAATTAAATGAATAAAGTTAAGATTAAGAAATAATTAGTGATTCTGTGCAGTTTAACACAGGGGGTTGTGTGTTGCCATTGAAAAGCGATATTGCACTGTAGAGCAATGCAGGAGAATCAAGGTCGATACCAGTTTCTGTTCTAATAAACTTTTTTTTATTTTTATATGTACGTTACCAAAATGAATGTACTATATTCCCAGAAGTGGCGGCTGGTGAGCTGGGAATAGAGGCGGCTGAAATCTTAGCTTTAAACCAATCACTGGTCTCAACCAGTTTTAATTTATTTTGTCCAATAGTAATTAACAAGCATTAAATAATCTGTTGGTGACTAATCAAAGCTTCCACTTAATTGTGTCTCAAGTTGTAGCATTTGCCTTCTTCTCATCACGTTAGAGAATGTAAACAACAATATGCTGGTAAAGTAGTGTTTTGCAAATCCTTAACACGCCTAGTAACATGAATTTCCGGGACGAAATTCTGCGCCGGCTGCTGCCGCCACCATTGTTACACCACCTGCTTCTGCGAGGTCTACTGCTGCTGTACGACCATGTATGTTCGAAGTTAGTTTACAAAATACCATCAAAGTAGTTAGTCATTGGAAAAAATACATTTAAGTTAAGACTGCATAATACACCGTTTGGGCAATTGGGGTGATGTACAAAATGTGGAAAAATTGGGAGTAAATGTTTTGTCATGAGCCTAGTTGAATGAATAGTCAATTTAAGAGCTATAGAACAGTAGACTCTAGGTTATCTTGAATATGACCCCTTGGTGTAACCCTTGTTCTGCTTTGTGGATGTGTTTTTCAGTTCATTATTTTTATTTTGGGGGGGTGATGGGGTGGGGGGCAAAGTAATGATACTGCTTTTTCTCTGATCTTCAGCACTGACAATTTTTTTGGATTGTGTTTGTTTTATTTTGTTTCAATTGGGATGGGGAGTGGGGATGTGGTTCTTATGGGAAGAAAATGTAACTGATGGAATTTGAATTTAATGCTACAGTTGTAAAAACATTTGGTTGTTCTAACAGCCAGAAAGAAGGAACTGGATGATGCATTAGTGGACATGGTGGTGAAGGACTGGCAGCCATTTTCGGTGGTGCAGGATGAGGGCTTCAAAGCCTTTGTTGGGAAGCTGGACCCAACCTACATTTTGCCTAGTATAAATGCACTAAGGCTAATGGTGGAAGAGAAATATCAATCAAAGGAAAAGGTGAAGGCTGATATTAAGGAAGGTGATTGTGTACTTCAATTAACATGGACGCATACATGCCATTTCTTAAAAGATGGCAAACTCCAGTGCCGACTGCTGGGTGTGACAAAGTTTCTCCAGTCACACACCTCAGAAAACATTAAGGAAGCAAAACAACTGTTCATAGCAGACTGGGGCCTCCAGGGCAAAATTAGGTGTATGGTTACAAACATTGCAGCCAACATGATTTGTTGTGCTGCACTCATGAAAATAAGACACATATCACACACATTAAACCTGGTTACCAAGAAGGCGATTGAAGACACTCCTGACCTGGCCTTGATCTGCTCGAAGGCAAGAAGAATAGTGGGGCTATTTAAATTGAGCACCACGGCAAGGGAGAGGCTGGCTTATGTCCAAAAGCAGCTAGGAAGGCCACAGCTCAAGCTGCTGCAGGAAGTGGAGGCACGATGGAATAGCACATTTTCAATGCTGCAGCATCTCCACGACCAGAGAGAGATGGTAGGAGCAGGTCTGGCTAATCTGAGGACAGAGATCATCCCTCTGCTTGATTGCCTCGAGCTCATCACTGGACAGTCTCTCCTTGTCCTTTCCCCCTTCAACCATGCCACAGAAGAACTGTCAGCCGAGACTACTGTATCCAGTTCTAAGGTTTGTTTTGGGAACTATTTGGTTTACATAATACACTGCAGTGAAAAGATATAACAGTGAATAATGAAAGGCATTTATTTTCTTTATATTTCAAGGTTATACCAATGGTGCGGATGCTGCAACACAAAATGTCATTGAAGCTGGTTGACTGTACCAACCAAATAGCGGCAACATTGGGGGGAAAATTACTTGCCAATTTAAGGGCCAGGCAGTGTCCAGACACAATCCACTGCCTACAAGGAGCAACGCTACTTGATCCAAGGTTTAAAATGGTCACCTTTGGTAACCTGACAAAAGCCCAGGAGGTATGTGACTGCAGAGTGCGCCAGGCTCATCAGAACACCACCACCACCAGCAGCAACAGCCACACCACCAACCCTGGATCCCAGACCTGGCACCAGTCAGACCATTCAAAGGTTTATTCTTTTTAATGACTAAAATTATTTTAATTACTTCTTATTCTTTGTTACATTCTTCTGTAGAAAAAAAAGGTCTTATAAAAGGACATTTGTTTATTTACAGGGAAACTCTGAGGATGACAACCTCTGGTCGCTGTTAGACAACAGAGTTAGTGAAACCCAGTCCAAAAAAGTACAGTGCCACTTTTGAAGTCCAGCACTACCTGGCTGATGATTACCTGGCCAGAGGGGAGGACCCCATAAGCTACTAGGAAAAACTAAATGTGGGGTCTTCCCCCATCTGTATAAGCTGGCACAGGTATACCTGGGAATCCCAGTGATACCTGTGCCCTGCGAGTGCATATTTTCAAAGGCTGGCCAGGTAGTGGATTCCAATGCCTCAGAGTTGCAGTATGGTTTTTATAAAGTTTCTGCTAAATAACTGTCATTTCAAGCAGTATTCTCATCAACACAATTTCAAGTATCCCCACAATGAGGGTTTTGGCGAACGTTAGGCAAAACTGCTGTCACCAACACACTATTATAATTCATGTCTCCAATGTTGACTTGCAGTGTTCCGAAACGTTTCGAAACAATCGTTTTAAACGTCTCGAGTTATCTCAGTTTTGAGCTTCCATCCCCATTACTTCCCCTCTTAACTATATAGCACACTAGCTTTGAGGAATGCACAAAAAGCCTAGCAAACAAACTTAAGTTGGGGCGTTTTCATGAGCATTAAATTGCCTGATCTACACAGGTCTGATTAAAATATGCTTACAAAATCAATATTGAATTAGGGCATGATGACCAAAGAGTAGTCTACATTTATCCACAAGTTCAGATAATCTGTTAAGAAAATGCTCAATTTTGTGATGTAAAAGAAAATGCTATCGCAAAAATAAAATAGGGAAGCTATACCTAATGGGACTGTTTTTTCAGCAAATTCATTGCTTGATTGATAATCAAGGAATGTAATTGTAACCAGGTTGAGTGTAATGATCAGTTTAAATGGTATGGGATGAAGCCTACAAATCACTATTGATTCCAACTTGCTAACAATTTAGGCCCAGTTGCATTTACATCATTGTTTTAATTTCAGTTCAGTTTGTTTTAGTGAACATTTTTAAACCTGCAATAACAAGACCATTTTATCCATGTGCATTTAAAGCCAGAAAATAAATTTAGCATATAACGAAATTGTTTCAGTTTAACATTTTTATTAAGCAAAATCTTTGAATATACTCAATTTCTCATTGTAGCAGTGGTACCCTATAATTACTTTTTGAACACCTTCATAGCCCTTTGAACACATTTTAAATTGAGTGTGGTTTTAAATTTCTATTTCACTTCACTGGATGTTAGTCTAACAAGAGGCAAAGAAGGTCAGCTTAACCCAAACGCACAACGTGACGTTTGGCTTTAATTTCCCCCAAAACCACTAGCTCATCTAAACACTGTGAACGTTTCCCACAATGATATGTCACCCCTGCCAAGGTTCAGAGTTTTATACAGGCTGGATTACTTAATCAGCTGCAGGTGCTTCCTCTATGGGGATATGAACAATCCGTTATGGCCTCCAGTCATGTCTGGAATGGAGCCAGTGATTCCAGATGTACTTTCGGTCTATGAGCCACACTAAATAAAATCACTTTGTCAGCAAAACATTTAAAATATATTCCTGCTAATGCTTTATATCAGGGATGTCTAATCTTATGCAATTAGGTCCGGTGTGGATGCAGGCTTTTGTTCTAGCCCAGCACTGAAACACCTGACTCAACTAATCAACTTGTTTATTTGAATCAGGTGTTTTAGTGCTGGGCTACAGCAAAAGCCTGCACCCACACCAAATTGGACAACCCTGTTTTTGATTTTTCAGTCACGGATGCTTCCAATCCAAGTTCTCTCTCGTGCTTTCTTCTCCCATTTTCCAGCCACCAGGGTTCTCAATCCTGATCCTGGAGGACCCCAGTGTATGCTGGTTTTTGTTATAACCAATCTCTTGATCAATTAAGGTTGTTGGCAACATGTGTGAGATATTTCATAATTTTTCTTTAAACGTATTAACACAATACAGGTTTGGCTCATTGCCATTTACTTTGGCTTTGAATTGTTCACTTTCAACAAATTATTTAATTTCGGTGACTGGGTGTCCATCCTTTCACCAATTGATTCATCAAACCGATTTCACTGGCCAGTCTATACAGGCAATTTAATCAACTGTAACCCTTTTCTAAAGGAATCATTTTCAGCACATTACAGAAAATGCATAAGTTGATCTGACTCATTAAGTCATGGGATGTGTATATGGGACAACTATTCTTCATGGCATGCAGTTATTAGTGACATAATGTGGCCTTAGGAAGGTAAACCATCCTTCAATTGATATAAAAAGTGTCTAATTAAGAACAATCAACAGCTTGTTACAATTATGGGGTTGCAACTGTGGTTGGAATGAAAACCAGCATACACAGGGGTCCCCCAGGACCAGGATTGAGAATCAATGTGACCACAAATGGATCAATAAATAAATATGAGTGAAGAAATGCATAAAAGTGTAATGTGTAACATGTAAATAAATGCTATTTTGATTTTTTCTTCCCATCCATATTACATATATTTCCATTTTTATTTTAAAACCAGCCGCTGATCAGTTGCCAAAAAAATAGAATCTCTCAAAGTGTGAATTCATTTCACTTTGGTGAAAGTTAATAGTGCTAAAGGTTACTATTAGGTTAATCAATTTGGCCAATATTGTGGATCCAGTTATTTTTTGCACTTCTGCAATTTCTGCAATAGACCTGCACAAAAAATAATACTGCGGTTATTTTGATAGATTTTGCAACTACGACAAATAAAATATTAAATAACTCAAAACATTTTGGGGAAAGTGTGACGGTCTATAAAAACCCATCGTAAGTTGCAGCCAAGAATTTTTGTGAAAATTCTATAAAATGGGTTTTGGAGGAAAATACTTTTTCAATTAATTGGACTGTATAAACCCTGCACATTGTTAAAAAATAATTTATGAAAACTAAGAAAAAAATTTTGTTCCTGTGATTTTATAAACTGTAGGCTACAATGTACTTAGCTTCTCTAGCTAGCTAGCTAACACACATGAAGTAGACCAGATTGATTCATAAATAAGTTGGCTAGCCAGTTACAGTGAAAATGGTCGGATTTACAATTGAAGAGTGTTTTTTCCAAAACTCACTTTGGCTGAGTGAGTTTTGATAAACCATATTTTTCAAGGTGGGTATTATTTTTCTGATAAATGGTTAGATATTTGCAGTTTTACTCTTACACTATTATTCTTAGGAATTTAAGTATTAAAATGTGATTTTTCATGCAAAAAAACCACCAATTTAAAGTAAACAAAAATGTAGGTAGATTTTCTCAAAATTGGTCAAAGTAATGTGTGTGAGTTTTGGAAAAACACTCTTAAATTGGTCAAATAACAATAGCTAGCTTTATTTCACTAACATAGTTGTGTTTCTCCGACAGCTATTGACGTGTATTCAGTGTTTATCAGCTGGCCAAAATTTGTGAATTTGTATAATGTATGATCAAAAAGATGCAGGCAACGTTGCAGGCAGAAGTTCCCATTTGTATTCAATTTTTTCCCATGTTTCTGACACTTCGTTTGAAACCAATGTCTGGGCAGATGAGACTGTCTCTGCTGTAAACCTGTCAGTTGTCATCTAAAACCACTTGTGCTGCACATGCCTGCTGTTGGTACAGTAACTTTGGAGAGATTTCTGCCTTTTCTTATAATGATACTATCACCAGTTGTTTAAACAAATTGTGCCAGATCAATATGAGCAATGTGACTAGTGGCTCCAATTTAAGGGAACTAATAAATTACTATTTCCCAACCAATGCAGTTGACAATGACAGCGTTCAAATGTACATTACGCTTGAGAGTGTCCAGTCAGCATCTGCACACTGTCAAGTGCATCTCTTCAACAGATGTGTGTCCATACTATTTTGTTTAATTGATTGTGTATAAAACAGCAAAGAATAAAAAGTTTCAGTTTAGAAACCGTGCATGTTCAAATCACAATTTCAATTTTAATTAGATGAATTGTGCAGCCCTAATCTGGAATTATTTTACCAAAATCTTTACCTTAACCAACCTAATCTGGGCCTGCAGCTAAGGGCAGAAACTGGAGAAACTCCACTGAGTGTGGACCAGCTACTGTTATGAAATGAAAGAATAACCAAAATGTGGTTTGGAATATGTAACAGTTTGAAGGAAAATAGTGGTGGAAAAAGTAGAATATTGGGGCTTCAGGTAGCGTAACATTCTAAGCATTCACTTGGGAATGCAAGTTGCCTACTGCAGCCACGGTTCGGGAACCCAACTGCACCAGACCAGCCCTGGCCAGGAGCTCCGATCGGGGGTGGTGATTGGCTGTCCGCCCCAGGGGGAGGGGGAGGGTGAGCCGGCAAGAGCTCACCCAGAAGCGCGAAGGGATGTCTCTAGAAATGATGTGGGCGAGTTTCGCCTCGGAGGCAGATCATCACCAGATCATCCTCCTCTGAATCGCCATAGTCTGCATACTTTTTCGGATTCATTCAAACCCACTATTTTAGCAGGGGAAAATGTTTGTGATGGGTTCTCTGACCTGCAAAATACTGAAAAGTATTTTTTTCCCAGTTTCCAGAAATTGAAAATCTTGATGAGGGTAACCCCCACACCTGAAATTTGAGTATATACTTTAGTTCAGGTGACATAAATCATTTTCAGGCATCTGCAAGATTAAGTGAGGTTTCCTATGCCTTGTAGCTTACAAGGTGTCATCATATTTTATTTTAAATATACTATTTTCTGCAGTAAATTACTCTGGATCCGATGCACAGAGTTGGAACAACAGTGTTGGAACTTAATTCTCCATCAATCGTTGCTGTGTTGGTTACTTTTCCATCCTCACAACTGTGCAATTGGAAGGATGAATAAGCAAATACAAGCTCTTTGAAAAAAATCTTTCTGGGACTTGAAAAAAGCAGACCTTTTTTTGGTGTTGAAAATGTGCTGAAGATTGCTTTCATCAATCAATGACTGGTTGAAAGATGATGTGGGAGCTGAACATCTGTTGCATTCAAATGAGAAAAAACTACTGAACTTTACAACAACAATAATGCCAAACAAAAGCGGTTTAGATCCATTATTAACCCCTTCAGACCTGAATTATCTTTCAGTGATGGGGAAAATATTGGCATGCCTTTTTTCTATCCTTAATGCAACTAGAAATGAGGCTCCATCAAAAAAGTTTTTTGAAAATCTTTAATTATTTATTTTTTTGTCCATTACAGTGGACTTTGGGTCTCAATGATTGTAAAATGGCATAATACAATCATGGATTTTTGTGTATTATCATGAAAATATCAACAAGGATCATTCATTGTATCATCACAATGCATCATTTATCTTTTATTTTCATCAGTAAGATATGTAGGATGTCAGCAACCAAACAGTATTACATTTGATTAAAAATCATAGATCATCATTTTCCTCTTCGCCAGATAAATCAATGTCTGAGACAGTGCTATCATCGTAAAGGATTTCAAGAGCTGTATATCCTGTTATACAGCAAAAGTTAAGCATAAGAACGCTTGTATCACATCGATTGACAGCATCTGAAATAGAACTGGTCCAGTCAATATGATGTACTTGGATGTCTCCCAGGGAATGATTTTCCACCAACAGCTAATGTCATCTCTAACGCTCAGGTATCTCTCAGTTATTGCTTACCATATTAGAACAGCCACCCTCAGGCGAAAATACATCTTATTCTCAGTTTAGGACTGTTAGGAGTCTGTTGCTTGCTATGCTGCCAGTGGCTCTCGCTCCTGACAATTCCAGGAGCCATTGGCAGTGCCATAGCCAGGAATTGTTCTATGGATGGGCCTGAGTAAGAGTAGTCACACATAAACATTTACCAGCTACAATATACGAGTCCAATGCAAATCAATGCATGCTAATCAATGCGACCATAATGTAAAAAACATAGCAATAGCTAACTAAGCTAGCTATCTATTTCCCTTTTATCCCAAATACATGACAGATAATAGCTAGATAATTACCATAATCTGGTATCAAGCCAGCAGTATGCCCTACCCATAACCTCCTTTGATGTATACTCAGTACATTTTGTTATGTATCCCAGCATTCTGTTGTCCTTTTTCACTGCCGTAGCACACTGCTTTGATGCAAATAGACTTTGATCAACTACAATTCCTAAGCCTTTTTCAAATTGAACACCTATACATTTTTCTCCTCCCATAAAATACTCCTGTCTTATGTTTTTATTTCCCACATGCCTAACTTTACATTGAATGTCATCTTCCATGTTTCTGCCAATTCTTGGATATTGTTTAAGTCATCTTGGATTACTTTAGTCAATTCCAAACTGTTTGCCAAACTCCAAGTTTAGTATCATCTGCGAATTTAACTATTTTGCTACTAACGTCCCTATCAAGATCATTTATGTAAATAACAAAGAGCAGAGGTCCCAGCACCGATCCCTGCGGGACTCCACTGTCCACAGCACCTAAGTCAGATATGACCCCACCTACTTTAACTATTTCTGTTCACCCTTGCAGCCAATTATGAACCCATTCTGAAACAAACTCCTGAAATTCCTAGTGAATTCATTTTAACAATGAGCCTCTCATGTGGTACCTTGTCAAATGCTTTTTGAACATCCAAATATATAATATCATAAGCCTGGTTCAGGTCAACACACTTTGTAGCCTCTTCAAAATACTAGCCATAGCCCATGTCCACTTTAATATAAAAAAGGTGGCAATATCCGTTCCCCATACACCACACGACCCCGGATATCGTCTTTAGGTCTATTTTTGGAACAGACACGTCCTTAAAAGGACACACCGGGTGCGCCTTGTCAACTAACTAGTACGTCACACAGGAAGTACTCTTCAGACGATGAATGAACACTTTTTACATGGGATTTCAGGCAACTGCACTAAACAGTAAACAAACATCGGTCACGGCGGCTCTAACTTCTGACTCACCACGACCATCAGTTTTACACACAAATGTTAACAAAGAACACACACTACATGATTTAACAAACATGACTCTAATTAACACAGGGGGAACGAACAAACATACAACAGCATTCCCCCACAATGCCCCACACACACATTTCCATACAGCGACCCACCTGGATCGCTACAATACTGTTATTTTTCAAGAATGATTCCAACCTATCCCTAATAATACATTTCAGTATTTTACATGAGATGCAAGTTAAACTGACAAGCCTATAGTTCCCTGGGTCAGTACGGTCCCCTTTCTTATATATTGGAATTATACTACCCTCTTTCCAGTCATCTGGTATTTCTCCAGTGTTTATGGATTGCATAAAAATATCTGTCAATGGTTTATATACAATTTCCCCAGATTCTGGGGACTCTGGGATATATGCCATCAGGGTCTGTTGCCTTATTTGTCTTACGTTTTTGTAGTTTTTGTAGTACTTCTACGTCCCTTCTCTTGAAGTATATGTACATCAGTAGGGATTTGTTGTCATGAAATAAAGGAGGGTGAAACCCATAACTTCAAACCAATTATTACTCTCAATCTGTTTCCATTTACATTCCTTTATGATCATCGCCAAATTAATTTGCTGAATAATCAACACCAATAGGGATAGCCTCCTAATTGTATTTTACATTTGTAGTTTCTTACATCTACAGATGACCTCAATTTCAGTGGCGTGCGGTGAGGTCAATGGCTGGGGAGGCACTGGATAGCAACAGAGCCAGATTTAGGCCTACACACATGAACCCAATAGAGGTAGCTTAAATTCACCATTCAATTGGCAGGTTGCGCAATGACTATTGGTTAGGCGACAGTATGTTTCATATTTCATATCAGTGTTCTTTCAACACACGCATACAGGTAAATTACGTAGGCCTATTCGATTCACGTTTTATTTGCCAATGCAGTTCCACTATTCATACTCATTCAACACAAATGAAAATATGTATTGCATAGTCTTAACTTAAAGTCAGTTTATCTTTCTAGACAAAGATGTCAGTGACTTTGTTGTAGAAGTCCTCTTTATTTTCTTTTATTTTTAAAAATCTCTCCGTCTCAATAGAGATGATCGCCAGGGATGAAAGTCGTCCTTGGTCAGTCCGATTCCGGCAGTATGTTCTGAACCCCTATCCCTAAACCCCATAGAGAGGATTGTAATCGATAAATGTTGGCGCTCTCTCCCCTTCAAGGGTAAGAAACTAGCCAGCCAAGCCAATCCACAAAGTGTGGACCAGCTGGTTGAACTAGTCGAGGGACATCAGACAGCGCTCGAGGTCCTGCGCAGTGGACGACCGCTGAGGGCAGAACCAACCACCCGCCCTAAGGAGAGAAAGAAGGCTGATGAGGAGACCTGGAACCCGACCCGGAACTACGGAAACCCACGCTCCAGTTCCCCCAGCCAACGACCGTTTCTAAACTTCGATAGCCTGAAATGTTTTGACTGTGGTGAACAAGGCCAAATTGCATGGAACTGCCCTCACCGTGATGTCTCCATGCCTTCAGCCTCAGCCAGTGAGCCGGCCACCGGACAGCCCTGTGGATTATTAACGTCATGCTGGGCTCAGGAGAAAAGCCCCTCCCCTGTCACACCGGTAAATGCGGAAAGGATACAACGGCTCTGATAGACTCAGGCAGCATGATAACCCTAATCAGACCCAAATTCACTCGACACCACCGACACCATGTCTATCACATGCATCCACGGGGAAACAAAGAATTACAATACCTCGGTCCTGGACCTGCAGACGACAAAGGGACAGAACGTGGGACGTTGTCCTGAATCTGCCAGTGCCGGTGCTGATAGGGAGAGATTCCCCACTATTCAGCCGACTGTGGCCCAGTATATCCGGAGAGACGGAGTCACGATGGAACAAAAGGGGGAAGGGAAGCAAAAGCCAGCGAAGGGGATGTGCCGATGTGTGGATATCAGGAGGTGGACCCCAATGCATCCACGGAACCGTTGTCAGAAGGTGAACCGGTAGACGCCCCACTGGAAAACCCTGAATTAAATCTAATAGATATATTTCCAATGGAACCGGAAGGGGAGGCTGAGTCCACCCCACGGTCAGACAGGAACCTCTGTCTGGAAGATCCGAACCTGGCCAACGCTCTCCAGCAGGTGACGGTCATCGAAGGGAAACCCATTGAAGGGGTGAGTCAAATTACCCATTGAAGGGGTGAGCCAAATTACCCGCACTTTGCGATAAAGAATAAATTATTGTATCAAGTAGTGAAACAAAACAATAAAAAATGTGTAGAGTTACTGTTGGTGCCAGGTTCATACGTGCAGTCTGTGTTACAATTGGCACATGCACATCTGTTAGGGACGCATCTAGGGGTCAAAAAGACCTGGGAGAGGATCAAGGGCCGGTTCCACTGGCCTGGGGTAAAAATAGCAGTGGAGGACTTTTGTCGCAGTTGCCCCGAATGCCAGCTGGTGGGGCCAAAACCACACTTTCGCAGCCCTTTGATCCCCCTCCCCGTAATATCGGGTCCCGTTAGCCGTATTGCGATGGATTTACCGGCCCCAGGCCCACGCAGCAGTCGGTACATCCCTGGTCATTGTGGACTATGCCACCAGGTACCTGGATGCAATTCCACTATGCACTATGGCCACTAGGGGAATTGTACGTGAGTTAATGTTGTTGTTCTCCCGAATGGGTATACCTGACCAGATATTAACTGATCAAGGAACCCCGTTCATGTCCTGAATCATGAAGGATTTATGCAAAATGCTTTGAATAACTCAACTGCGCACTTCACGTGTATCACCCTCAGACAGATGGATTGGTGGAAAGGTTCAATCGAACCTTAAAACAGATTTTGGAAGCGGACGGGAGAAACTGGGATCAGCGGCTGCCATATTTAATGTTCTCAATCCGGGAAGTACCACAAGCTTCCTTTGAACTATTGTATGGGAGACGACCTGAGGGCTGCTGGATATCGCCAAAGAAGCATGAGAACAGCAACTGTCGCCTCATCGCACCCTGGTGGAACACGTTAGTGAAATGAGGATAAAATGTGCCCTCCTGGCCCATTGTACGGGGCACATGGAAAAAGCACAGAATGCACATGTCCACGTATATAACAGAGGAGCACAGCCAAGGGAATTCCAGACAGGAGACAAAGTGTTGGTGTTAGCCCCACATCAGAATGTAAATTTTTGACTAGATGGCACGGACCCTATGAGGTTATTGAAAGGTAGGGGAAGTAAACTATCGATTTCGACAGCCTGGGCCGCCGTAATGTTACACAAATATACCACATTAACCTGTTGAAACGGTGGAACGCCTGTGAGGTACTGTATACTGTGTCTCCTCAACTGTCTGTTACAGAAAACATGCCTATGGAGGTGCAACTGGGGGAACAGTTGAGCCCGGCTCCAGCGGCAGGATCTGCGCGAAACTATGTGTCCCTACCGCATACCAGAAGCCAGAAGAAGCCGTCGCACGGAGGTACAGATAATGCCAGACGGGGATGATCGAACAATCACATAGTTATTGGTGTAGCCCGATTGTATTGGTGCCAAAATCAGATGGAACACTAGGGTTCTGCAATGATTTCAGGAAATTGAACAAAATATCTCAATTTGATGCGTATCCAATGCTTCGGATTGATGAATTAATTGACAGACTCGAACCGCCAGTTCATTAGCACCCTAGATCTTATGAAAGGTTACTGGCAGGTACCACTAGCTCCCGAGGCCTCGAGGAATTAAGTGGATGCTTTGTTCACTAACCTGTACTGGTAACTCCTGATTTCATGGAACCGCTTACTGGTACAGACTGATGCCTCAGAAACCGGGTGGGAGCTGTCCTGTCAAGTACAAGAGGGAGAAGAACACCCATCCTGTATATTAGTCAAAGCTGTTACAGAGAGAACAAAAGTATTCCACGGTAGAAAAAGAGTGCTTGGCAATAAAGTGGGCTCTCAAAACATTAAAATATTATCTACTAGGATGGCATGTCACACTGGTGATGACCATGCGCCGTTAGTGTGGATGGCCAGGAATAGGAAAGTAATGCTGTGTCACCGATGGTTTTTGTCTTTGCAACCATTTGCATTCTCTGTCCCACACAGATCTGGTGCGGCCCATGGGAATGCCGACGCCTCTCCCCGGAGGGACACCCTATGGGGTCAGACCACCCCTTCCTCCCAGTCGGAGCTGAGGAAGAGGGTGTGGCAGACGGCCGGGTGAGGTGCGGGAATGGTGATAGAGGAGAGATATGTGACGATGTTGGCTCCACCCCCAAACCTTATGGAGGTCTGGAGGAAAGGAGATACACCGGGGAACCCCTGACAGCTGATTTCTTGGGATAAAAAGAGTGGGCGTTGCCCCTAACCGGTTGCGAAGTACCTTTTGGGAAAAGCGAGGAGGGTGTATTGACAAATGAAAGAGTTATTATTATTGGATTTGTGTGTATGACCTGGAATTGTTTGACTAACGGAATTGATATCGACTGGATTGCCTGAGAACGATTTTACTGGATAACTAACTTGGAAACAAACAACGACACGGGAAACGGATTGTTTAATTTGGACTGTCTGGAAGATCCGAACCTGGCCAACGCTCCAGCAGGTGACGGTCATCGAAGGGAAACCCATTGAAGGGGTGAGTCAAATTACCCATTGAAGGGGTGAGCCAAATTACCCGACTTTGCGATAAAGAATAAATTATTGTATCAAGTAGTGAAACAAAACAATAAAAAATGTGTAGAGTTACTGTTGGTGCCAGGTTCATACGTGCAGTCTGTGTTACAATCTGGCACATGCACATCTGTTAGGACGCATCTAGGGGTCAAAAAGACCTGGGAGAGGATCAAGGGCCGGTTCCACTGGCCTGGGGTAAAATAGCAGTGGAGGACTTTTGTCGCAGTTGCCCCGAATGCCAGCTGGTGGGGCCAAAACCACTTTCGCAGCCCTTGATCCCCTCCCGTATCGGGCCCATGCTTCGTATTGCGATGGATTTACTGGGCCCCTCCCACGCAGCAGTCGGTACATCCTGGTCATTGTGGACTATGCCACCAGGTACCTGGATGCAATTCCACTATGCACTATGGCCACTAGGGGAATTGTACGTGAGTTAATGTTGTTGTTCTCCGAATGGGTATACCTGACCAGATATTAACTGATCAAGGAACCCCGCTCATGTCCTGAATCATGAAGGATTTATGCAAAATGCTTTGAATAACTCAACTGCGCACTTCCGTATCACCCTCAGACAGATGGATTGGTGGAAAGGTTCAATCGAACCTTAAAACAGATTTTTGGAAGCGGACGGGAGAAACTGGGATCATGCCGCCATATTTAATGTTCTCAATCCGGGAAGTACCACAAGCTTCCTTTGAACTATTGTATGGGAGACGACCCCGAGGGCTGCTGGATATCGCCAAAGAAGCATGAGAACAGTAACTGTCGCCTCATCGCACCCTGGTGGAACACGTCAGTGAAATGAGGGATAAAATGGCCACCCTCTGGCCCATTGTACGGAGCACATGGAAAAAAGCACAGAATGCACATGTCCACGTATATAACAGAGGAGCACAGCCAAGGGAATTCCAGACAGGAGACAAAAGTGTTGGTGTTAGCCCTCACATCAGAATGTAAATTTTTGACTAGATGGCACGGACCCTATGAGGTTATTGAAAAGGTAGGGGAAGTAAACTATCGATTTCGACAGCCTGGCCGCCGTAATGTTACACAAATATACCACATTAACCTGTTGAAACGGTGGAACGCCTGTGAGGTACTGTATACTGTGTCTCCTCAACTGTCTGTTACAGAAAACATGCCTATGGAGGTGCAACTGGGGGAACAGTTGAGCCCGGCTCAGCGGCAGGATCTGCGCGAAAACTATGTCCCTACCGCATACCAGAAGCCAGAAGAGAAGCCGTCGGTACGGAGGTACAGATAATGCTAGACGCGGGGATGATCGAACAATCACATAGTTATTGGTGTAGCCCGATTGTATTGGTGCCAAAATCAGATGGAACACTAGGGTTCTGCAATGATTTCAGGAAATTGAACAAAATATCTCAATTTGATGCGTATCCAATGCTTCGGATTGATGAATTAATTGACAGACTCGGAACCGCCAGGTTCATTAGCACCCTAGATCTTATGAAAGGTTACTGGCAGGTACCACTAGCTCCCGAGGCTCGAGGAATTAAAGTGGATGCTTTGTTCACGACCTGTACTGGTAACTCCTGATTTCATGGAACCGCTACTGGTACAGACTGATGCCTCAGAAACCGGGGTGGGAGCTGTCCTGTCGCAAGTACAAGAGGGAGAAGAACACCCCATCCTGTATATTAGTCGAAAGCTGTTACAGAGAGAACAAAAGTATTCCACGGTAGAAAAAGAGTGCTTGGCAATAAAGTGGGCTCTCAAAACATTAAAATATTATCTACTAGGATGGCATGTCACACTGGTGACGGACCATGCGCCGTTAGTGTGGATGGCCAGGAATAGGGAAAGTAATGCTCGCGTCACTCGATGGTTTTTGTCTTTGCAACCATTTGCATTCTCTGTCCTACACAGATCTGGTGCGGCCCATGGGAATGCCGACGCCCTCTCCCGGAGGGACACCCTATGGGGTCAGACCACCCCTTCCTCCCAGTCGGAGCTGAGGAAGAGGGTGTGTGGCAGACGGCCGGGTGAGGTGCGGGGAATGGTGATAGAGGAGAGATATGTGACGAGATGCTGGCTCCACCCCCAAACCTTATATGGAGGTCTGGAGGAAAGGAGATACACCGGGGAACCCCTGACAGCTGATTTCTTGGGGATAAAAGAGGGGCGTTGCCCCTAACCGGTTGCGAAGTACCTTTGGGAAAAGCGAGGAGGGTGTATTGACAAATGAAAGAGTTATTATTATTGGATTTGTGTATGACCTGGAATTGTTTGACTAACGGAATTGATATCGACTGGATTGCCTGAGAACGACGACTGGATAACGAACTTGGAAACAAACAACGACACGGGAAACGGATTACGAATTTGGACTGTCTGGAAGATCCGAACCTGGCCAACGCTCTCCAGCAGGTGACGGTCATCGAAGGGAAACCCATTGAAGGGGTGAGTCAAATTACCCATTGAAGGGGTGAGCCAAATTACCCGCACTTTGCGATAAAGAATAAATTATTGTATCAAGTAGTGAAACAAAACAATAAAAAATGTGTAGAGTTACTGTTGGTGCCAGGTTCATACGTGCAGTCTGTGTTACAATTGACACATGCACATCTGTTAGGACGCATCTAGGGGTCAAAAAGACCTGGGAGAGGATCAGGCCGGTTCCACTGGCCTGGGGTAAAAATAGCAGTGGAGGACTTTTACACGCAGTTGCCCCGAATGCCAGCTGGTGGGGCCAAAACCACACTTTCGCAGCCCTTTGATCCCCTCCCCGTAATATCGGTCCCCGTTTAGCCGTATTGCGATGGATTTACCAGGCCCCTCACGCAGCAGTCGGTACATCCTGGTCATTGTGGACTATGCCACCAGGTACCTGGATGCAATTCCACTATGCACTATGGCCACTAGGGGAATTGTACGTGAGTTAATGTTGTTGTTCTCCCGAATGGGTATACCTGACCAGATATTAACTGATCAAGGAACCCCGTTCATGTCCCGAATCATGAAGGATTTATGCAAAATGCTTTGAATAACTCAACTGCGCACTTCCGTGTATCACCCTCAGACAGATGGATTGGTGGAAAGGTTCAATCGAACCTTAAAACAGATTTTTTGGAAGCGGACAGGAGAAACTGGGATCAGCGGCTGCCATATTTAATGTTCTCAATCCGGGAAGTACCACAAGCTTCCTTTGAACTATTGTATGGGAGACGACCCCGAGGGCTGCTGGATATCGCCAAAGAAGCATGAGAACAGCAACTGTCGCCTCATCGCACCCTGGTGGAACACGTCAGTGAAATGAGGGATAGAATGGCCACCCTCTGGCCCATTGTACGGGAGCACATGGAAAAAGCACAGAATGCACATGTCCGCGTATATAACAGAGGAGCACAGCCAAGGGAATTCCAGACAGGAGACAAAGTGTTGGTGTTAGCCCCCACGTCAGAATGTAAATTTTTGACTAGATGGCACACACCCTATGAGGTTATTGAAAAGGTAGGGGAAGTAAACTATCGATTTCGACAGCCTGGCCGCCGTAATGTTACACAAATATACCACATTAACCTGTTGAAACGGTGGAACGCCTGTGAGGTACTGTATACTGTGTCTCCTCAACTGTCTGTTACAGAAAACATGCCTATGGAGGTGCAACTGGGGAACAGTTGAGCCCGGCTCAGCGGTAGGATCTGCGCGAAAACTATGTCCCTACCGCATACCAGAAGCCAGAAGAGAAGCCGTCGGTACGGAGGTACAGATAATGCTAGACGCGGGGATGATCGAACAATCACATAGTTATTGGTGTAGCCCGATTGTATTGGTGCCAAAATCAGATGGAACACTAGGGTTCTGCAATGATTTCAGGAAATTGAACAAAATATCTCAATTTGATGCGTATCAATGCTTCGGATTGATGAATTAATTGACAGACTCGGAACCGCCAGGTTCATTAGCACCCTAGATCTTATGAAAGGTTACTGGCAGGTACCACTAGCTCCCGAGGCTCGAGGAATTAAAGTGGATGCTTTGTTCACGACCTGTACTGGTAACTCCTGATTTCATGGAACCGCTACTGGTACAGACTGATGCCTCAGAAACCGGGGTGGGAGCTGTCCTGTCGCAAGTACAAGAGGAGAAGAACACCCCATCCTGTATATTAGTCTAAAGCTGTTACAGAGAGAACAAAAGTATTCCACGGTAGAAAAAGAGTGCTTGGCAATAAAGTGGGCTCTCAAAACATTAAAATATTATCTACTAGGATGGCATGTCACACTGGTGACGGACCATGCGCCGTTAGTGTGGATGGCCAGGAATAGGGAAAGTAATGCTCGCGTCACTCGATGGTTTTTGTCTTTGCAACCATTTGCATTCTCTGTCCTACACAGATCTGGTGCGGCCCATGGGAATGCCGACGCCCTCTCCCGGAGGGACACCCTATGGGGTCAGACCACCCCTTCCTCCCAGTCGGAGCTGAGGAAGAGGGTGTGTGGCAGACGGCCGGGTGAGGTGCGGGGAATGGTGATAGAGGAGAGATATGTGACGAGATGCTGGCTCCACCCCCAAACCTTATATGGAGGTCTGGAGGAAAGGAGATACACCGGGGAACCCCTGACAGCTGATTTCTTGGGGATAAAAGAGGGGCGTTGCCCCTAACCGGTTGCGAAGTACCTTTGGGAAAAGCGAGGAGGGTGTATTGACAAATGAAAGAGTTATTATTATTGGATTTGTGTATGACCTGGAATTGTTTGACTAACGGAATTGATATCGACTGGATTGCCTGAGAACGACGACTGGATAACGAACTTGGAAACAAACAACGACACGGGAAACGGATTACGAATTTGGACTGTCTGGAAGATCCGAACCTGGCCAACGCTCTCCAGCAGGTGACGGTCATCGAAGGGAAACCCATTGAAGGGGTGAGTCAAATTACCCATTGAAGGGGTGAGCCAAATTACCCGCACTTTGCGATAAAGAATAAATTATTGTATCAAGTAGTGAAACAAAACAATAAAAAATGTGTAGAGTTACTGTTGGTGCCAGGTTCATACGTGCAGTCTGTGTTACAATTGACACATGCACATCTGTTAGGGACGCATCTAGGGGTCAAAAAGACCTGGGAGAGGATCAAGGGCCGGTTCCACTGGCCTGGGGTAAAAATAGCAGTGGAGGACTTTTGTCGCAGTTGCCCCGAATGCCAGCTGGTGGGGCCAAAACCACACTTTCGCAGCCCTTTGATCCCCCTTCCCGTAATATCGGTCCCGTTTAGCCGTATTGCGATGGATTTACTTGGGCCCCTCCCACGCAGCAGTCGGTACATCCTGGTCATTGTGGACTATGCCACCAGGTACCTGGATGCAATTCCACTATGCACTATGGCCACTAGGGGAATTGTACGTGAGTTAATGTTGTTGTTCTCCCGAATGGGTATACCTGACCAGATATTAACTGATCAAGGAACCCCGTTCATGTCCCGAATCATGAAGGATTTATGCAAAATGCTTTGAATAACTCAACTGCGCACTTCCGTGTATCACCCTCAGACAGATGGATTGGTGGAAAGGTTCAATCGAACCTTAAAACAGATTTTTTGGAAGCGGACGGGAGAAACTGGGATCAGCGGCTGCCATATTTAATGTTCTCAATCCGGGAAGTACCACAAGCTTCCTTTGAACTATTGTATGGGAGACGACCCCGAGGGCTGCTGGATATCGCCAAAGAAGCATGAGAACAGCAACTGTCGCCTCATCGCACCCTGGTGGAACACGTCAGTGAAATGAGGGATAGAATGGCCACCCTCTGGCCCATTGTACGGGAGCACATGGAAAAAGCACAGAATGCACATGTCCGCGTATATAACAGAGGAGCACAGCCAAGGGAATTCCAGACAGGAGACAAAGTGTTGGTGTTAGCCCCCACGTCAGAATGTAAATTTTTGACTAGATGGCACACACCCTATGAGGTTATTGAAAAGGTAGGGGAAGTAAACTATCGAGTTCGACAGCCTGGGCGCCGTAATGTTACACAAATATACCACATTAACCTGTTGAAACGGTGGAACGCCTGTGAGGTACTGTATACTGTGTCTCCTCAACTGTCTGTTACAGAAAACATGCCTATGGAGGTGCAACTGGGGGAACAGTTGAGCCCGGCTCAGCGGCAGGATCTGCGCGAAAACTATGTCCCTACCGCATACCAGAAGCCAGAAGAGAAGCCGTCGGTACGGAGGTACAGATAATGCTAGACGCGGGGATAATCGAACAATCACATAGTGATTGGTGTAGCCCGATTGTATTGGTGCCAAAACCAGATGGAACACTAGGGTTCTGCAATGATTTCAGGAAATTGAACAAAATATCTCAATTTGATGCGTATCCAATGCTTCAGATTGATGAATTAATCGACAGACTCGGAACCGCCAGGTTCATTAGCACCCTAGATCTTATGAAAGGTTACTGGCAGGTACCACTAGCTCCCGAGGCTCGAGGAATTAAAGTGGATGCTTTGTTCACGACCTGTACTGGTAACTCCTGATTTCATGGAACCGCTACTGGTACAGACTGATGCCTCAGAAACCGGGGTGGGAGCTGTCCTGTCGCAAGTACAAGAGGGAGAAGAACACCCCATCCTGTATATTAGTCGAAAGCTGTTACAGAGAGAACAAAAGTATTCCACGGTAGAAAAAGAGTGCTTGGCAATAAAGTGGGCTCTCAAAACATTAAAATATTATCTACTAGGACGGCATGTCACACTGGTGACGGACCATGCACCGTTAGTGTGGATGGCCAGGAATAGGGAAAGTAATGCTTGCGTCACTCGATGGTTTTTGTCTTTGCAACCATTTGCATTCTCTGTCCTACACAGATCTGGTGCGGCCCATGGGAATGCCGACGCCCTCTCCCGGAGGGACACCCTATGGGGTCAGACCACCCCTTCCTCCCAGTCGGAGCTGAGGAAGAGGGTGTGTGGCAGACGGCCGGGTGAGGTGCGGGGAATGGTGATAGAGGAGAGATATGTGACGAGATGCTGGCTCCACCCCCAAACCTTATATGGAGGTCCGGAGGAAAGGAGATACACCGGGGAACCCCTGACAGCTGATTTCTTGGGGATAAAAGAGGGGCGTTGCCCCTAACCGGTTGCGAAGTACCTTTGGGAAAAGCGAGGAGGGTGTATTGACAAATGAAAGAGTTATTATTATTGGATTTGTGTATGACCTGGAATTGTTTGACTAACGGAATTGATATCGACTGGATTGCCTGAGAACGACGACTGGATAACGAACTTGGAAACAAACAACGACACGGGAAACGGATTACGAATTTGGGCTGTTTGCCTTAATTCCCCTTCCCCTTTTTTGTGTGTTTACCCCCCAATAAATCTAATTAATTGTTGTTTAATTATCTAACTTGGTTGAGTGGAAACCCCACACCCCTGTTCTCGGTACAATATTAAATCAAATAAATATATTTTACATGTAGGATAAGTGAGGGGTTTTAACGCGTAATACCAATTGTGTTCAGTATTCAGAGTGCTGAACTATAAACAAGGGCATTTGACTGTTAGAGCTACTGGATTCAGAGAATAGACCATTTTTATTCTAACTTCACTGTTCCGACACACCAAACTGATGTTTTCTAGGGCTTATTGCACATTTCTCAAAACTATCACGCCATACAGTCAACAGAGAGATTAAAGGTAAAAGTATAGCCTATTCCTTGAAATGATTTATTTTATTCTTACCTAATTAAACACCTTATTGTCATAAGGCAGCTTATTACATTCTATAACATGACATATAGAAAGAGATTGCTACAATGTGAGACACAATTAAGAGGAAGCTTTATAGTAATAAAATTTTTTTAAATATTGCCCAAACAAAATTAAAACAATTATTTTCTCTGAGAAATTGAATAAGTATAAAGGAAAATAATTTTCCCATGTGTTTTGAGCATGCAATATAGCTCAATATATAAATTGAGAATCTCGTCTTTTCAGCAGTGGAGGCCAATTCACGTCAACCACGATGTTGCAAAAAAATCCAGTTGCGATTCAAGGCTCTCAAGGCACTCTAGGAAAATAGCTGCTGGAAGTACCAAAATATGACAGATAATTGATGTTGGGCATTTTCATCACCATAAGGGTCTACCAATCAAAAGCAGTGAACCTGTTTTGTCACAAGAGGAAGCTAAATCAAGAGTTGCAATGTTTACTTTGCACTGTGTATCCCTAACAAGAGCAAATATTTCATTCTCCTGTGTCCACGAGATATCTGAGTATGTTTTGCATTGTAAAGTTCTGTATCCTGCTACAAAATAAACACACTCCTATAATTCTCCAATAAGTCTTGGCCAAACAACCCCCTGAATGTCCAACCAGCTGCACCAGTAATATGATCATGTGGCATGACCAGATATTTCAGTTTTTTGTCCATATAGGACAGGTTTCTCTTGATAATACACCACTCGTTTTTAATTACAAAGCACACAAAATGCACGAATTATTCATCAAACTGGCCATGATGGTCATAATGTGCTTTAAAAAAATTGCTGGCATGTTTTTAGTATCTTACACATGTAATGTTTGTCTTGCATTTGATGAAAGGCAGATTTGGCACAATAACATCCATTATGACCTGTAACTCACATCAACGGATTGACAGACTACAATGAATCAGAGGATGATTAATTGTAGTCCAAATTACACTACCGGTCAAAAGTTTTGAACACCCCCATTTTTTTTACAAAAATGTAAGCAGTTCACATCCAGTGAATAACCTGAGATGGTACAAAGGTAAGCGGTAAACTGCCAGAGGTTAAAAAAAAAAGTTTAGGTTACTAAATGGTAAGTGGGACCTTTTTTATATCAGTGTTGCCCCTCTCAGACAGCAACAGAGTGAATTCCCATAACTTAGATCTGCATCTGTCTCATGTTATGTCATTGGTAAGCTTTTTGAAGATAAAATATATTTATAAACATGCCTTTAGTTCAAATAAAAGTAAGAAAAAATATTGGCATATATTTGGGATAGTCTTTATGTTTGTGGTGAGAGCAGTGTGTGTGTGTGTGTGTGTGTGTGTGTGTGTGAGAGAGAGAGAGAGAGAGAGAGAGAGTGAGAGAAAACTAAGTGTCCCTCTTATTTATACTAGCTGCTAGTTCATAATGGCCTATTCTCCTTTGTGGCCAAAACTGGCCGAAGCATCAAAATGGGGTGCAAAGTGTTTATTGAAGTAAACAAAAACATCAAGATGTCAATATTCTGTATAGAAGTTCATAACCCCAAATTAGGCAAAGTCACCTGGCCTCAGGCTAAAACAAGTATGTTAACCAGCCTTTTTGTGATGATAAACACCTAAATTTGGGTCAAATCTGTCCAACATTAAAACGTTCCTCTATCCTGTCATATAGATATCCTATTGATTCATGGTAGTTTTGCCATTGAGCGACTGCTGTCATGAAAAATCCTTTCCCAGTAGAGATTCGATTGGAATCACAGGATTATGAAAGGCTAAGATATCTATCTTTGTGTGCCAAAGTACCAAATAGAATGACAGCTCAGTGAACATTATTTTTACATTACTCGTGAATTAGCTTAGGGTTTTTAGCATCTGGGGGCCCCCAAATACCTTAACCCGGACCTGAGACAACATATAAATGTAAAACATATGCCAGAGCAAAACAGCATGCATCTGTGATATCAGCCAGCTTCACTAATCTTTTTTATCTCCAACAAAATAGATTAGGTTCTAGATGCTGGATCGATACCAGGCAATCTAATTGATTTATTTTTCCAGTAAATGGCTCTGGCTATACCATTTCCTTTACTATGGTTTTATTCATCTAATAACATGTATGCTACCATCACATACCACAATACCTATCTTACATATCTTCAGTTCATACAGTGACTTGCAAAGGTATTCAGACCCCTGCAGTTTTCACATTTTGCCTGAGAGCTTGAAATCATTAAACTTTTAACTCCTCAAAAGTTACCGCCTGTTTGTGAATTCCCGCCTATTTAGACATACCAAAATATAAAAGTTCATAGCTCAAGAACATGCCTAAGTTTGGTATCATTTGAAAGAAATGACCTTACTGGTCATAGCAGGTGTGATATAGCATGCAGACACAACACAGCCTAAAGTACCAAAGATCAAACATACAACAAATAGGCGTTGTAGAGTTTTCTTGTGTAGAAAGTAATGCTTAAAAAGTAATAAAGGGGTCACATTTCATGATATACCTATTTCGCGCATGCCTTATATAACATAGTTCAACTACTGTATGTCTGTTTAAAACAATGAGTTGTGCCTTTTGTGCTGCTAGGCATGTTTTATGTGGTCAGTATAAAAAAAAGCCATGAGGCTACCTATCTAGTTGACTCGTTTACATCCCCATTCTATGGAACCAACTGTCAAATGACTGTGAACACTGATCACTGATAGGTCAGCTTGCATCTCAACTTAAAAATCTAAATTTTCCCACTACATCCCTTGTATACAACTTTATTGTTTAAAGTTTAACACAAACTAGACATGGTAGGCTTTCACTATCCAGTGATTATGGTCTAGACCGAAAGAACGGTCTGGTCAGAACGTCCAATCGCTCAATGGGAAAATACTGAGAATCAATAGTATGTCTATAGGATAGGATAGGGGAACTTCTCTGCTTTAAATGCAGGTAATTGTTGTAAACCATTGACTAGGTACGTTTTGGTTTAATTTTTATGATAAACTGAGATGTTCCATCTGATAACGTTGTTATAGTCTCATTTCTGACATTATTATGATCTTTTAAAAATGTGATGATCCTCCCAATGAGGAGAAACTAGTAACAACAAGTTATTTAAATTGTATGTTTATTCAATAATGTTGCCAAGTCTGTTGTTCAAGAACCATGTGTATGTTAGCTCACATTACTCTTACTTGCTATTTTTGTAGCTGAACCAAAGACTAGCACATGTTACCAATTCGCTTTTTTTTTTTTTTTTACCGAATTTATCAAACACTTCATGTGTTATAACTGTGACGAGGCTCTGTTTGGAAATACACATTTCTTGCGAAACTAGTTTTCTGTAGTGACAACGTTAATGTTAGTGACCTGCCCCATGGTGCATCAATTCTGACTACTCGTCCACTGTGTCTGTGTGCTCCTCCACTTGCTTGGGCTCCACTTGATTATGTGCCTGACTCTTCATCTGGCTGTTCCTTCGCATTAGTATTCAAATTTGTCTGCAACTTTGTGAAATATGTTGTCAATTGAGGTGTTTTATGTTTCAGCCCCTCTGCTCGAGTCATTTTCATTTTCTGATGTGTTATTTCTTTGCCCTGCCATCATACTTTTGTTGATCTGCCATTTTAGCTAGATTGCTAAACAAACATAAGCCTTGAGTTGTGAATTACTCATTGAATGCACTGTGCATGTGTGAATTTTCCTCCGTCGCACGAAAAAATAATATGGAATGCTGAAAAAGGTTAAATCATTGACAGTTTGGCAGTCGGCCAGGGGCAGGGCCCTGGGCTGTAGCCCTGGGTTGCCCATTGGATTAACATGGCCCTGTGTTGATCATACATGCCCTTCTACAACATGTTTATAGCTCTCTTGATATTGAGTTGGTCCACCACTTTGTCATTTAATATTAATTTAATACATACTTTCACTCTTAATCAGCCTCTATCACTCCTTCAAATGCATGATCTGCCAATAGTACATTTGATTGATCTCCCCTGCCAAGAAGCAATACTTTGAAGGGTGTTCTGTTTAGTGCAATTACTCACCTGAGTCACAGTACCAACCTCCCCCATCTGCTCCATCAAGCAACTCCCCCTCTCCAGTAACATGTTGAATACTGTCAACATTATTTAAACTTAAATAACTCAATGCATTTCTGTGGAAGCTGTGTAGAAGTTTTTTCCATACTGCGACGACAATTAGAGTATACTCCTGCATAACCAGTCTCATTGGGACAGGAGGAATTTGGGATACATGAAAAATCGGATGAACTGGTAATATTTAAAATAAACATAACAGCTGATTTAAAAATGTGAGCATGCGCAAATGTACATTTTTCAACAAATCACTTTAAAAATGCTAATTTATGCACCCAAGTGGTGCAACCATGAAGGCACTTGTTCGAAATGCATGTTGGCCACTGCAACTTGAGTTCTGGCTGGGAGTCGTATTCGGGGGTGACATTTTTTTGTTGGATTGTTACATTATATGAACATTTATGTTTGTCTTTTGCACCTCAAAACGCCTTTCACTGTTTACATGTATGGAAAATGTTTGCAATTGTGGCTATTTATTTTGTCTTTTACTGTATTTTTTATGTCTCTTACTATATTTTTCCCTATCCCGAAGACTTGAAATATCTTACAGTTCTCAATGGAGAACACAACTCACTTTCTTTTCGCAGACAGCATTTTCAGCTCTTCTCTCAAACATCTTTCAACCTCAAGAGCTCTGCGGGTCATATAATGGCAACATAAGTAATTTTGTCTACATTACATTTACTCTGCTTTGATCTAGTTTTGCTTTACACAGTGACAAGTGCCTCAATGACACAGGCAAAATTAAGTTGCTAACTAGTAAATGTACAGCACTAGCATAAAAGTTGTCACACTGTCTATCTCCAATTAATCATTGACATCTAAATGAGGCTGGCAGATAATCAGAGAAATCACATGTGTGGGAGTTGGTTATGCGGGAGTATATATATATATATATTCACTGCATGTTGTTTTGAATTAATTACAGTTTGAATAAATTGATTGTGGTAACAGCCATATTGCACAGTGACACATTGTGTATATCTGCACGGTGTAAAACAGATCTTCACTTCATTGGTGGAAAGCATTTACATGCCTGTTTTCTGTCTTGTGGAATTCATCAGAGAATACTGAATTGGCATTGATATTTTTGTGTCCATCCAGATCTTAAGTGAACCAAGTCCTATCTGATCGCTTACAGTATCAATATCATTCCGGTGGCACCTGTAGATTACCATTTGTTACAGAAGAGCAGGGATACACAGGTACAGAAGCCAAAATGGATTGTTATGACTGTGTGTCATTTGGATTTCACTTCAAAATCATGTGTCAAACTCACAATCATTGTCTGAGGGGGTTAACTACAAAACATGGTTTATCATTACTCACATGATTTGTTTTCCTCACCATCTCCCTCTGAAAGATATGCATCTGTGCCTTCAAACACTCAGTCATAAGAATTTATCTCTTGCAATGAAAAATGCACAGAGGTTTTATTGCCAGGATGTTTTGCGGCACTAATGCACTGCCGTCTTTTGAGCTGTTGTCACTGCACAGTGAATAAATGCCTCCCTCTCTTCAACTTCCCACACTGCTGCTGCCTCCAGGCGGCCTTGGCAGCGAGCTTGTAAATACTGAGCGGCCACGTTCAATCCGTAACTCCATGCTGCGGGAGTGTTGGGAAAGGTTGAATTTCCCTGCATGAACTCTTTGTTAACGCAACATTTGGTGTCTATGCCATGACCCTACCCAGGGTTTTGTACAGTACTGTATTTCCTTCTATTTCACTCCATCTGTGTGTGCTCTATGTATGGTCTGTGGAGTGAATCATACAGCGGCCTGGATTCAATAGATATTTGATATTAGACTCCCAAATAAACAGTGTTAACGTTTTTGTTCACAGACACAATTTGTGAAATGTAATGTAGGTGATTTCTGAACTCACCTACCTATGTGAAGAAAAAGAAAAAGTGGCATTTAACATAACAAATGTTCATTGAATTTCCCATAACTGTATGATTCACTCCACATACATACAGCACAAACAGACAGAGGGCAGCAGAAGCACAATTAATTGATTAACCAATAAAACATGTTAAACAAAAATTGGCTGGTACTACACCTGCACCGATCTCTCTGTTCCTTTGCATCTCAGATTAGAGCATTGATTCTTGGCCCCAGCCCGATGGATCGGGCACGGCTGCTTTCACTTCACACCCATAGCTCCGGCCCTTGTTACTCTGTCGCTCTCTTCTACTCTGGTAGCCTGTTATTTTTAATAGGTGTTATGTTTTAGCTAGGCTAAATGTGTCAGTTAAAATCCACAAACAATACTCTCAGCCGATATAAATGTTTGTTTTAATTCATTCATCAAATCGTTGCAATCTTCTTAATTCTGATCTGTTCCTCCGTTCACACAGATTTTTCTCATTTTCCACATGTATAGGCCCACACACACACTGCCCTGCCTGCTGCAAGCACACTTTGCTATATGACAATGTAATCCTTTGTGAGAATTCAGACTTTTTTTGTATTGATTTGAGAGAATGGGATGGGATGGGTTCGGGCCCAAACAATGCACATTCTTATCGGATTCAAACCTGACGTACTTGGACATTGGTTGGGCTCGCATTTTCAGACCCAATCTCAAATATGAACTTGAATTGTGATTCTAAACTGAAATGTGCTCCACATATCCTTGAGTGACAATACAGCCACTATTCAATAATATGAGCATTCACATTAAACCAATACAAGACTTGTGGGTGTGAGTGAGAATTGTCTCCAAGTTACCACCCCCTGTTTGATCAGAGCCTCAGGCAAGTAGGTGAGTATAGGCATATGTGCAGGGGATGGGATATTACAAACACACCACAAATGAGAGCTAATGCCATCTTCACAAAAGCTCATCCTCATTTGTTCTGCCTGTTTAATTAAATAAAGACCTAGAGATCAAGTCTGATTTTGGGATCTTTGCATGTTGCATTAATGCAATGGTACACACAAATGCTACATCAGCTGTGACAGTACAGACAGTACACAGGAGCTGGGGCAGATGGGAAGCCAATATGCATCATTAAAACAGTATAATCCTTCTTTGTTATTAAATTAAGCAAGTGGTACATTTTTACTACATTGAGCATCCGCTTCCAAACAATTTCACGAGGGTAATTAGAATATTTTATTGATTTATTTTCGTTTTAATTTCTGGAATAAACCATGACACTGAAATACCAGTAAAAAAGCAGTTAATACAAAAGTGATGAGATCCTGATCCATGTTTACAGACATGCTTGCAGGCATATTTGGATATAGATTTTTTTCCTCCTTTTAATCTTTCAGCATTGCTTCATCACACTATTCAGCTTTTGCAGGTAATTCTTGGAGAGCTGCGATTTTTTAAATATTGGTCTTCTTCCAAAAGCTTTCTTCAGTAGTAGGCTTCTTTTTTCGAAGTGTCACCTTTTGCCTTTCTCTTATGTCTATGGCATAGCAAAGGTGCTATGTCCGTAGTGGGTTCACGGTTTTCACGAAATAAAGTCACTTTAATACTCTCCCCATTTCTCTTTTCTCTCTCTCTCTCTCTGTCTCTCTCTCACACACACACACACACACACACACACACATAAATTTAGTATGTACATTTGCCCTGCAGAAAACATAATGATATACACCACAAATGATGTACTATTGTTATGGGTTGATGAAATCAATTTAGATATACATAGGATTTTTGAATAGGACATCGTACTAAAAAGGAAATTAATATTACATGCTGAAATTAAATTACTTATGGGTGCGTGTTTTCTGAATTTATGAAAGACTCAGTCAGGCTTGTTCAATAAAATAATTCAGATCCAAGGAGGAATACATAAAATGTTTAATGATTTTTCCATTAACACCATGCTGTTTTATTGTATTGTATTTTAAATATTTAATCAAAAGTACTTTAATTATATTTGCCATTTAAATTTCATCATGGCTTGCCACGCGGTTACAAAATGTATGCACCGCCTCCAGAGATTCATGTTTATCTTTGTCTTACGTCCCTCAAAATTAAATCATTATATTCTCCCAAATATTTTTTTGTTTTTTTTTTCAAAAAAAAAAAAAAGCAAATAAAGTACTGAAAACATATATTTGGGACAAAATATTTATGTACACTGTATTGATTGATGTTCTTGACATAATAATTCTGGTTCAATGTTTTTGCATATGCCACATTGACACACCTCCAAGGCAGGAGAGAGAGGCATCTCTAGGTCATATGATTTGCTCACTGTGATGTACTCAATGATTTACTCACTATTCCACTGCCTGGACACTGGCTATCTCACTGCCCATCATACCTCACCAGGAGGGGGCAGTCTCTGTCTGGAACTAACAACGTTCCCTGCATCATAATTTTATTAACAAGCCACATGCACAGAAAGGTTCAATGTAATGTGTAAGCTTTACAAGACCTCTCAAATCCCTGCATCATATAGTGCCCCAAACAAATGGGACAGGCTTGCTTGAGATGCAGAGCTAAACATGTGAAAGCTTAAATCCACAGGATTGGCATTAGGTTTGTGATATTGTCGGTGGTGGGAAGATTTTTCTGAGGATACAGGAAAAGAGAACAATAAAGAAAGCACTCTACAAAGTCAATTGTGCTTTATTGTGCTCTCGGCCCCAAAAATGCTTACATTGCAGTATAGATTGTGTTCCTCTTTTTCTAAACTGGTTGCTGACAGTGACACTATTTGTATGGTTTAAAATTATAGGTGCAAATTTAATAAGTGGGGAGTACAATGATTTTTTTGGGCAGGTTGACACAGCTCAGAAAAATATGACATGGTCTTCAAATCAATTAGTACAATGAGAATGCTGTTATGTCGTTATGTAAATATGGTCGCAAATGCAATCTCTGGGTGCAAGTTACTCTTAGTCTTTACATAGCTTAGCTGTATTCAATTTTGATGAATTTTCTCAAATCTGTCTGTGCTGAAAGATATATCAATAATGACTATGGAAATGCATTTTTCACCACCTCTCTCAAGAAGCTGCTGTTCCTTTCTGATTCTCAAGACGTTGCTATAGGCACTCTATTTTCAGTAATTAGTGGCAATTACCCAAATTAACCTGACCAATTATACAATTAAGTACCAATCTCAGTGTTGGTGCAAGGGAGCAAGTCTACAAACTGACATCAGTCTGACTGTTTCAGAGACGGGATGCTATGCTCATATTTTAGCACTTGCTTGCAATGTATGGGCAGACAATTTCCCAAAGATTGTCAAACTTGTTGCAACAATGAAGAAGGTATTCAAACATTGTCCGAGTAGGAAACACCGTTATTTGGAACATCTTTAACACGCAACTACCCAGACAGCAATGAAACCATTTGAGCCATGCAAGGTACTTGGTGTGCACGGAGGCGTAACATGCTCAGTACATCGACTTTTACAGCAGCTTTGTAAAAGATGAGTTAGACATCTCACCAAATACAGCTACGCTGACAGAAATTATGGCATTGCTGAGGGACAGAAAAGGTTTGAAGGAACAGCTGTCTCTTATTTCTAAACACAGCAAAAATCTGAACGAAACAATCAAATGGTTTGAGAGTCGAAAAATCTGAATTCACCAAACTTACGATAAAATTGAGGATCTGGTCAATGAATACTGAACATTGGCACAGCAGGTGTGCAGCGAAAATTGATCAATAAATAAACAAACAAAGAATAGCAGCAGTCATGAGATGTCTGTACTTGAATTCTGGAAGTCTTGAAATAAGCCAATCACTTCCCAATCTGACAAAAATGACAAATCAATATTTATCAGTTGTAGCTATTTTTACAACAAACAAACAAACAAAAAGTTGTGGATAGGAGTGTTTCCTCTTATAGACAAGTTTGTACACCTCTCTAAATATAAAATATTGTGCTCCCTTAACTGAATTTTACAAATCCAGGCATCCCATCAGTAACAATTTAGTATATTTTTATTTTGCCATTTTTCCTTTTGCTTTTGAATTGATTGAAACACACAAAACCATTATACATGGTAATCTTTTGTTTTTGGTTTTGCTTTGTGCTTTTTTACATTTTGGCTTAAATGCCATTAAACTATTTTCACTTGGAGCTTTTGGTTTATTCTGTTCAATTAGATTTTTCCATTCCCATCTGTCTCAGTGCTGACCATTAGCCATGCTAATTTCCCCACAGATTCAACTCTTTTCAGTTAGTTGTTTTCCCATCCCCCTCCGCCCCCCCACCAGTGATTGCTGTTGCTTGTGTTTGATAATTAGTAATGTCCTTCAGAACAGTTGGGGTGATCTGCATTCTCTCAGGGAATTTTTCATCAGCAGTGCGAACACGGTGTTTGGTCCTGCAGGGGTGGTGGCCCAGAGGGAGGCGAGGGGTGATGGGATGAGGTTCTGAGAGTCTCAAAGACGGAGAGGAGGCTGACTGCTTTCCGGGACAAGTTCACTGCTTTTTCCTGAGCTGGGAGGTTTCACATCACTCAGCTTCCCCTTCCTCGGTTTTGTGTCAGGAGGATGGGGGCTGGCGGTTTTCCATATCTCATAGGAACAGATGTGGAGGAACCTGCACAGACTTCAGACACAGGGTTAAGCCCTGGCATCACCTCAACTGGTTTAAACTGACGGTGTTTGAAATCAAAGTGCCACCATCTGCCCTGAACTGGTAGTATGTGGAATTTGGGGGGAGTGTAAAAGTTCTAAAATACCATTTTTTTATATAGGCTTTACTTCCCTTATGAAAGATTACTGTGAAATATTGTGGCTATTAATGTGTTGTGCACAGATTAAATAGATTCACTGCGCGCAGTGGGAAAATATACTCTCTCTTGAATTCCAATAGATGCAGTTTTGACAAACGTTAAAGACGTGGGACTCATTCAAAATTGAACTATTTTCTCTGGTTACGTAACCCCCCCAAACCCACAATTGAGGAAATTGCTTTTTTGTGTCTTGCCTGACTGAGGGAATGCAATTATGTTTTGATAATTAACAGCAACAGTATTTGATTAAAACTGTTTCAGATATAGATCTTGTTACATCCAGGTATTTAGAACTTTGAATTATATCTTGTATATATATAATCAATACCTGATTTCCGTATTTCAATTGCATTTCCGAGGCAATTGGGTTCATTCATCCTTGGTGAATGGTAAATTTCCCCATTAGGTCCAAGTAAGTCCAAGCATGTAAATTGAGAAAGATGGGAGATGCAAACAAAAGATGAGGCCCTTTTAACCCTTTTTTTTCAAATTCTTAAGCAATTTTAAATAAATTGAAGAGAATATTGTATGAAACATATACTGTATAAAAATGCAAAGAAACAAAGAAAAACATATATTCTGTACCAAAGAGTATGTTATTTCTCCCTCACACAGTTCATCCTTGAAGTCTATTAAATCCCAACAATATGTTTTAAGTGAGAAACTAAAGGTTTTGATCTAAAGCCGAAAAAGACAGGAATTTCAAATGAGCATCAAAACCTTTAATTTCACATATGCATTAACAGGGTTTGTCTGCACACAGCTTTTTACACCTGCTACAGAAATATAGCTATGTTGGTCTACTGTACTTGAAACAACATGTAGGCGACTCACCACTGGGCATGGGTAGGTTGCTTAGGATTCAACATAGTTTTGGGGATTTTAATTTTAGATTTAGTTTTTACATCGGAAGGTAATATTATATTAAAGATGTGTTATGCAACATTTCCACATACTAACAACCTGTGATCATTCTATCGGGCTACCTTGACACTAACGGTAGCCTGGGGATACCAAGCAGTCACAAATGAACAGTTTAGGCTACCATTCTTTGCTGCCTGGTTGCCCGGTCGGGCTGCCACCTGACCTTATGCTTTATTTTTTTAGTATGGTCGTAACTGTCAGAAATATAAATAAGAATGTAATATAGAATAATGTTGCAGTGGATAGCACTGTCACTGCACAGTAAGAAGGTCCTGGGTTCAAATCCCGGCTGGGGCCTTTCTGTGTGGAGTTTGCATGTTCTCCCCGTGTCCGTGTTGGTTTCCTCTGGGTACTCCGGTTTCCTCCCATAGTCCATAGACATTGGAGAGTCTAAATTGCCCATAGGTATGAGTGTGTGAGTGAAAGGTGTATGTGCCCTGGAATGGATTGGCGACCTGTCCAGGGTGTATTCCTGCCTCTCACCCAATGCATGCTGGGATAGGCTCCAACACCCCCCCTATGACCCTGACCAGGAATAAGCGGGTTAGATATTGAATGAATGAATGAATGTATATAGAACAATAATAAGAATTATTAATAAAAATGAAGTATTAAAGATTAGGAATGCTATTAGGAATTAGGAATGCTATTCTCCTGCATGTCTGTGGTTTACAGCTATCAACTATCAATAGCTATGCTGCTGCTGTGTTGGCTGTGTCGCATGGAGGAATATTCGACACACAATGCTTGAACTATCGATAAGCTAAATGTAACATTAGACATATCTCATCTAAAAAATAAATAGGGTTACAACAAACAGCAAGAAAAGCACCACCCCATAATTCATTTGAGCAATTAATAATCACCACACTTTGTTCAAACTAGTTTGGTGGTCTCAGTTTACCACAAACATGCTGGACCACCGGTGCTACCTACCTACCGCTGCGTAGAGTTGATCCATGGATGTTCTCTGTCACATTGTGTTAATGATTGTGTCCATTTCAATAAAATCTCTGATTCAAAAGGGGTTTTCTTGTATTCTTGAAAAAAAGGTAAAGTTCGATTTCATGTTCACCTTTGGTTCATGCATTGATGTTTAGCTATACGACACGTCAGCTGTTTGACACTCCCCTCTAGCGTGGTGATAGGAGCATTTGGGCTACCATCTTGGCCATTCGGGTACCAAAAACGGACTAGTGGTAGCCCGATCGGGCAACCACATTTCAAAATAAGCGTTGGGCCCTAATAATAAATAACAACAACAATAAACAACGATTGGCAGGTGCGTTCTTGGAAAGCAAGATAACATTAGTAGCTAGATCTAGAACTCACATTACTAGGGGGGGATTGACATAAAAATAGCGGGTCTAATTGGCTACCAAATTGGGAGAAAATCTGAGAAAAATCATAAACAAACAAAAAAAAAAGTAATGTTTTGAGTTTCATCTTGTATATGGTTGATTACTGGTTTCCATTTCTTCTCATCAGCATGACTGCTTAGTGGTAACGTATGCATCACACCCGTGCATCATTATTTTTATATTGAGAATTACTGAACAGTATTTTTAGTGTGAATCTTTAAATACAGCTACATACGATCAACCAATAAACTCAAGATCTACAAGTACCACAAAGTTCTATCTGTTGTAGAGGGTCCTGATTAATGAAACAACCTGAGAATTTTCACCAACTACAGCAGTGCAACCCACCTTCAGCCGACAATGTGATAATGGGGCTTCCACAATAATTGCCTGAACCTTACCTGCAAGCTCCGCGAAGTTCAAGTGTGTCAGTAGCTTGGCACTAACAGCCTTCATTTAGACTAAATAATGGCAATGTGCTCATTAAAAAGAGGGGCCACATTAGGCCATTGGCAGGTCAATCAATGGCCCTTGTTTTATAGCCCTTGTGAGCTCCTGGGCCAGCGAGCAGTGATTACTGGAGAAAGAGACAGAGTGGAATGTTTCTTATGGGTCATATTACTGCAGGTTCATTTGCATCACGTGAAGAAGTAATGATAATCTCAGTGGCAGCACAGTCAAATTGCATTTGAAAACATTGATTTGCAGTTTTATTAGCTAGTTTGGTGTCCATAACACACAATGTGAAACAATTTCCAAATGCAACTTCATTGTAGAAAAGAAATGGGGACCTGCGGTGGACATGTAGACATCACAGGGATATACAGTTATTGTTCAATCACCAACCAATCAGTCAAAACCAAAAGAATATTACATTACATTACATTACATTACAGGCATTTGGCAGACGCTCTTATCCAGAGCGACGTACAACAAAGTGTTAACCGTAGTCAAGAACAGTTTAGCTGAAAGCCACCCTAGTGGGAAGTACAATTCCTGGGTGCTAGGAGCAACCACATAGTTAAACTAGGACCCTGTAGGTAAATCTGTAGCCACAATTCAGAGGTAGCAGTAAAGCACTCAAATGCAAACAAGTAGATGTGTAAACTAAGCAACTATGTCCCTAAGTTAACAATATGAGTTGTATGTGTTTTTATAAGTGGGGAGCTCCTGCTTATGCTGATTTCAGCAAAAATAGTGTTTAGGGGATCTCTTATAATGAGTGAATGAGGGGATCCTGCCAACTTCCCTGTGTTGGAGATGGTTTGGTTTAAATTGGTGGAATGATCTTAGTGTACTGGTTGCAGGTCTGTGTCCCTGTGTCAGATCCCACAGGTTAAACCTCAAAATGTTTCTGACTTCTCCTTCACATGCTAACCAGTCCAGCTGTGTGGAGAGAGAGACAGACAGACAGACAGAGTTTGAGTTTTAACCACTTTTTTTAACCATTAAAAATTACAGGTGCATTATTTTATATTTTAACATTTATTTTAATAATTATTTTAACATCCCTTTTGAAAAAATATGTATATGTAAAATATATGTATACGTATATATACACTCAGTGACCACTTTATTAGGTACACCTGTACACCTGCTCATTAATGCAATTAATGCATGTGGCAGCAACTCAATGTATAAAAGCTTGCAGACATGGTCAAGAGGTTGTTGTTCAGACCAAAAATTTGAATGGGGAAGAAATTTAATCTAAGTGACTTTGACCGTGGAATGATTGTTGGTGCCAGATGGGGTGGTGTAAGTATCTCAGGAACTGCTGATCTCATGGGATTTTCACGCACGACAATCTCTAGAGTTTACAGAGAATGGTGTGAAAAACAAAAAACATCCAGTGAGTGGCAGTTCTGTGGGTGAAAATGACTTGTTAATGAGAGAGGTCAGAGGAGAATGGCCAGACTGATTCAAGCTGACAGGAAGGTGGCAGTAACTAAAATAACCACGCGTTACAACAGTGGTATGCAGAGCATCTCTGAATGCACAACCCGTCGAACCTTGAAGTGGATGGGCTACAGCAGCAGAAGACCACACTGGGTTTGACTCCTGTCAGCTAAGAACAGGAAAGTGAGGCTACAATGGGCACATGCTCATCAAAACTGGACAGTTGAAGATTGGAAAAACGTTGCCTAGTCTGACAAATCTAAATTTCTGCTGCGACATGCAGATGGTAGGGTCAGAATTTGGCGTAAACAACATGAATCCATGCATCCATCCTGCCTTGTATCAATGGTTCAGACTGATGGTGGTGGTGTAATGGTGTGCGAAATGTTTTCTTGCCACATATTAGGCACCTTAATACCAATTGAGCATCGTTTCAATGCCACAGCCTACTTGTTGCTGACCATGTGCATCCCTTTATGGCCAGAGTCTACCCAGCTTATAATGGCTACTTCCAACAGGATAATGCGCCATGTCACAAAGCTCATCTCATGCTGGTTCCATGAACATGCCATTGAGTTCAGTGTACTCCAGTGGCCTTCACAGTCACCAGATCTTAGTCCAATAGAGCACCTTTGGGATGTGGTGGGATGGGAGATTCGCAAAATGAATGTGCAGCCAACAAATCTGCAGCAACTGCGTGATGCTATCATGTCAACATGGACCAGAATCTCTGAGGAATGTTTCCAACACCTTGTTGAATCCATGCCAGGCTGTTCTGGGGGGAAAGAGGGGTCCTACCCAGTACTACAGGTGTACCTAATAAAGTGGCCACTGAGTATATATATATATACAGTATAAACACCGATCAGCCACAACATTAAAACCACTAACAGGTGAAGTGAATAACATTGATCATCTCATTACAATGGCACCTGTCAAGGGGTGGGATATATTAGGCAGCAAGTGAACAGTTAGTTCTTGAAGTTGATGTGTTGGAAGCAGGAAAAATGGGCAAGCGTAAGGATCTGAGCGACTTTGACAAGGGCCAAATTGTGATGGTTAGATGACTGGGTCAGAGCATCTCCAAAACAGCAGGTCTTGTGGGGTGTTCCCGGTATACAGTGGTTAGTACCTACCAAAAGTGGTCCAACGAAGGACAACCGGTGAACCGGCGACAGGGTCATGGGCGCCCAAGGCTCATGGATGCACATGGGGAGCGAAGGCTAGGCCATCTGGTCCGATCCCACAGAAGAGCTACTGTAGCACAAATTGCTGAAAAAGTTAATGCTGGCTATGATAGAAAGGTTTCAGAACACGCAGTGCATCGCAGCTTGCTGTGTATGGGGCTGCGTAGCTGCAGACTGGTCAGAGTGCTCATGCTGACCCCTGTCCACCGCCGAAAGCGCCTACAATGGGCACGTGAGCGTCAGAACTGGACTATGGAGCAATGGAAGAAGGTGGGCTGGTCTGATGAATCACATTTTCTTTTACATCATGTGGATGGCCGGGTGCATGTGTATCGTTTACCTGGGGAAGAGATGGCACCAAGATGCACTATGGGAAGAAGGCAAGCCGGCAGAGGCAGTGTGATGCTCTGGGCAATGTTCTGCTGGGAAACCTTGGGTCCTGGCATTCATGTGGATGTTACTTTGACACATACCACCTACCTAAACATTGTTGCAGACCAAGTATACCCCTTCATGGCAACGGTATTCCCTGATGGCAGTGGCCTCTTTCAGAAGGATAATGTGCCCTGCCACACTGCAAAAATTGTTCAGGAATGGTTTGAGGAACCTTAGCCTCCAAATTCCCCAGATCTCAATCCGATCGAGCATCTGTGGGATGTGCTGGACCAACAAGTCCAATCCATGGAGGCATCACCTCGCAATTTACAGGACTTAAAGGATCTGCTGCTAACGTCTTGGTGCCAGATACCACAGGACACCTTCAGAGGTCTTGTGGAGTCCATGCCTCAACGGGTCAGAGCTGTTTTGGTGGCACGAAGGGGACCTACACAATATTAGGCAGGTGGTTTTAATGCTGTGGCTGATCGGTGTATATATATATCGGGGGCCAAACAGTCAATAAAAATAGAAAGTCTGAATATTGAAGTTCGTCCAGTCTGAATATATAGAAGTTCATTCTAAGGCTCAGGCATATCAAAAGACAGCTGCTTTCGTCTCTTTACAACTTATTGGCAAAGCGTGTTTGGATTATAGAGTACAATCAACATGTAGGCTTTATCTGATTCATTGTATGTAAAGAAATGTAAACTGTGTAAGTCGCTCTGGATAAGAGCATCTGCTAAATGCCTAAAATGTTTAGAGTTTTGGGTGGTCTGGTGGTTTCAACGTCTGATGCTGGCCACGGTGACCGGGGTTCGATTCCCGGTCCGCGCCAGAGTCGGCTCTAGCCGGGAGTGCCACCAGGGGTGGCAATTGGCTCTCCGCCCCAGGGAGGAGGGAGGGAAGCTGACAAGACGTTCACTGCACACAGGAGTGGCTCTGGTGCCGGAGTTACAGTCGACAGCATGACGAGTGCTGTCTCGGAGGAGACGTTACTTCGCCTTTGTCACTGCCGGCCACAGGGCTACGGCAGTGAACTATGAGGGAGGGGATTGACCAGAGAATAGCGGGAGTAATTGGCTACCAAATTCTGAGAAAAACTGGATAAAATCAGAAACAAATTAAAAGTAAATAAATAAATGTTTAGAGTTTTAGCGGTCTCTCCTCCCAGGACTTTGCTCCCATTTCCAGCCACATACTCCAGCCAGCAGCTTTAATCACACTGGTACATTACGAAAATGCCTTACCGTAGCCATCCTATATGCCAAAACTATAATATTTATTATTTCTGTAGACAGAAACCTGCGGTACACATTGACCAGGATTCAGTCAACATTTGTCCTGCATTTAAAAGCAAGTGTTAATGTTTGTCCTCACCAACACAATTTGGCGAGTTCAGCAAGCACTAAACTTGCCAATTGTGAAGAAAAAAACAATTGAATTCCTTTGTTTAGGAAAAATGTTGATTGAATCCAGCCCAGAGTGATGAATTATAGCTTTTTTATTATTGTATTGGCTGTCAAATTCATGATGTTGTATAAGTATAAAAAAGTAGTAATCAATAAATAAATCAATGAAGAACTTAAAGACAAATTATATTCTGGTTAGATTGAACCTATACCTCTTCCAACCCCTCAGATGCTTTGAGTCACACTTGCCCTCTATGGATCAATGAATGAAGGGTGTCACAGATGGGCTGAAGCCTCATAGGGCTCTTTGCTTACTAACCAGGAATTACAGCTGACACTTAAGCAACTTTACTTAGAGACCATTTGCATTTAAGGGTATTTTAATTTTGGCACTGCATCCTTCATGCCTCTGTAAGATTCATTGTTAACTTTGTGTATTTAAAATTTAAAAAGCAATTAAGGCTGTTTGAATTTCATGCTGACTCCTCTGAAAAGCAAATGGGTGCATTTGTTTTAGGCACAAATAGGCACATGTTCAGAAGCGTTATCTATCTGAATCGTCGATCTGTAGACTTTACCTCTCATTAGAAAATTAAAGTTGTTTGTGCACTGCTACTCCTACAAGTGATCATAATGATGCAGCCCTGTGGTTTGTTTTGCTTCTGCATTTCCTGGTTGATTGAGTCACATAGATGGACAGTCTTGGAGCTTGATTCACTCCCCACTTTGCACTGGACATGACTCATCAAGCTCTTAATAAGGGGGATAATGGAAAATCAGTTACTGTGCAAGAGCTGGGCTATGTGTGCACTCTTGTCTTTTACAGGGCACACAGCCACTGTAGGGAGCCTCTTGTGCTAATGATAATGGAAACGAATTATTTGGTTCTTTGTTTTTTTTTATGCGAGTAAAACAAGTTATTTTAGAAATGGCCTGTCTGCTAATGCAAACTACGAGTGGTGGTTCTTCTTGCTAACAAAGCTAGTAATTATGTAGGTGGAAATGATGGTCTATTGAAATGCTTTGTCTCCTTTGTAAATAAGTGAGTTTTCTGTTCTTAGCGGTAATTATTCTTTTTTCACTTTTGACGGTAATGCAGTAAAGGTTTTTCTGCAAATGGTTTTTCTGCCTGGATTCAGTCAACATTTGTCCGTAACTGGGACATGAAAAGACCGTGTTTGTGAGGGAAACAAAATGAATGCATCTATTGGTAAATCAATGTTGATGAATAATGTTAATTGAGCACAGGCCAGGTCTTATTGAGGGAGAGTTCTCCATCCTTACCTTTTGTATGAATACTTCTGTTGCTCTCTAATATGCCCTGTTATTCATTTTATAATTACTGCATGAAATACTGACCATTTGCATAAGCATGTGTCTATTTCTGCTTTGTGCTAAATATTCCCATGAATTATGTAGGCAGAATTTCAGACTAATTATCAATAAAATATACATCGATCACTTTAATATATTTTACTTCTCGCTTTTTCAAAAATGCAAAAAAAAATCATCACATTTTCATTTGAATGAAAAATCAGTCAGGAAAGTATCAGGCCTGTCATTTTTTTTGTTATTGGTATTTGCATAAAGCACAATAACTTGCTTTTAGAATATTTCATGTTGCTCTGTCTTTGTACATGCAGAAAGACCTCTGAGGGATATAGAGAGCAGGGTACAGATATAACTGAGACTTTTTCAGTGACCCATAAAGGCACTAATGGATGTAAACCCTAAACAGAGGCCAATGGTGTTCAAATGTGGTCATGGCACATTTCTGTGTTCATAAACACAGAGAGCTGAAAGCAACACTGAGAAGGAAAAGGAAACAACGGCAAAAAACTGGTGGTGAAAACTCATGACAAAATGGGGGAAATACAAACCTGATGGAAAATGTACCACTGCATAAATCATGATTAGTGGGTGGATGACATTTTAATGGCAATAGAGGATAGTGTTCAAAAACAATCAATGGAACAAAAACATTGCCCAAATCAGTTTTGAAAATATTCAAATGTATTTTTCCTCTTGTGGTTTACATATGTAATTGTTATTTGTTCAATAATTTATATTTGTTAAACAATATTTGTTATTTGGTCTCTACACTTGATTTCATTGTTTAACACAAGTAAGAAAAGTGTTTCATTACTGTGACGGTGTTTGTGTGTCTTTTGCCAGGATAAAACCTTTGAATTTAATCTGACAGTGTGTCTCACTTAAGTGATGGATGCGTGGTGGTACTATGTGCAAAAGGCCTCATATTAAAATCTATATTTAACCAGTACATTTAAATCTGACAAAAGTGGGATGTAGTCTGAGTAGGTATATCACATATAAAGTAGGGGTGCACCGATATATCAGTGGTCTATCGGTATCATAATTTACTGTCAATCTGGTCCAAATGTTGAAACTTGAATGGCATGGCAGGATCTTTTATTTACAGGCTAAACTGACTGAAACCACCAACTTTACTCCTCTGACAATGCTGCGATTGACTAACTATTATGAGCACTCTGGCACTCCATGCAGTCTTGCACAAGATGCACGCTAGAGCTGGGCGATATGGGCAAAAATAATTAGCATGATATGTTGACCAAATATATCCAGATATTCAAACAACTTTATTTAACATTCAATGTTTGTATGTGTGGTATGTTTTCAAGCATCATTTCAAGTATACATTTTGCACTTTGCATAAACAAATACAAAAATGTATATACAGTATATGTAAGGCTGCCTTTTCGCGTCTGCATATAATTTTTTGCTTGCCTCTGCCTTTTTTTTCACCATACATTCTTCATATTCCCTTCGTGATAACTTCATAAAGGTTGTAACAGATTAGACATATTCCCGTCTGCGTCGGGACCGCTTTGCTACAGTACTTGCAGAACACGCCTCCTTTCTGGTCTTTGTCAGTCCGTTTGCAACCAAAGTAACCCCACGCAACTGACATGCAGCCTTCCTTATGGGACTAAACTAGATTTTTCTTCAATCTCTTTGGCACGTTTTGCCTGGGCCTACCTTAGTTAGTGGGTTTACTGACTGAAAACATTCACTCCATGCTTCACTAACTCCAAGTTTGGAGCTTTAATGGCGCTTCCCTCTGGCTTCACTACAGTTAAATTGCACTTCATATCAAGGCATATCAATGTGATTGGCTGTGTTGCTGTGTTGTGTGTTGCGGATGTAAAAAGGCCAAAACGAATTCAGGAATTATTCTCATCCACACAATGTTATATATAGTAAATTTACCGCAGTTGATAATTCAGTTATCACCCAGCTCTAATGCATGCTTATTTTCAGACATGCTGTTTTTGTCAAGCGAAGAAAATGTTGGCTGTGTGGGTGCATTACAAGGTGTCGCAGAAAGAACACTGATTTGCTATTTGTAACAAATGCTCCAGTGAGATTTCAGGAGGAGGCAACTCAAGCAAGGATTTTAATACATCAAATCAGATCATCCATTTACAAGTAAGACATGTAGCACAGTACAACGAATATGTGAAAGAACATATACATTTGTAGAAGGGCAGAATATTTTTTTTTTTTTGCCAGGGCACAAATAAGACAATAAATATCAAATTATTGGTATCGGTATCAACCAATTGTGTTATTTGAATTATCAGTATCGGTTCAGAATTTTCATATCGGTGCATCCCTAATATAAAGTGATTCATCATACTAATCCAGAATGGCATGGAAAAGTGAACCTTAGCAACGTCTGAATTAACCAGAGACACCAGAATTATCACTGTAAGGAGTAATAGCCTGCACATCCCAATCAAATGATCACATGCCTATCTTGAGAACCCTTTGGAGTTCCTGATTCTGCCCCTGATTTTTCTATTCAAATAAATGTAACTTGCAATCTTGCAGTCTGTCCAATTCGGTATTGCAGACGTTTTTTTAGTTTTTTTAGAGTCTGTAACTGTGTGGAGGAGGCCTGCAACTGAAAGGAGGGTAGGGTGTGCAGACGGACCATGAGGGTGAAACTCAAATCCACAAAAAGTGCCCCTCCGATGTCACGCAGTGTCACGCTTGTGTATCGACCCTTGCCCTGAAATGCCTCACTGACATCATTCCACGTGATCGGTTTCCTCCGATGCCATTACAGATGACAGGCCATTTAGAAGCAGCAGAGAAGCTGTGTTTAGTTCTGCTTCAACATGTGGCCTGCTTACTGCACTGAAGGCACCAGTTAATTAAGGGTAGGAGATTGTCTTCTGTTGGATGATTCTGTGCTTTAAGCTGCATTGTAAATGTTATGTTCAGTTGTCATTTTCAATGACTGTTCCAACTGGCAGCAGCCAGAGTCCCCCCTTCACAGTCCAATAATCTCTCGGTGGGCAGCCAATAATCAAGTTATATGATATCCAGAATTTGGAATTGATTACTCTTGTGCTGGAATGAGTAGTTGCACGGTCTTGCAGTCTACAAAAAGTGGCTAAACAACTTAACAATACTATACCTGCACTGATAAGCATCTGATGCCCACACATTGGCATGGTGTTTAATCTAACTCACCATCTACATAGTATTCTATGTTTTCTAGTACCCATGCATAATTGTATTAGGTCTATATAAAATGCACAGTATATTTTTTCTGCCTGGGTACTTCATTTATTATTAAAAGCATAAAAATATGGGTTGCTATCAAAATGTGTTGAGTGGTGTACGTCCTATTTTTTAGATCTTATAACACCACCCCCACTTTAAATATGGGCCCAAAGCCAAATGCTTAAAATGTCAAATCTAAAATGCCAAAGCATTCTGTACTGAATAGTGAGATTCTTTTGTTGCTTTTGCAGTATGGCAGTATTTTACTTCCAAATTACAGTCAGCTGTTTTTGATGTAGCTTCCCAGTTTCACGGGAGCAGGGCTACTCCCGTGTTCAGCATACTAGGTGTGGAAGTAGACTGGGAGTCCTGCAGGACCACGGACAGCACCGGCACCTACAGGCATGGCAGCAGCTGCAGCCTGATGACTCATCAGTGGGCCTGTTCTCTATAAAGGAAAATGTTCTTTTGTCTGGGGTTAATTTGTATTGGCTATCCTTTGTTCTTAAGTGCAATGTTGAATTCTTGTGTTGCCAATTTTGGTGGCTCTTTTGTTTTGACCAAGCTTTTAAATCATTCACTTATTTTTAGACTGTATTATTTTCCACAATTCCCCTGGTGCAGAAACATTATAGAATCTCTCAGCATTTACCCATTTTGATTTGAACCTCATGCCTTGGTCCACTCTCCTACCCACAGAGTGCACACACCTGGTGGATTCTGTTACACTTTCATTAATCATAACACATTCAGGAATTTATGAAAATCCTAAATAAGCAATGCAAAACAGACAATATGAAATATTTTTGACAAACTTTTAACTTATTTAATTGAAGTAATCTCCATATTTATGTCTATTGCATTATGTCCTGTTTTAACCATTGACTGTCCCCCATTGAACAGTCCTCTATAAAGGCCCCCTTAAAATGATCATAGGAGAAAGTCACTGTAGTATCATTTGCAGCTAAAATTTGAAGGGAGAGACAATTGCTCTTGCACAATTAATTGAATTATTAATTGAATTCTGGGGTACCTATGGACCATATCTAACCAGGGAAATGGCTGAGGGAAATGGAGAAAGCTACTTTGCATCAAAAATAGATTTTCCCATTTAATTGATTTTACCCCCTGGGCCAGAACTGCCCCTTTCGAAGGTAGCAGAAACGTTTTAATTTTTTAATTAACCTTTATTTAACCAGAAGAATCCCATTGAGATTAAAAGCTATTTTGCAAGGGAGACCTGGCAAGAAAAGTCAGCAAAACATTTTATAGCAATCACACAAGACAACAGCATATGAAACAAAATAAAACATATCAGCAATACTAATGTACTTTTCATGTAAAAATTTAAATCAAATTGGATTACTATAAGGGATAGGGTGGGGATCAGGATGCAAACCCGGATTAGGGTAAGGGATAGGGTTGGGGTCAGAATGATAGGCGCTCGTGCAACTGGCTCCTTATCCCATGATACTTGCTGTGTATCATGGGATAAGGGGAAAGCGTTATGGATTGGGATAGGGTTGGGATCAGTATACAGAGGAGCGTCATTGGGACTTGAGTGTCAGTTTTAACAGCCAGCTAACTATATCCATCATGGATGCTGTTAATCGTAATTTTTCTTCTATAACTGTATATCATCATCATATGTAAAAATGCATTTTAGATTTGAAGCCTTTTTGAGAAGGGGTTCAATAGACACTTGCTATCACCTTAGTTTGGGGGAGGGGTGTGGTGGATTGAGGGTGATCAATCAATCAATCAATCTTTATTGTTGTATAGCGCCATTTGCAAACAGGTTGTCACACAGCGCTTCACAATTGGCATTTTCCAGAGGGAATAAAAAAAACAGAAAACCATTGGAGCCAATGTGGGAGACTGGAAAATTATTCCCTGACCCCTTAAAAGGCGGTCGAGATTAACTCCTGGAAAATGGTGGGATACAGAGAAAAACAAAACAAATAGTCCTTGGGGCTCATGAGGCTTAACAGACCACCGGAAGGGCATTCTAAGTGTAGGGTGGACCTCATCCCTCCAGATACCAGGGCAGGGCAGGGGATGGAACCAGCAGCTAGGGTCCGGGCCAGCGGCATCCGGCTAACACATGGCAGGGGTGGGGGTTGACTCTGGGGCAGGTGAGCTCGGGCAGGTGCCACGAAGCCGGGAGAAAAGAGGAAAGGTGCAATTATGACTATGATAAATATCACACCGGATCAGGGGAAAGAGTAGAGTGATAACACTTTTGCACCAGCAGAAGTAATCTAGGGCAGCATAACTAATTAGGTTAGTGGCACAGGGAGCACGCAGCCATGAGGGCACTCAGAGACCATCCCACCACATCATCAGCAATCCTGATAGGGATATCACTTATGATTGGTGACAGTAAGGATAGCTCATTGCATCAGAAGGCTCTATTGCTACGCCCCCTCCACATCTGCACCTAATGACTATAAGAGAGACTAAAGAGATGTGTTTTTAACCTAGACTTGAAAATTGAGACCGTGTCTGACTCCTTCACAGAGATGGGTAGACTGTTCCACAGTAAAGGAGCTCTATAGGAGAAAGCTCTGCCATCTGCTGTATTTTTTGATATTCTAGGGACTACCAAGTTGCCTGCATCTTGTGAACGAAGTTTAACGTGGGGGATTGTAGGGATGAAGTAGATCAGTCAAATAAGAGGGTGCAAGTCCATGCAACACCTTATAAGTTAAGAGGAGTACCGTATAGTCTACACGATAGTTTATAGGAAGCCAGTGAAGTGACGCTGACACAGGACTAATGTGCTCATACTTCTTTGTTCTAGTCAGGATCCTTGCAGCAGCATTCTGTACGAGTTGTAGGTTCCTGAGCGAGGTATTGGAACAGCCAGACAGTAATGCATTGCAATAATCTAATCTAGATGTAACAAAGGCATGTACCAATTTTTCTGCATCTATTCATGACAGGAAGCCCCTAATTTTGGCAATATTCCTCAAGTGAAAAAAGGCTACTCTGGAAATGTTTTTGATGTGACTATCAAATGAGAGACCAGGATCTATAATAACACCAAGGTCTTTTACCATCAAACTTGCAGCAACAGAGCAACCATCCAGATTCAGAGATAAATAAGATAACCCTCTTCTGAGGTTTTTGGGCCCCAAGACCAACATCTCTGTTTTATCAGTATTCAACAATAGAAAATTATCTGACATCCAGTCTTTTATGTCTTTAACCCCTGAGGTCGGCTGGATCGGCGCGATCCAAGCAGCAATACAAGTATATTACTATTTCTAACTTCGCGATATTTTATCATACACACGCGGCAAAAACATTGACAGAAACCTTAGAATCGCGACTTTCCGATTTGAGCACTGGCAAATCAAATGGGATTTTTAAAATTAGCTTAATTAGACCAAAAGTAAACCTTGCTTTTTACTCTTTTTTACCTTTTAGTAACGTCCCCCTTCTATTGACATGTTAACGAGGTGCTAATTTCGGGAGGTGCGTCGGGCCATGTGTGAAAACGCCGGCATAAACAACACAAACTGAAGAGGACAGTCTATGCTGATATTTATTTTATTTCGCTTGTTTTCAAATACTCGTGAAAATATATATAAATTCGGCGTCTTGTGACTACATATTCCGCATGTCGCAATGTAACAAATTGCAATAGGCACAGAAAATACTTTTCAAACAGCCTAAAATGTTATAAAATATATCGTATGTCTGTGTTTACGCTGCAATCTGCCAGCAACAGTATATTCACGAGTATATTTTCAAATACTCGTGAAAAATATATGAATTCGCGTCTTGTGACTACATATTCCGCATGTCGCAATGTAACAAATTGCAATAGGCACACAAAATACTTTTCAAACAGCGTAAAATGTTATAAAATATATCGTATGTCTGTGTTTACGCTTGCAATCTGCCAGCAACAGTCTATGCTATTGATTTTATTTCGCTTGTTTTTTTATTTTTTTACATCTTGTCTGTGTTTACGCTTGCAATCTGCCAGCAACAGTCTATGCTGATATTAATTTTATTTCGCTTGTTTTCAAATACTCGTGAAAATATAGCCTATGAATATCGCGTGTTGTGACGCCAAACATTCGCGTGTTGCAACGTAACAAAGAGCCAAAATGAATATTCAGGTATTTAGCATTTAGCCCTCCCACAGCCTGAAATAAATGTGACCAGTTCTGATAAAAACAGGTTTTTAGCTATTTAGATCTCAGATGTGCTAAACTATTTTCACACCCTTACATAACCAAGACCTTGGTGAACAAACGCACATTGGCAAAACAATTCGTCACTATAGTTTAGTGTGTGCTTTCACATCTTTTGTGACAGCAGAAAAATTTACTATTTTTAACTTGTGTGTTTGTAGATCTATTTACAAGCTGCATATGATACTGACCAAACTATTGATGGCATACAAATGTAGCTGTGATTGTCCTTCAAATAAAAATATCAAACACTTTGGAGTAAGTGTGTGTTAAATTGATGAAATTGAGATAAATATCAGACCATGCCAAAATCTAAAAACATTTAAAAGCTTAGCACGGACCTCAGGGGGTTAAAACAGGCCTCCAACTGTTCGAATTGTCCTTCGCCAGGTTTCATTGATAGGTATAATTGTGTGTCATCTGCGTAGCAGTGAAAATGTACGCCATCTTTACGAATGACATCACCAAGTGGCAACATGTAAAGGGAGAACAATAATGGCCCCAAAACAGAACCTTGAGGGACACCATATTCCACCTTGATGAGAGCAGAGGGCTCATCATTTAACTGCACAAATTGATACCTATCTGACAGGTAGGATTTAAACCAGGAGAGTGCCTGTTCACGCAGTCCAACTAGGTTTTCAAGTCTGCTCAGAAGAGTTTGGTGGTCTATTGTGTCAAACGCAGCACTTAAGTCCAAAAGCACAAGAATAGAGACACATCCACGGTCAGCTGATATCAGTAAGTCATTGACAACTTTAATAAGAGCAGTCTCAGTGCTATAGTGTTGCCTAAATCCTGACTGAAAAGTTTCATAGATGTCATTTGATAGGGTGATGTGCTTTGGAAGGCAGTGCTATAGTGTTGCCTAAGTCCTGACTGAAAAGTTTAATAGATGACATTTGATAGGGTGATGTGCTTTGGAAGTGTCACGGTTGTTCCCCAGATTCACCACCAGATGGCGGTGTTGCGCCTTCCCTTTGGAATGTGCACAGGTGAAACGAGGGTTCAATTATCTCATCCCTATAAATACTCGCACCTGACTTCTGATCGGGGCGAAATCGTAAGCCATCTTTACGATTTGTAGCCGGTAAGGTAGAATGTCTTTTTCAAGACGTTCACAAAGACTTCCTTTAGAAAATGACCATCTCCATTCAATCCCTTTTAAAACGAAAGAACTTATTTAGTTGTACCTTTTGTGGAAACCATTCTCTCTAATGGGGGTTTTCGTTTGGTTTTCGTTTGTCAGTCTGTTCCACTGCTTTGAGGTTACTAACTTGTTCTTTTGGCTCTCCTAGCCGTTTACGTTTTTGGGGAAAACTCTGTGTCTACCAAAGAACTTATTTAGTTTACCTTCTTTAGGACCCTTGCTGATTACGAGAGCTTTTAGTGGGGTTTCTGTGTTTTCAGTCAGCTTGACTGTTCGGGTTACTAACTGGTTCTTTTGGCTAACTGCCTTTCTTGTTTTGGACAATCAGAGTTTTGGTTTAAGGTCGTTTCATAACCTTTTGTTCCTACATTGGAAACTTCGCTCGTGGTTAGGAGCGTTTTATAAGTTTCTTTTGTTCAGTCGTCGAGGCTGTTTACGGGTTCAATTTCATAACCATTTTCATTGTACCTACTTTAGAAACTTTGCTCGTGGTTAGGAGCGTTTTATTAGTTTATTTTGTTCAGTCGTCGAGGCTGTTTACGGGTTCAATTTCATAACCTTTTGTACCTACATTTGAAACTTCGCTCGTGGTTAGGAGCGTTTTATAAGTTTCTTTTGTTCAGTTGTCGAGGCTGTTTACGGGTTCAATTTCATAACCATTTTCATTGTACCTACTTTAGAAACTTTGCTCGTGGTTAGGAGCATTTTGTAACTTTCTTTTGTTCAGTCGCCAAGGCTGTTTACGGGTTACAATTTGGTTCTGGTGGCTCTCCTAGCTCCCTGCGTTTTCACACGCTCAGAACTTTTCATAACCATTTACTTTGTTCCTACATTAGAAACTTTTGCTCGTGGTTAGGAGCGTTTCGTTAAGTTTCTTTTTATTCTGTCGCTTAGACTGGTTACAAGTTCTATGTGGTTCTGGTGGCTCTCCTAGCTCCTCCGCGTTTCCGGACGCTCAGATCTCTTGGTATAGGTTTTACTCTGTGGTTCTGTCGGTCCCCTTAACCGTTTCGAGTTTTTGCGGACGTCAGATGTGGGTCAAGTTGTGCCCTGTTTGTCTGCCGATCCCCCCTAACTGTTTCAAGTTTTTGCGGATGTCAGATGTGGGTCAAGTTGTGCCCTGCTGTCTGCCGATCCCCCTAACTGTTTCAAGTTTTTGCGGATGTCAGATGTGGGTCAAGTTGTGCCTGCTGTCTGCCGATCCCCCTAACTGTTTCAAGTTTTTGCGGATGTCAGATGTGGGTCAAGTTGTGCCCTGCTGTCTGCCGATCCCCCCTAACTGTTTCAAGTTTTTGCGGATGTCAGATGTGGGTCAAGTTGTGCCCTGCTGTTCTGCCGGTCCCCCCTAACCGTTTCGAGTTTTCGGACGTTCAGAACTTGTGGGTCAGGTCTTACCATGTTATTCTGTGGGCTCTCCAAGCTCTTCCGCGTTCTCGGACGCTCAGAACTTTTGGTTATGTCCGGTCATTATAAATTATTTACTGGTCACTTACTAATAAAAACCTTTGCTTGCTATTAAGCGCTTTCCATTTGGTTTTTGTTTGTTCAGTCGTTAGACTGTTTTCGGGTGACAACCTTGTTCTGTTGGCTCTCCTAGCCTTTCACGCGGAAGTTCAGAACTATTGGTTCAGGTATTTACATAATACTTATTTAAATTGTACCTTCATTTGAAACCTTGCTCGTTTGATATGGGCTTTTGTTGGGTTTCGTTTGTTCAGTCACTTCGACTGTTTCGGGTTGCAATGTGGTTCTGTGGCTCTTCTAGCTTTTCGCGTTTTTGGACGCTCAGAACCTTTTGGTGTTATGTAAACAAAGGAGCATGTGTATTGTACCTACTTTAAGAACCCTTCTCGCTATTAAGCGCTTTTCGTTCGGGTTCCTGTTGTTCAGTCTGTTAGACTGTTTCCGGGTTACACCATGTTCTCTCGGCTCTCCTAGCCTTTATCGTTTTTGGGAAACTCGTGTCTTTATTTTACGAACTTATTTAGTTGTAACTATTATAAAGAACCTTGCCCGCTAGTCGGTGCTTTGATTCAGGTTGCTTTTGTTCAGTTCGGTTGGACTGGTTCAGGTTACAATCTGGTTCGTTTGGCTATCATAGCCTTTGTGTTTACAGACACTTGGAGTAACCACCCGTTGGGTGTGATTTTCCGTTCCTCCCTGGTTATTATCTTCCCTATTTCTCTGTTTTGCAGAGCTAGTGGTTAGACTGGTTCAGTCTAACTTTTTGATCCCCTAGGGTTTCTGCGAGTGGCGCCTATCACCACCAACCCTTACAGGAAGGCATCAGTTACATTTGCGTCTCACATCCCTGTCATATGCAATGATATTTCTGTCAGCCTTTTTATTATTAATACAGATGGAACTACAGTTTGTGACAGATGACTGACTGTCTGACAGCTTCATTTTTTGAGTGAACATCAATAGTTCATTGTCAGGTTATTAATTTGTCATTAGATGTTTGTAGCTCACTGGGGACTAGTGGAGCAGTCCCTGGTATGCACCAGGCAGAAAGTATCAAGGTGTTCAGATTCCACAAATTTGAGTGCATTATTCCATGTTGTGACTGCTACCGAAGGAACAAATTCTGTCAATTCCAGGGCAGGAATTCACTGGCAATTGCATGGAGGCTGCTAACATTTCATTTAAGCCACCTAGTGTGCTGCTTGAATTTATATTGTACGACTACTTGTATCTTAAAACCATTTCAGCAGTCAGTGAAAGACTGTTTTTCAGTATGTACAGGAGAGAAGGAGTAGCTGAGGGAATATGAAGCCATCAAAAATGGATGCTGCCTCAGTTGAATCCAGAGTCCCATCTTTTCACGAGGGAAAGGTTCATCCAACATTTAGGACAAGGGGTTTCATTCCACATCTGTGGATGCATTCAGACTGCCCCTGTGGTACTGCAACAACTATCTGATCTACAACCCTAAGGGGGTTTCTTCACCAGAGCATGCAATGCATGCTGGGAATCATTCTGGGAAGAGAAAGAAAGTTGTAAAAGTTGTCCAGCTATTGTCTTGAAATAACTCAGTTCTGAAAATTGCTCAGACAGTCCCCTACAGGTTGAGTGAAGTGTGTGTGTGTGCATATATACAGGTATGTGTGCATATACGTGTATAGGGTTTAAGATTATAAGGGGTTCCCGGGAGATTAACTGTTGTTAGTTTTTAGACATGGATTATGTAAATCCAGTTAATTTGGATTAATTAATGTTACACCGCATATTTTCCATATATGGGCCATCATGTTCATTGTAATCCTGCATGTAGACACGGAGCTCCCTCTTCGACACACGAGTGTACAGTGCAGTGTAAAGAATATACCTTTTTTTATTGCTTTTCCTCCCTCTTATGGGTGTTTGCAAAGTGTTTCCCAATCCCCCTTTACCTGTCACCTCTCCTGCTCTCTATTTTCCCTGCTTTGTCTTTGACACTCTCTGTTGCAGTTTATTTTCACCCCACCCTCTCAACTTCTTCAACACAGTTCTGGACATGCCATTATGCCACTGAGATCAGTCACGGCCTATATGGTTCACATGGAAGACAGAGCCAAAGCAAACTTTTTTCATTCAAAATGTTCAAAGTGTGCTCTCAGATTCATAACCAGCCAGTCTCAGCCATTAAAATGCCCAGAAATACATCCATACAGTCAGTCGAATTCTGTGGTTAGTGCTTCAAATTGTTATTTTCAGGGGTGGTGGATAACGTAGCGGTCTAACGCACCATATTTTGGCTGGTCTGATACGGTGTGCGCTGCCTGTCAGGGATGCGGTTCGAAACCCGTCTCTACCAGACTGGCCCTGGTCGTCAGCGCCGATCAGGGGTGGCATTTGGTTGTCCACCCCAGGGGAGGGGGTGAGCTGGCTTGGGTTTGCTGTGAAGCACGTAAGGGAGTCTCCAGAACGTGGGTGGGCAAATTCCGTCTTGAAGGAAGCAAAGTTCGCTGCCCTCTGAAGCAGTGGAACCATGTGGGGAGGGTAAATCAAAATAAATAGAGGGTGTAATTGGTCACCAAATTGGGAGAAAAATGAAAATCTGAAACAAATTTTTTTAAACAAAGAGGAGCACTGAAAAAATTGCCTCATGCCCGCGCAGGGTCCAGAATGTGCAACGGATCTCTGCAAACACCCTCTCTGGGCTGGGATGGTGCAGACGACTCTCAAAGTCCTGGATCAGGAGCCTGGTAGATGGCTCGACAGGATGTAGGATAATAGGGTGCACTGTAGATCTTCCACATGGCGTAGTGTGGAATTATGGAGCTCAGAGGCGTCCTCCTCATGTTCAGCAGTGGGTTTCACAGGCTATTTCTCTGGATGTTCAAAGAGAAATGGGGGTCCTTGGCTCCATGTGTTGGGGTTCTACAAGGTCTCTCAGGGTCTTAGCTCTCATGATTTCATCTGCAAGATTCTATGCCGAATCTACGCAATGCCATGCACAGAGGTCTGTGAGCTCTTTAATTTCTGCCACCCTGGTGCTGACAAAGATGTTGAAGTGACAGACTCAGACTGCAGCCACATTAACACATTGTGCAGTCTGCCTACAGGATGGTCTAGTCAATCTTCAGCATGAGCTCTTTCTCTAGGAGTTTGGTCAGTTGAGCTCCAGTGACCACTCCAGAAAGGTCCAACCTGGGCTTGGAGTGTAGTTGCTTGGGTGCAACTCAGGACCAGGCTATAAGAAAGGATAGGTGGGCAATTATCTTGACTGTCCACTCTTCTCAAGTATGTCACTAAGCCATAAGCTTGCTCAGACTTATCACAAAACAGATGGAACTCCTGAGTGACGCTAGACTCATAGACTTCAACAGGCACATACGCCCAATTGGGAGTGACTTGTGGGAGGAACTGTAGTTCTCCCTCCCAGTTGTTTCAGTCTGGTAGGATGTCTTGGGGTAGGAGAAGGTCATCCCAGTCCCTGTGTTTATCCCAGAGGTATCTGACTAACATCTTAGCTCAGGTAGTGTCACACTGACTGGCTAAGACCCTATAAATGTTCCACATGGCTAGAACCTTGTAGCTTATGGGCTGGTGCTTGTACTTCATGGTGTCTGTTTGACAGCTCCAGCAAGGTAGACTTGAGGTGGTCTGCCATGTCTTTGGCGAGCCAGAGCTTGAGGCCTCAGACCTGGCCTAATTGAGTAGATGGTTCATGACGCTTAGCACATTAGAACCCCACTGATGGAGTTCAAAGCCACCAGATGACAGGAGCTCCCAAAGCTTGTCTACCAGCTGTCTAGCTTCCTCAGGAGTGCACAGGCTCTGCAGGCAGTTAGCAATGTAAAAGCAGCTCTGGGGCCTCGAGTGGTGTAATGGTAAAAGCACTTGCCCAGAGTGCAGGTTCCCCACTATGGCTATGGTTCGATCCCCAGCTGTGCTAGCCCGGCTCTGGCCAGGAGCCCCACTCCGGGGTGGCAATTAGCGGTCCACCTCAAGGGGAAGGGGGGAAGAGCACAGAGGGGCTTCCCTGTGGGCAAGACGAGTGGGTGAGTTCTGTCTCAGGGGAGGCAGTTCATTTCCGGCTACAGGGGTATTAGCTTGTCCCGTAGTGATGGGCAGCAGGCTTGTGGGGGAGGGAAATTGAATAAATAGAGGGTGCAATTAGCTACAAAATTGGGAGAAAACACAGGGGAAAAATCTGAAATGAATTTATTTAAAACAAAAGTTAAAACCTCTTGACGGACATCTTCTCCAGGCTGGCTATGGTTGACAACATGACACTGCAGGGAAAACGTAGTATAGCATGAGCTGCCGAAGGGGAGCACCTCCCACTCTAACACCTCTGGTCGTTTTTCACCACATAAACTATAGGATTGGGATGGATGAAACATCCCCCTGATGTCCCCACTTATTGTGACAAAATATTAACAGAACCGCAATAGCACTCCCAGAAGTGATGCTCTTAGGGTAGATCCAGGCAGCAGGGACTCATTCAGGTTCTGGCCCAGGTACTGGTAGAAGCAATTGAATACAACTAGATTCTTGCCATTGTGACTCATTATGTGGTGGGGTATGTACCATGATTCTCCTTCTTGGGTGAGCACATCATGGCTTAGCTTTGTGACTGAACCAGCTTGGACTAGCTTCTGTATCTCTGTGCTGTAGGCCTTAGCCACTCTGGATCTTTGGCGAGTCATCTTTCTGTGCTTCTCAAACTTAGCATGGCCACTTCTTTGGGGGCTTGGAGGCGAGGCATGTCTCTCTTGTGCAGTAGAGGAGTGGCCTAGCAGAGCACTCCCTCTACCTTCACATGGGTCATCTTAGCCTCTAGCAGTTCTATAGCTGCTTGGTCCCAGAAGTCTGGGGGTGACTGACGTCACCAAACACTGCTGTGGCTATAGGGGCTTCTAGACTAACCTCATTGGGCCCTGATGAGTCCACCCCAGTCTGGTCCAGACAGCTGCAGGCCCACCAGAAGGACCCAACCGGACTAGCTCAATGGAGGTGATGAGTTGAGGGTGGTCGGTGCCGATAAGACCCGATAAGGATCTAGCATTCTTGAAGGGCTGGATTAGCAGACCGATCACATGTTTGTACCTCTTCTGAAGTCTGTCCATCGGTTAGGAGTGGTCTGCCAGTTGCCAGACAAAGGAGGACTGAGGTGAGGGCCCCTGTGATGAGAAAGCTGGTCTTGGGTTTATCAGTGGGGGAGATACGGAAGGACACTGAAGACCTACATCAGAGCTCCACATCACCATTAGTTAGCCTAGTAAGTAAGTAAGTAAGTAAGACTTTATTTATATAGCACCTTTCATACAAGAATTGCAGTTCAAAGTGCTTTACACAGAATGCCTAGGGTCTTCAGCCCGCGAACTAATGACTGGATGTGCAGGAAAACCTCTCAAATCCGCTATATCCCCACGCCGGACATCAGGCGAGTCCATTATGCTGACTTTTAAGAGTGATCTGGTGGGGCTGGCCGAATTTCTTGTTGACGGCTCCATTGGTATTAGTGTAAGGCATAGGTGAGTTAAGGTAGGAGTCTGCATCTAACTTTGCTTCCTCCAACTTCAAATGAACCACCAGAATCTGATACTTGAATAGTTCTGTTCCATCGATAGGTAGGAGGTTCTCCAACGCTATCTTAAAGTGGGTGAACTCACTTGGGTCATGGTTGCTAAAGTTAGGGATGGTCGGTCATAGACTCCTGTATGTCCGTTCGCTAGGCCATAATGAGACTGCTGGGTAGGTTGGAATCCTAAGAGGTGGTGGCTGCGAGGCAGAGCCCTCTTGATTACACTGGGACTTTGTGGTGGTAAGTTACCAAGGATGGTGATATTCTCTGTCAGTGTAGTCATCCAACATTCTGATGAAGCTTAGTCCTTCATCAGCTGGAGCTCAATCATCAGCTGATCCAAATGCTCAAATTTCCACTAAGGTGGACAATAAAGTAAATCAAATCAAATCAAATCAAAATGCTCCATCTGGCCATGGCGGGAGCTCAGGCCAATCCTCCTCTTCATCTTTCATGTAATGGGTAAGCTTGCTGTCAATGGGATTGACTGGATGAAGTTGGGTGGGTTTTTGAAGGATGCATACTGTGTCTGCTAACCCCCTCATTTCAGCCCTAACCTCACAGAGGTCAACAATAATAGCATGCATGGCCTGCTGTGACTGCTACAACATGGTGTTCTCTTTCCTTATCTCCCAGAGTCTGTCTCTCAAGGTGGGCTTCTGGAGCAGTGCAGTGGGGGTGGTTCTCAAAACCTCTCCTTGGGCTCACTCTCTTGACATCATTGGTGGGCTGGTTGGGTTTCTGGACTGTACCTACCTCTTCTCATGGTATTATTCCATCTCATATAGAGCAGCATCCTTCCACTGGTGACTGATGTGGGGAGTCCAAGGAGTGTTGGGGGAGGGGGTCATCCTGGCTACTCTTTCCTGGTGAGAAATCCACCCTTCCTCATGCCCATGCCTGTCGCGCTGCCTGTGACCAAAGGTACTGTAGTCCACCTCGTAGTCATCGTTGGTGGGTGTATCTGACATCTCGGCTCTGCTCCATATACCTGGTACTCTTCTTCATGCTCCATCAAAGGATGGAGCGAAGGACCACAATATTAGGGAGGGGGATGAAAGGATGGTATTCAGTATTCGCTTGAAAGGATGATACGCATCTCCACTGACATATTACCAATATACAATAATAATAATAATATATCACTATTATGTGCATTAACATGTATGCATCAATATGTATGAGACAATGACCTGAAAATAAAGAATAATTACAACACAATTCTGTAGTGATAATGTGACATACTCTGCAGCCCTATGCTAGGCTCAAAGAGCTTAACTGAGGATCTAAAGCATTCCGCCGCAAACCACCTGAATTTACGGTCCTAAATGGCAGCACCCATAGTGCACCATACGTGATTAAATACTACGGTTTCGTTACCAGAATGCATTAACTAATAACACATTAGATGCATACTCCTGCATACACCATCACAACAAACCCAACAGAAATGCACAGGTATAGAGGGAAACAGGCCGACAAATGTACACACAATACAAATATGCGAACATATAAGTACAGTGAAAACAGTAGTAAATCGCCTAAAGATCTTTCATGAGTATTTCAACAGAAATAACAGAATCAGAAACGTACAGCTATTCACTGACGCACACATACAACAGAAATGCTGTAAGCACTGCTGGTAATGACAGTAACAGTAATGAACTTGGTGTGCCAGAGAGAGATGATGTCGACTTTCTCTTGTTTTTTCCACTTCTGGAGCAGAGGTTCTGCTCACATGGGGGTGGAGCTAACATTCCCTAACCAATAAAGGCTGTGCTTAACATTATTAAACAATATCCTAAACAAAACTATACATATTTGGAGCCTTTATAATAGACTACATATTATTCAGTAAGGGAAATTGGATTAGCATGCAATTGGATTACAACCCCTTGTCTTGGAACGATTTACAACAGACCTTAAAAATCTGTGACAGATTTGTGACATTTGACTTTGTCCTCAGTGGCCTTCTTAAGATCTTCTTGATCCCGGTATTAGAACATTGGCTCATCTTTAATGTATTTATGTAGTAATGCCATCTCCCAATGCTTTACTTCAATAAGACTTTCATTTTATGCTAAATTTGCCAACTATGGATGAAACGTGTACTGTATACCATTTGAAAGAAACTGAAAGTTAAAGAACACCAGAATATTGTACCTTGAATATTGGTCATGTTTTGTTTGTTTTATATAATAATACTCTTACATTATAGCAGGGATGACTGTTTTTAAGTGTATGGATACACATTACGGTGGGGTGTGTTGATAAAATATCCTGCATACTGTCTCCTAGCACCAAATGTTCACAGTGTTGCTTCTGAATTCCCCTTAACCTGTATAATACAGCCAGATAATAAGTTTAGGTTCCCAGAACATTCCTGGAGAGTTAAGGTAAACATTTCCAACATTTCCAGCATCCTACATTTCCAACACATTTACATTGTGTCTATGACATTCTGAAAATGTGATGATGACCATGATGTTTTTTTCATGACTAAATAATTACCTTCAAGGCATATTACCAGTAAGTGTATACAACATACGTGGAGTGTTTTTCTGTGACATAACTTTTTGGAACTAATTATAATGTTATCTCACAACCTAAAATCTAACCAGAATGTTCTCAAATGTTCTTGGTACATTCTTTGAAAGCTGGCCAAATCTTTGTAGCTGTGAATATTTCAGTTATTTCTGACAGTGGGTTAAACAACCATAGTAGTATGTCTCTTTCTTACCCTTGGCTTGACTGGAGGTTAATACCATTGGCTGTGTAGGCTGTCTTTTCTCTACACATTCAGTTTCAAATTCCTAAGCCTCAGCAAAAGCGGGACAATTATCAGAGGCGATTTGTGCGAGCGCTTACAGAGTATTAATGATTTCAGGAAGAGAAAATAATGACTGGGTAAGCCTGTATACTGCATTTATCTGGAACTATTCCCATTTGAGAGAGTGGAGAGAACAAGATGTGATTACAGGCTTCTGGCACCAGAGATTAAACCAGAAAAGCGGTGCAACAGGTCCACTTGGGGGCTGAGAGGATTTCCTCGTTCCTCAGGAATGGAGGAAGGGATAACAAAACTATAACAAGCTAAACGAATTGCAAGTATCCATTGGGGAATGGGTAGATAGCAGACATGTGGTGGGGCTGAGTGAAAAGAGTGGACACCTCAGATCTCCAGTGCTGCAGGCCCATGCTGATCTGTAAGTGCAGATGGTGCTGATGGAGCTCATTGGTGCTGATGGGAAGATGCAGGGGAAACAGACCAGCTGAGTCCAGCACAAACACAATACAAATTCCTGATTTGCGATGCAGCAGCTAACCAAATGAAACTCAAACAACAGCCCCAGTACAGTGAGTCAACCTGCATGGCCCACAGCATATCAATCTCCCATTTTACAGGTGACAGGTTGTCGGGCGTTATTAATGATCATCCTAAACATTTATGGAGCACCGTTTTGCCCTTTCATTAAAGCATTGAAGGGATTGACTCTCTCTGCCAAAAATAAAATGAGAACTTGGGAGTATGTGTGTTCACTCTTGGGCTTGTGTCCTGAACCTTATTATTACTTCCGAGCAAAAAATATTTTCATACTGAAGAGTGCAGGGAGATAAATTCTATCTGACAATCCAACTGTTTGGAAAGTGCCAGCTGAGATCATTAACCGAGAATACGCACTTTATACACTTCTTCCTGGTTTGGCTGAGGATATTAATTCACAATTTAAATTTTTGAGGAGTTCTGATAAGAACATAAGAATACATAATGATGAGGACGGGCCATTCAGGACATCTAGGTTTGTCATGTCCTAAAGAGTATCTAGAACTGCGTCTAGCCTGAACTTGAATAGCCCAAGTGTTTCTGCCTCAACTACCTCGCCTGGCAAGCTGTCCCAGGCATTGACAACTCTGTGTAAAAAAAAAAGTCCTAATATCGGAATTTACCTTTAACTAATTTCCACCTGTGGCTTCTTGTTCTGCTAACCAAACTTATCTTTAAAAATATTTGGTAGTTTACTTTGTTAATCTCCTTTAGGGAGCTCAATTTCAATCAAATGTCCACCTAAGTCTCCGTTTGCTAAGCTTGAATAGATTGAGTGCCTTAAGTCTATCCTCATAACTTTGACTTTTCATGCACACAGTACTCTTAAGTGAGGTCTGACAAAGGCATTATATGACATCAATATAACTTCCTTTGATTTATACTGAGTACTTTTAGCTGTATATCCCAGCATCCTGTTGGCCCTTTTCACAGTTTTTGCACACTGCTTAGATGCAGATATACTTTGATCAACTACAGTACTCATTTTCCCACATGCATAACTTTCTATTTAGCAATATTGAATGTCATCTGCCATGTTTCTGCCCATTCTTGGATTTTGTTTAAATCATCATTAAAAATAATTTGCTAAACCCCCAAGTCTAGTATCATCTGCAAATTGAACTATTTTGCTACTAACATCCCTATCAAGATCATTTATGTAAATAAGGAAGAGCAGAGGTCCCAGCACCAATCCCTGAAGGACTCCACTGCCCACAGGATCTAGGTCAGATATGACCCCACCTACTGTTACTCTTTGTATTCACCTTTGCAGCTAATTATGAACCCATTCTGAAACAACTGCTGTAATTACTACTGGATTAATTATAACAATTAGCCTCTCATGTGGTACATTGTAAAATATTATTATTTTGTACAAAGTACGTTTTGTTTCATAACTGCTGGGTGGCTCATCCTGTTAAGGCACTGTTGTAATGGGTGGATGCCAGGGTCTGTGGTCACCAGCCCCTCTGAGTGACACATAATTGGCGGTATGGTCGCCCAGGGAGGGAGGGATTCAGTCGGATGGGTCTCGTCAGGCACCAGCAACCCCCACTGGTCAATCGGGTGCAAACAGTCTGCTGCTATAAAGCTGCACACAAAGTGTCTTTCTCCAACTCATGTCTGTGCAAGCTTTACTTGTAGGCTTTACTTTGCTTCGGTATAATAAGAAGCGTTGGCTGGATCACATTTTTCTGAGGAGAGCATGTGCTTGTCTACGCTCTCCCCAATTGACAGTGAGGGTTGCAGATAGCGTGGCTTAGAATACAACTGGGCATTCCAAACTGGGAGAAAAAAACAGGGAAAAGCATTAAAAAATGTATTTTTATATTAAGTCTCAATCTTACAGGACCTTTCCACCTTCTCTGTAAAGCAGAGAACAGATAAGCAGCGATGATGACATGTGTCATGCTCGTCTCTTTATTAATGGGAATACTGTCATGAGGTGAATATTAGCTCCCATTAGGTTATGAAACCTGTCCACATCATCTGTGACGAGCATGGCTCTGAGTGACTTCTGGCTGTATGACATCATGGCTGAAGCGAGGTCTATAACGAGCTCCCTCAACAGAACCGTGAACAGTTTCCTGGAAGAGAGGCAGCACTGGCAGTTTAACAACCTCAATATCACTCACCCCAGGCCTCCAAAAATGAACATAATGGACAGTTAAAAATTATACACAGGCAGCAGAGCTTTGTTTGCTGAATGGAATATATTGAATGAGTCATTGCTGCTGCATATTTCCTCGTAACTTATGAAATGGTTTTCTGATGCATCATAGCAAAGGTTATAGCTTAAAGATGGTTCATATAAGTCCATGGTCCCTCATCTTAGTAATTGTTATTGTCTCTCTCTGTTTTTCCCATACTTCTTTAGTTGAGAACACAACCTGAGAGTAAATTGAGCTTAACTCATCTGGACTCTCTGAAATGGAGCAGTGGGTATGTACTCTAGCTCCGTTTCTTACAGGAGAGGCGCTGCAGGCTTACCACAACCTACCAAAAGTTGTTGCTGAGGATTACCAGCAGCTCAAGGCAGAAATCCTAAACAGAGCTGCCCTGACTCCCCTCGGCGTGGCGCAGCGGTTCCGCAGTTGGAGCTACCGGCTCAACCAACCCACCCGGGCTCAAGTTCACGACTTGCACCGACTGGGGCGCACCTGGCTGTGCGGCCCGGGTGCCACCGTGGAAACGGCACCGCAACAGGTAGTAATGAATCACTGGTCATGTACGCTACCCTACAAGGCAAAAAAGATGGTAGGTCAGTGCCAACTAAAACACATAATGCAATTTGTTGAATTCCTAGAGACACATAATAATACCTGTGATCTTTTAAGGTCTGCCCGAAGCGAGAAGCCCACACTGACGGCCCAGCTACACCAACCCCCGATGGCAGCCCAAGGAGCCAGATACCGCCCATGGGGGAACCCCCAGTCAGACTGCCTGGACTACAAACGGTCCTGCAACTTATTCGAGTCAGACCTCAAAATACCCACGTCCAAGGCCCGCAATCATCAGGTTCTGCTGGGGAATCAAGAAGTCACCACACTGCTGGATCTCGGGAGTGCCATCACCCAGGTATCACCCCGCCTATGTACCCAGCCGAGGCAGACTAATGAAAACCCACTGCCGTGGTTAAGAAGACTCCCAGACCCCAGCCGACAGCCTGCACACCGCGCCCTCCAGTTATCGGTTGGGGCCTGCTGCGCAGCAACCAGCTCCACACATCAGTCTACCTCCCTCAGATGGATGGTCTGGTTGAGCAATTCAACCAAACATTAAACACCTGCTCAAGAAGGTAATTAATATCGGGCGGGACTGGGATAAACTGTTACCCTATGTGCTTTTTGCCATCAGGGAAGTGTCGCAGTCCACCACTGTTTTCAAATCTGTTCGAGCTGCTGTATGCCCACCAACCCTGGGGCCTTCTGGACATCGCCAGGGAGGCCTGGGAAGAACAGCCATCACAGCAACGGATCCTAGTGGAACATGTGGTAGGGATGTGTACCCGGGTAGCAAAAGTGATGCCGATAGTAAAAGAACACATGAATATAGAATCACCCCGCACAGCCTCGCTCCTTCCAGCTGGGAGGTTGCATATTGGCGCTGCTCTCTACCACATAGAATAAAAATTCCTGGCTACTTAGCAGGGGCCTTACAATATTTTGGAGCAGGTAGGGTCAGTCACGTACTGAGTCAGCTAACTGGATCACCGCAAGAGGGAGCAATTGTATCATATAAGCTTGTTTAATGGGTGGACCAAGACTGCGTTCCTGTGTCATTCCAGTGTCTCGCGATGTGGCAGTGCGCGACCTGGTGCATTACGGCCAGGAGCTGACCCCTCCACAGCTCCAGCAGGTGAAAGAGATTGTGGACCAACACACTGATGTTTTTCCTCCCCCACCCCAAGGTCGCACCACTGCCATCCAACATCACATAGAGACGGCACCCTACTGGAAATGTACACAAACTTAATATATTAGAAACATAGAAATTACCATAGAAATGTAATTTAATACAGTTCAAATGCTTTATTTTTTTTGAGGATTGCACCATTACAATAGTAATACAATTGTAAGTATCACAATTGCATGTGAATCGCACATTAAATGTCATTGCAAATGTTGAAGCCCTTCAACATGCAATTGAAAGACAATATATTAGCCAACCATCTTTTGATGTCTTCTATGTGCATTTTGTGACATAAATTCACATTTTCAGTCAGTGTCACTATATGTGCACAATAGTTTAAAACATGTAACTGCAGGTTTCTATCAGATTACCAAAGGAATTAAATTTTAATAATATCGAGATGACTGAATTTATGACTTTTAGAATCAGATGAGATTGAATTTTATTTCCTGCAACCCATGTTTATGGAGACAAAATGGAGCACACTGAATGTTACACAATCCATCCTAAACAATTATAGTCTCCAGCAGGAGTTTTTTGGGAAAGTCAGTGGAGATTTATCAGTGGAGATTTATTTAGCATTGTACAATAATTGCAATACAGATGGGCTGGGATTTGTTTTATTAGTTTAGAGCAGTGGTTCTCAACCTCGGTACTGGGAACCCACTGTGTATGCTGGTTTTCATTCCAGCCATAATTGCAAGCTCTGAATTGTAGCTATTTGTTAATTGTTCTTAATTAGACACTTTTAATTTCTGTTAAAACATGATTTACTCTCTTATATAATATGGCCTTTTTAAGGCCATATTATGTCAGAAATAGCAATACATGCCATGAACAATAAATGTCCCATGTTCATATCCCAGGGCTTTAAATCAGTTAGATCAACTAATTCTATAATTTTCTGTATTGTGCTATATTCCACATGCCAGACATGACACCCCAACTGAATAGGATCAGCAAAGATTTTGTCAAAAGTTAAACAATGTCAGAACCTCAACATACTGAACAACCATGTTTTTAAGCTGTTAGGCCTAATATCGAATGTAATAAATGCAATAAATAAAAGAGGTCGATTTGTTCACATACAGTGCATTCGAAAAGTATTCAGACCCCTTCACTTTTTCCACATTTTGTTATGTTACAGCCTAATTCTAAAATGGATTAAATTTATTTTTTTCCTTCATCAATCTACACACAATACCCCATAATGACAAAGCAAAAACAGGTTTTTAGAAATTTTAGCAATTTTAGCAATTTTTTTTACTGAAAATCACATTTACATAAGTATTCAGATGCTTTGCGATGACACTTGAAATTGAGCTCAAATGCATCCTGTTCCCTTTGATCATCCTTGAGATGTCTCTAGAACTTGATTGTAGTCCACCTGTGGCAAATTAAATTGATTGTACATGCTTTAGAATGGCACACACCTGTCTATATAAGGTCCCACAGTTCACAGTGCATGTCAGTCCAAAAACCAAGCCATGAAGTCCTAGGAACTCTCCATAGACCTCCGAGATAGAATTGTGTTGAGGCATAGATCTGGAGAAGGGTATAAAACATTGCTAAAGCAATAAAAGTCCCAGGAGCACAGTGTGCTCCATCATTGTGAAATGGAAGAAGTTTGGAACTACCACAACTCTTCTTAGAGCTGGCTGTCTGGCCAAACTCAGTAACCGGGCAAGAAGGGCCTTGGTCAGGGAGGTGACCAAGAACCTCTGCAGGGATGGGAGAACCTGGCAGAAGGACAACCATCTCTGCAGCACTCCATCAATCAGGCCTTTATCAGGCCCTTTTAATCAGGCCACTACCATAAAGGCCTGATTGATGTGTCTGAGTACTGCAGAGATGGTTGTTCTTCTGCCAAAAATAATTTCATCCATTTTAGAATAGGGCTGTAACGTAACAAAATGTGGGAAAAAGTGAAGGGGTCTGAATACTTTCCGAATGCACTGTAACAGTTCAAATACAAAGGCAGAAACTCGCACATTCTGAATCATTATTATAGGCTAAAATAAATTATTTTTAAAAACTATAGTAGCCAACAGCCTACTTTCTAACTTACAAATTGAGAAACTAGGCTTCACCTTAGCCTATAGTTTCAAGTATGATTTATTATGTTTACAAATAAAAAATATGAAAAATGGACAAAAACACAATGTCTGGCAGTCTCTCTTGAGAGGTTGATGGTTGTCATGTGGGGGATGCATGTACGATATACACATGTTAAACTTAAACTTACTGAAAGTGTCTGGTACTAGAACATAAAGGCTAATGACACTTGCTATAGCCTAAATCCCAAATAGGGTAGGCTAATCGAAGCGTGATGATAGCCTAAGGTAGGCTTGCTATAGACTATGCTATCAATGATATCAATGATGAATTTATAGTCTATGTTTACATGTTTCAGAAGTGTGATCAAAACTGGTTGTGTTCCCATGGTATGCCAATTTCCGTTTCTGAGGTACATGTGGCCTTTTTCTGGTTATCAGCACATTTAAAATGTTCCCAGACAGCTGTTTTCTTTGCCTTCAACATATTTGCCCTCTGGCACAGAGTGTTTGTGCATATTTTCCAGGCAAAGTGAGAAGTGCGAGAAAAGGTGAGAAACTGAAGCGGTGTGCATTTAGTCCTAGCTGGCTATTTGTAATTCCACCATTTAATTAAGAAAAGGTCTATCTACTAAAATAATTAGGCCTATGCTTGTTGTGGGGGAGACCATCCAATACTGAACTGAGATTCAAATGTCAAGATAAAGAACAAATATCTGAATGGCTCATGCCATCCATAATTGTAACATAAACAAAGTTGCTCTTTCTCTATCAGAGCGGATGCTACCTTTTATATTTGGACACACACACACACACACGCACATGCACACTTTAATAAAGGAGTACTTTTAACCCTAAATCCTATACAATGAACCAAAAGTGAGACATTGAAATGGGGAAACTTTAAATGGGCTTCAGACCTACATTAGTCTACATTGCCCCACACTGATTTTATATGAAACTCTTTTAGATCACATCACCATACATAACATAAAAGAAAGTGGGCTAACCATTTACATAATTTCAATTAAAGCTCCTGAAATGGGTCTAAAAGCAACATGTATACATCCTTTTATTTTCTTAATATTACTCCTTGCATCTATTAACTCCATTAAATAACTTTCCTGAACAATTTCAGGGGCCAGATTTTGTCATTGTTGTTGTACAGTATTTTATCAATAGTCTTAAAACTTTATAATTTATTCCAGAACAAATCTTAACTACATTTTACTTTTTTGAAATCTTTTACTAGATGGCGCGAGTAGGGTAGGCTTACAATGACAGTGAAAAGACACACATTTGTGTAAATAGCCTACCTATTGCTGTAAATTTGTAATATCCATAAATAGGCATGTTTTTGATGTTTACTTACAATGTCATGGTAATCTCACAAAGCAATGAATTGAAAGTTTTACTTGTTCTAAGAAAACCAAATTTCGCAAAGAAACACAAGGTTGCTAATTCGAATCCCATACTTAACAGTGTACTGCACAGTTCTGGGTTAGTGTGACAGTAAGATTGTGAAATGTGGGTATGTTATTGGAATCAAAACCAATAACAAACATACTGAAAGGAATATATGGTTGTCTTTTTTTTTGTTGCAATGTTTTGTAAAGGTTTTACTAATACCATCGCAATGTATTGTAAATGTTTTAGTAATACCCTCGTAATGAATTGAAAAGCTGAAACTCTGATTTCCATTTGCATTTGATAAAGTTTATTATTACTCTAGCCCTGGGACTGTTTTGATAATGAAGTAGAAATGTCCTGCCAACATGCTGGCAATGCATAAGAGAGGTGTTGGCAACACCTTGTTAATACATAAGACAGATGTTGGTAAAACCCTGTCAATGCATTAGATAGGTCTTGGCTGTTGCCTTGATAATAATGTCAACACTCTAGAAATGCATAGAAAATATCTTAGTTTTATTATATTAAGAATTGCATTTTATTGTGTAAAATTTCTGATAGGGCACAGAGCGTCAGAGTGCATGTTCGCCCATACCAGGTGCCAGCCACTCTACATGATGTTATCAGAGCCGAAGTAAAAAATATGTTAGATCTAGACATAATTGAGAAATCATCCAGTGCGTGGTCAAGCCAAATTGTGCTGGTCCCAAAATCGGATGGCTCCTGGACGTTTTGCAATGATTTTCACAAACTGAATACTGACTCTGAGTTTAAAAGCTATCCTATGCCTCGAGTGTATTAGCTGATCGAGCGGCTGGGTAATGCACGTTTTATCTTGACCCTGGACCTGACTAAGGAATACTGGCAGGTCTCCCTGACCCCATCCTCACGAAAGAGTTTTCCACCCCTGACGGTCTGTGCTTCCATTTGGGTTACATGGGACCCCAGCCACATTCCAGAGGTTGATGGACCGGCTGTTGCGGCTGTTGCGACGCGTACCTGATGTTGTCATCCATCTCTGAAGGCTCATGGCTATTCTCTCCCTGGCTCGGAGCTGAGCGGGGGGATATGTGGCAATGGTTCCTGGCATTGCAGCCGGGCAGTGGTCACCCCAGCTCCTCATCAGGCTGCGGAGCTGAGGGGGGGGCAAATCGGCGGGGCAGTGGTCTCCCAGCTCTCATCAGGCTGCCTGCAAACGTAACAAACGGAACTGTGCAGCTAATTTTGCTAACGGGAGCTGGCTAAGGGCTGAAACGAGGGACAGCTGCACCTCACTTATTATTAAGCCACAGCTGCAGCCACTCATCTTGAATAGATGGCTGACTTAAAAAGCAGAGATTGAGACACTCGGAAGAAGGCTGCATTGGTCGTGTCTCCCCTCCACTAACTCTCTCACCCTCAGATTCCTCAGTCAGTGACCCATAGAGCCAGGAAGCTACAGAGCCGTGGACCTGTCCGTCCCTGGAGAGTTGTGCTTGAGCCCAGACCCAGACCAAGCCTGACGTCGCGAAGCCGTCTACAGCCATCTTATTTATAATTAACGAGAACAAAGCCTAGATTCTGTGTGGATTTCCGTTTAGCTATCCTTGGGTTATTTGTGTCAATTGCCCCACCTGCCAGTGGAATCCGTGTACTCCTAGGGAGAATGCACAATGGAGAAAATAAAACTACTCCAACTACCACTAATTCTCTCTCTTGCTGTCTAGTCACGATCCGTTCATACGGGACAGACCCTGCACCTGTTCACAGCCTTTTTAATTTTGAAATAAGGAGAGACTTTTTCTCTGGATATTTACAAGTCGTTCATGGATTTTATGTCAATGTTAATTAAAAAGAAAGAAAGAAAGAACTGAAACAAAAATGTTAATGTCCGAAAAGGGAGACTAAAGTATTTTTTTTTTCTGCATATGCTTGTGGTTATGGTTTTGACACATTCATGTGGTATGTGCCATGAGTGGTGTCAAGTCCATGAATAAATATATGGAAGAGAGCTACTTTGTTCCTCCAGCACAGGCAGCTGCAGTGCCAGCGAGGCCTGTGGGAGAACAAAGAATTGATCTGTTTAACAACTTATTTTATCCCAATGAGTATTACGAGGACAAAACCCAGTAAGATGTAATTCATTTGATGACCAAGACTGTTATTCCGATTCAATACCATGGGTCCTTTATGGCACAAGAAGACATCTTGAGTGTGCTTGAGGCCTTGTTCTGGCCCTCTCGATCGATCATGGAGTCGAGAAGAGGTGCTTAATTGGGTTGGACTGGGAGGGCACTGGCTGCTCCCAAAGCCCAAACTTGGCTTTGAAAATATAGACCAATTCAAATACCTCTTTGCAGACTTGATCTGATTTGAAGTAATTTAAATCATAATTAGCATTTAAATGTGCCTCTAAACAGTTGTACTGATTTCCAACAAAATGTTTGCACAGTGTGCAACATTTCATTACCCCATGACAGAAAACCCCATATTAATATATGAATGGATTAGTTGGAGGATATCACCACTGTATAGTTTCAACTAAAACTAACACAGAACCAATGGGGTGCTTAGGGACAATTTTGACATTTAAAAACAATTTTGAAATTTAAAAGCCCAAGTTATGAAAACAATTTGATGATAAGCACAGGATTGTGCACCTGAGAGGCCACAAGGACCCTAATTCATGCTGTTCCTTTAGAAAGGTGTCACACTGTTCATTTATTTGCAATTAAAATGAGCAAGCCTTTTCCAAACTGAGGATGGAACCTTCTAAATAACCTAAAATGCAGCTTGGCTCTCTGGAATGGTGATTTGCCAAATGTGTCAGGGAAAATACAATGTCAGTCTCTGGCAGGCTAATAATCTATTGTTGTGCCAGGGGCCTTTGAGCTACTTGTAACCATGGTTCCTGTCTGATAGAACTCTGCTATCTCCATTGGCTGTGGGCTAAAGAGGAACCTCTGCTTATCCTGCATTTCTGCACATTTACTCACTGCATTGATACTAATGGAGGTAATTTGAAAAGACCAGAGGTTAACTTTTCCAATACATGGCTAATAGCATTGCCCACTAGATTTCTTGTATACCCTGCACTATTAATATGATCACTAGAGCAAGGAAGAGACAGCAAGAGAGTTGAATGACTCGATTAGCAGTAAATGGAAGTAGCCCACTGCCCCTGCTGTAGATGTCTGAACAAAGTATTTCAAGTGGCCAACACAGAGACACCATAGCCACAGCCAGCACCTTCAGCCACACACTATTTATTTCCAGCAAAATTGATTAGGGTGTTTTTAGGTTTTTAGGTGTTACCGTAAGTTTGTAGCACATGGCCACTTTTGACTTTCTGACATTGAGCCACAGGTTGAGTGCATTCTACTACAGGAGTCATATGACAGAGATGCTGGTTGAGAGAGGATGAGGAAGGAAATAGCATATGTTGCGATGGTTATATTGTTTTGTATGAAAGATATATTGTGTATTATGTCGATTTAGGTTTAAGGGTTATTTTTGGTTTGCTTGCAAGATAACATTTACAAGCTATAATAATTAGTCCAATAGTCACAAACATCTGGTAGTGAGAATTTATGAGAAGTGTAGAGAGTAATTTGATGTGTTTGACATCAAAGTTTTTTAGGAGTTGAAGCTGGACATGAACTATTTTTAAGCAGTACTATGCAAACTCATTTTGAGGCTTGGATTGAGGGTTAGCAATAGTTAGCAATACGTTTTTATCAAAACCGCATCATCATCAGTCTTCAGTGACCCTAATGCAGCTGTCACACCAGGATTTTGAAAAAATTCACCTCCCATTCGGCACAAATTTCGCAGTTTGGTGAACTTTGATCGTAATTTACGTGACACACTGTTGCTAAACCAATACCAGAGGAGTGGGTGGGATTTATTGACCCCACATATTAAAATAGCATCACGTCCGTCACCCCCCATCTTTCACCACACAAAGCAAAGAATCAATCAAACCTGGTGTGACCGCCACATAACAGACCTGTGGTAGCTTTGTCTCCACTGCTCATTCAGCAGGATGTGGGTAAGTGTCAGACTGCCTCTGGAGTTCACGTCCTACAGTAATCCCTCCCTTATTCCTTCATTCTCCTTGTTAATCATTAAAAATCCACTCTGCTTTGCATGTCTGACTCAGGGATTCATGTGGGGCATGTGTCTCTCAGACAAAGTGGAGGGTTACAGAGAGAGAAAAAATTGAAGGGGGGGACAGGACACCTCTGTTTGTCCTTTTTTTCCATGGTAAATTGAATTAATATAGTTGTTTTCCAATTCATTTAAAATGGTCTTTCAGCCGAGGAGGGATTACAATGAAGGGGCATTCTTGTCTGAAATTCTCATGAATTACTGTAGAAAGCCATTTGACATAGCTTTTGCAATGTGAGAGGTAATTTTTAAAAATGAATGTGTGCCATGGGCAATGCCAGAAAAACTGTGTCCAATTTTCATTGTCCACTCTAGCAGCAAGGCCTTTTATCATGTTTACATGCGCTACAGGTAAAATGTTCTACCGATTGATGGAGACCGGTGTCTCTCAGCAAGGACTAACAATATCTGAGGAGTAGATATCTTGTCTGGAGGAGTACATTTATTTTTTTCTATAGAGAGGCTTTCTTTTTGAAACAACAGCATGATTTTTTGTTTTAATTAAAGCAACATTCTTTAATTAACAGCAACTTATTCTTTTAAATAATGCAATTGCACATCAGGGCAACCACAGTAAAGTACACATGGAAATGAACTCCCTGACCAAATGATCTTGTGAAGATTTGTCCATGCAGACATGACTTTAATTAGAAGGCAATATTTCAAGCTCACATGTGGTCTAAGTTTATCTGTGTGTACGTGCTCTTCTGTGTGTACTGTATCTGAGCGGTGAGTCCATTTATCAATGCAAAGCATGACATCTTTAGCAGTTACATATCAGCTGAATCTCCCTCTTCTCCAGTTTTGCTACCCTTCAGAACTGCTGCCCTTTCCACAGTAACCTTTATAATTCATCCATCAAACCACATGTGTCTTATATTGAAGCCTCTCTATAAAACAGAATTCAAATGAATGTCAACCAGGATCTGAATGAAGGTCAGCTAAGCTAATTCTCTCAAAAAGCAGACTTTGCAGCATTCCGAGATTGTGAGAAAGCCAGTCCACTCTGTGTTTGTGTGACATGACGTGACATCCTCTGACGTCAGTTTAGTTTGGCACTCTTCATTCCTGCCTAGGATATTTGCATCCCTAACAGAGCATTGTCAGTGCAAGTTTAGTTTAATGAAGATTTCATTTATACCATTCCTGTGCGTAAATGGGAGGTGATCTAATATTGTTTGCAAATGGTGTGTAGACTTATTACTTTATGATCTCATTCTTATTACCTTTATTATTATCATCTCCACTGCTGTATCTACATATTTATGAACCTATCAATGTTAGCGATTGTTTTGTACCTATGTGAGAACTGAATAATGAACTGGAATTGTCTATTCCTAAATCCAGTAGTCTTAACAGTCAAATGCCCTTGTTTAATGTTCAGCACTCTGAATACTGAACACAAGTGGTATTATGTGTTAAAACAGCTTACTTATCCAACATGTAAAATATATGTTACTTGATTTAATTTAATAATTGTTATATAGGATGATAATTATCAATTAAATCACCAAATTCTTTGTTAGGCAGAGAAACCTGGTGGGTTACACTTCATCAAAATATACAACTCACAATTCAATTAAAACTAAGAGCTGGTTTATTATAAGTTACAACATTTAGACCAAGACAAAGTATTTAATGTAATATCTACAGATTTAATATACAGTAAGTTTAATTACTTTAATAAATACTAAATCAGAGACATGACCCCCCTCCCTTCCTAGCCCATGCATGATTAATTTACAGTTAGGGGAGGACCCCCTCATTATTATTTTTTATTTTGGGTCACTTAACAACACAATAAATCTTTTCAAGGTTATCACTGGAATAATCCCCGCATAATGAGTACCAAGCATTGCTATGTTGGAGTTTGGGGAAGACAGGTTTGATTTGTACAGAAATGTTTGTTGAGCTACCTGGCAGCAGATGAATGTATCAGGCAGCAAGGCCAGTAGTAACACTCTAGACCTCCATTTTATCTTTGTGTGGTCTGACCCATAATTTCCATCATAGTGCTTGTGGATAGAATCAAAATGTGAGGTGTAGGAGGGGTTGTGTTATGTGTGCTAGAGTGGGTTTTAAGCCACCTCTGACTGACATGGATTACCTTAAAGGGCCATTAAGATAAATACAGATATTTTACTGGGAGCACGCAAGCTATATCTTTCACCAATTCAAACTAGCAACAATTCCCAAGGGCCCTTGCCTCTCTTACATAAATTGTTGTCCCTTGCTCTTTGATGGCACATATTTACACTGCTCTTTGTTGGCACATTAATATCCTTATTATTATAAACCAAAGTTCCTTCCTTATAGGCCGGGAGCCAGGTCCACCCCTCAGGATGTTGTTTGCTTAATTTTTTTCACTATTATTTCTTGTTAGCCTATACCTTGGGCCATCACAAGTTCATACTGACCACTCCCAACTCGGGGCCGTTTGGCCTCAGGGGCCAGAAAACCTCCTTTTCAGGAAATGTTTCTGGCGAAATTATGTAAATGCAAATATTAAGGTGGTGCAACTGCATAGATTGTCCTACACGTATGAAATTTTGCATGGAGTATCCTGACACATAGGGGAAACTAGCAGAATAGGATTTGGGGGCTTACTGCCTTTCTATTGTCAAATATCACCCTCAATATACCCCAAAAGACAAAAAAGTGTCAGTCCGCCTGACAAATTCTCATCAAAAGTGATTATTTTCAAGCACTTTATTGTACATGTCACTGCCCCATTTGTATACAAAAGACTTCCCAGCTTTATGAGCTTCAATTTAAGCCCAAGATGAACCTTCTGTCTTGAAGATTACACTTGCTGTGGCCTAAGTTCTTCACTGTACCTCAAATCGGAGAAAACGGAATTTTCAATCACTACCCTTCCAAATGGGATTCAGCACTTTTCTTGTGTCAATATAGGCTATTAATACATATTCTTGCAACAATATCTTAATATGTACTAGGCTACTATGCTATCTGAAGTGAAGACAATGAAAAGTGAATACTGTATGTTAATGCCCACAGGTGGACAGGGTTATCATTGTATAAAGCAACAGATTGAGCAAAGGGCGCTGTCACACAAAACCAGGAAACCAAATATGCGTTTAAGTATATTTATTAAAGTACAGGCAACACAGGGAACAAAGAGGACTCTAAAGTGGCACCAAATAAAACAAAAACTGAAATGAATAAACCCAACCCTCCATTTGACAGGTGCAAAAGGCACCCCTAAATACAGTGTGTGGTGCACGCTCTAAACTGATGTCTAAACAAAAACCAAAAGAAAATCTATGTGATGTATAAACTAGTCATTTGTCCCTGTGTGCAAAAAGTTAGCAAAAGATCTAAATAAAAGTATGTTGGTAACAAATGTAACAAAAGAATAATGGGTTAGGGTTACGAAGGGGAAGGAAAACAAATGCTCTTGAATGCTAGTCAAACTATAGGCCTAGTTGGTGTACTGTATAGATAGCGTGTAATTCAATACATACATACACGTAGTGCACAGTAATCAATCATGAAGCCACCATCAATAGAGTAAACTGTCTTATTCACCTATAAACATTCAATGAAGCCAAAGGGAGAAACTAAACAAAGGCTACATTTATACAGCACATTTTTTTGGTTCTTAGACCTCTTTGCTGCTCATCTATGCTGTACATCTATGCTGTGGCAAATAATCTTATTAATGTACCATATTAGTAGAAGCATATGTCCCAGACCCTGAGTTTGTTTAAGCCATAGCTGTCTCTTCTATTGTTTTGTCTGTGTGGAACGGGTTGCCTGAGACATGGCTACACTGTTTGCTTTAGCATGCAAAAGTTGAAGAAAGTAGCCTATTCTACAGTATGTGAGGAATCTCTCATTTCTGCTGGATTGAGAAGAAGAAGTTGTTTGGAAAGTTGTTTAGGTGGGCTTTGTATAGTCATTCAATCTTATCGCATTATTCATTGACAGGACTAATGCTGTCCATATTCCATTCTAAACTGTCCGGGTTCTTCCGGCTCTGTATTTCTCACAGTTTCTCTGAATAAATGATATTCTACTATGTGGTGAAATGCATTAGCTTATGATAGAACTTCAGCGATCCGGTGAATTTTAATCATCATCACTTTCATCCTCTTCCTCATCATCATCCATAGTATGGATTTCATCAGCTATGTCATCCTCATCTGTGTCCTCTTCAGCTAGGACATCAACGAGGGCTTTGGGGATGACGCGCCCTCAAACCATAGTGGTTCTAGCTTGCCAGTCTCAGAGTTAATATGAAACCCATGGTCAAGAGGAGATGGGATTTCCGGGTAGTGCTCATGAGCCCTCTTCCAGATGCATACTTGGAAGTTGACCCTTTTCATGTGCTCCAAGAGGACCCTCTTGCAAGGTGGGAAGGTTGAGAGGTCAACGGAGAGACCCTGTCGAAGCTCGAGGCTTGAGCCACAAATCTTCTTGATCTTAATCTCTCTTGCCTCATCAACTTTCTTGATTCGAGGACTAAAACCATAGAGGCAACAGGTGAACTCTTCAGCACCACTGAGAACAAGCTCATCGATCTCCCAAGAGTCCCCCACTGCAGCAAAGATCTGAATGAACTTTGAATTCTGATTCAGAATCTTCATCGGTCACACCTTTCCTTTGCCTTTGAATGCTGAAGTGCAGTCAGCACCAGTGAAGGCATGCAAGGCTAGCAGAGCTGAAATGTGTTCTTGTGAATAATTTTCAGCCAGCTGGTTGATGTCGATAAGTCTATCTCCCATGTCAAAGATGATGTTGACTGTTGATGATCTGGCATAAAAGAGGAGAATGAAGAAAATGTCAGAGTCTTTTGCTCTGACTCTGACTGTTCTGATGTGAGGCATTTTGGTTTGGATGTACTGCATGTAGACGATCACCCTCACATCTGTTTCTTCATGGTTTGAACAGATCTCTGGTAGAAGTTCTTTTGACATCACTCCAGCATTACATTCAATCTTGAAAGCTTTACCAGCCTCTATGAAAATGACAGGCCTTCGGACGATGTCTTCCATCATATCTTGAGAGCTCCAGTGATCCAGAAGTAAATGGATGAGTGACTTCTTGTTTTCATCGTTTGTGAGAAAACCTTTCCAATCAGCAGGTCGATGAACATTCAGCCCATTGGCTATAAAACGTTCACCACAACCTCTGCGATCCCTCTCTGCTGATTTTGGTGAATTAAGACGGTCAATTCTCACTAAGTGTCTGTGCTGAATACTGTTTCAGCTGCAGCAGGTAGACTCTTGAAGGTGCGCTCTGATATTGTCTTCATTGTCCGTGGCACATCGCTCATGTAGAATGAAGAGTTTCCGTCTTGAATGAGAGCACATTGGCTAGGAGAAGGAAGCTGTGCATTCTCAGCATCTTTGATCATGTAGTTCATCCCTTGTGCTTTGTTGGTTTTTGTGAAAAAGCCATCGATTGTTGCGATGGAGTATGGTGTCAGAGTCAGGGGATAGGTCATTAGGTCAGAAATGCTTATTTGTGACTGTAGTACCTGTGATTTGATGAAGATCTGAAAGATAAACCCACTTGTGGCCTTGTACTGGATCACTTTCTGGTTTGATGCCACAAGCTTCCTTTTGGGTGTGGTAGATGACATTGTCTTGAATCTGTTCCTCTTGATAGGTTGAAAGAAAGGGACTTTGTTGGTTAAAAGTCGATCACGGATGAACTGTTCTTTTTGACTTTGGCCATTTTTCAGGGCATTCAGCACATCACAGCGCACCTCTTCTGGCATAGCCGCTCCTGAAGTCAAACTTGTCAAGGGCTGAGAAGTCTCGAGCTGGAATGGGTTGATAAAACTCTGAAATGCATCTACTGTTTGCTGGACTTGCTCCTCAGACCGAGTGATTTCACGTGGTCTTAGATCTCTTTGCTGCTTCTCTGTATGTTCGTCTCGGCCGCTTGTCATGTTCCACATGGCCTCTACAAACTCTCCTTTAGCATGGGCAGTCAGGATGTGACGTTGGCTGGCTTCATAGTTACTGGTGATTCCACAGATCCCAGCAGAATATGTCCCAGACCCTGAGTTTGACTTGAGCCATCTCATAGCTGTCTCTTCTATGGTTTTGTCGGTGTGGCAGCGGTTCCCTGGGATCTCTGATCTGGCTACACTGATTGCTCCAGCGCGCAGAAGTTTCTCTGATCCAGGATGTGTTTCCTCAATGTGTTCAAGAAAGTATCCAAAGTATATGAGGAATCTAGCATAATTCTGCTGGTCTGAGCAGAAGAAGAGGTCTGGCATGTTGTTTAGGCGGCTTTGTATCCTTCATAGTCATTCATTTTGATTGCGTTATTCATTGACAGGACAAGCCAGACGCGGTCCATGTATTCCATACAAAACTGTCCAGTTTCTCCCAGATCCCCATTTCTCATGGCGTCTCTGAATGCATGATATTCAGCCATGTGGTGGGATACATCCGCTGATGATAGAACTTCAGTGAGAGTGGATTCATTCAGAGTGAGATTTTCCAGGAAAGCAGTCCCTTCACGAGAGAGTGCTTCATGTGTTTCCAGATACTTGTCATAGAGAAGTCTCTCAAGAGCTTCCAGCATGGACTTGTGTGTGTTCATCGCTCTGTCCCAATTCTTTCCATCGGTGACTCCAGTCACAGAGCCTGTGGTGATCAGTTTTGCTTCCAACGCCACTTCTACCCATCCACTCCCTTGACAGTATCTTCTGCCTATGCCTTTCAAGTATGCTCCACAGCAATGGAATGTACCGATGAGGATGATGTGTTTTTTGTATTTTTCAGGTTCATTCCATATTAGAGGGTAGGCTTTCATGCAAACACCTAGATCAAAAGTACTGATGGTGTACTCTTGTCCAGCTTCAGAAGACGCAGCTTGGCTACATCTAAGGCATTCCTGAATGGTTGCCAAGTCAGTTATGGGGGCATTGATCATGGGATAATACCCAATTGTGGTGAGGCATTTTGGAGGATGGCCAGTGACAGACACCCAGCCTGACAAACCAGGGATGTGCTGATCCCCGGAGTTGACTTTACGAGCAAAGACCCAAATAAGATCAGTAGGCCTATCTGATTATTTTGAGTGGCTGTATGTGGTTGAGTTATTTGAACTGGATGATGCCAAGTCAGTTGGTTCAGATCGTTTCCGCTTGTAGTAAGTTGGCAACTCTGTGGCAGGACTTCTAAAGGATCGTTGTTTTTTTGTAGGTTGATTAGGAGTCTCTATAGGCTGTGCTGATGTAGGGGCTTCTGCCTCTGCACAGGACTCTTGTGTAGGCTGTGCTGACATAGGGGCTTCTGCCTCTGCACAGGACTCTTGTGTAGGCTGTGCTGACATAGAGGCTTCTGCCTCTGCACAGGACTCTACTGATGGCTGTGCTGACGTAGGGGCTTCTGCCTCTGCACAAGACTCTGACGGCTGTGCTGACATAGGGGCTTCTGCCTCTGCACAGGACTCTTGTGTAGGCTGTGCTGACGTAGGGGCTTCTGCCTCTGCACAGGACTCTACTGACGGCTGTGCTGACGTAGGGGCTTCTGCCTCTGCACAGGACTCTACTGATGGCTGTGCTGACATAGGGGCTTCTGCCTCTGCACAGGAACCTAGATCTTGCAGGTAGATTCCTGCGGTGGTATGAATGGACCCTGCTCCATATACATTTGATACTAGCTGATCAAAATTGTCCCAGTCACTATGGAAGACTGCTCCATCAGGTTGCCTCTTGATAACATCTGAGTTGCTGATTACTGAAGCACTTTCCACGATTGAATTTGCCAGAGCTGTTTCAAGTTCGATTGAGTATGTGTATGACTCACAGTGACCAAGCCTATTTATCAGAGTGGTGATGCTCTTGGATCTGAAGAGATGGCGTAGTGTCATACATAGCAAGATGTGTTTTTTCATCTTCCATTGACCTGACGTAACTGCTCTGCAGATGTCTTGAGAAATGGATGATGCCAAACTTTCCTCCCGATATGAGGGCTTCCTATTTCCGCAGATGAGGTTTAAAACAAATTTTAAAACCTCAGAAGGAATCTCCTCATTTGGATCACGGAGATCATGAGCTCTTGGAGGCCAAGGTAGTGGTTCAGAGGTTTTGAAGGCTGTTAAGATTTTCTTGTGAAGATCATGGCTGACCTCTTTACTCCAATCAGTAATTCCCAACTCATAAGCTGAACGCACTGTTGTCTTCATGGTTTCTTGGGATTTACAAAACACTAATGTGTCTTTGAAAGGGCAAGCTGAGAAGTCGATATTATCTTTGAGATCAGGGCAGCATTCGATTTTTAGTCTCAAGTTATGGCTTGTGATCTCAGCCACAGCTGCCTCTCTGGATTCTGTCAAGGTTTCATTATACAAAACTGTAAGATGAGCAAGTTTGACAACCTGCCCTTTTTGGATAACTTCAGTTTTTATATGGTCATGCACCTGAGTGAAAGCTTTACTGATCAGTGCCTTCTTTGCAGTTGCTTCAGCCGCTGCAGCTGAAGTGTCAGGCTGGGGTGCTCGCTTTACTATGTACTGCCTGCGACAGCATTCATGAAACTGTACCTCCTTAGCAAAAAGATCGACTCCCCTGATTTTGCCCAACAAGACTTCATCACCGAGTTCCATTGCTTTTTTATCTATATTTTTGTATGCGTTTGATTTGAATTTCTGCAAGCTATATCTGTTGCCAGAAGCTTTCTTCACTGTGCTACTTTTGCAGAATATGCAATAACTGCCAAACAAAACTGAAGAATCCACATGCTCACGTGTTGGTCTAGTGGAGTAATTTTCTGCTTGACACTTTCTTAAAGCACGGTTAGCATCACGGAAAAACATGCGTCGACAGTTTTCATGATACCCACAATCAAAAGACAATTCATCAGGGATTGATTCACAAACATCTTGCATACCACCACATTCCGGCCGATTATTCTTTGGAGCACTCTGGCAAGCTGTCCATTCTTGATCATCTAGTCGTCTCTTTGGCACCTTGACTGGTGTATACCTTAGCATTGCAACCATCTGAAAATCAGTATATACATTATAACAATGAAATATGGTGTGTCAATCAGTGTGCAAATTCACATGAATTCAATAATGTTTTGCCGTTTGATTTCTTTTATTACCTCAAAGCTGCATGGACTAATTATATATGCAGCCAGCCTTCATCCTCCAGACCTACAAAGGAAGGAAGGCCCAATATTTATTGATTTCACTTCCAATCACAAAAGAAAACATAGCTGGCCTATAGGAAGACTGTGCTTACCTTTATCAAAGAATAGCGTAACTGGGTTGCAGCATCTCTTGTAGGAGCATGAAGCAGCATATTATATCAAGTGTGGTCAAACTGGAATATGGAGTCGTAACATTAACGTTAGCACACCAAACAACTAATAATGAATATGCACACACACACACACAAGCGAGCACGTACACACACAGTGTAAAAAACCTAATGATAAGTGCAACCTAGTTAGCTAACATTAAGTACAGCAACGTTAGGTAAGAAGTTGCTGGCTAGCTAACGTAAACGTTAGCTCAGTAGTTGTGCTAGCTTGCGTTAACTTTAGATGTTTATCATAATCATACTGCTACGTCATCGTGTTAGATGATGAAGTTTTATTTCAGGAATCTCACATTTAGCTATAAGCCTTAGGCTACCATTGCTAATGTGAAACACTAACGTTAACTAACGTTAGCTACTGTAGAGCATGTGCGATCTTGATCACAATCATCCTGGGACTTCTTAACGTTACCTTGTATGGCTAACGTTAGATATAAGCTTAAATCATGTTAAGTATGGTTGAATATCAGTTCAAAAATCACCTAATCATTGTCTAAAACCAAATACATACCCTCAGTCTTTGGGAGCCTTGTGGTATTTCATTTCTTGTGATACCCACTGTTGTCAGTGCAGCTGACAAGGCTGCTCTGATTTGGGGTAACGTTACAGTGGATTGCTCTGATTTGGGGTACAGTGAAGTAGGCTTATTCTGGATATCTATCTATAGGTATACACACATACATACATATAGTATACATATATTTGATATATGATCTGGATTAAATATTGTTGCAAGAAATGTATTGATGCAAGAAATGTGCTGAATCTCATTTGGAAGGGTAGTGATTGAAAATTCAGTTTTCTCCGATTTGAGGTACAGTGAAGAACTTAGGCCATAGCAAGTGTAATCTTCAAGACAGAAGGTTCATCTTGGGCTTAAATTGAAGCTCATAAAGCTGGGAAGTTTTCTGTACACAAATGGGGCAGTGACATGTACAATAAAGTGCTTGAAAATAATCACTTTTGATGAGAATTTGTCAGGCGGACTGACACTTTTTTGTCTTTTGGGGTATCATGAGGGTGATATTTGACAATAGGAAGGCAGTACGTCCCCAAATCCTATTCTGCTAGTTTCCCCTATGTGTCAGGATACTCCATGCAAAATTTCATACGTGTAGGACAATCTATGCAGTTGCACCACCTTAATATTTGCATTTACATAATTTCGCCAGAAACATTTCCCGAAAAGGGGGTTTTCTGGCCCCTGAGGCCAAATGGCCCCGAGTTGGGAGTGGTCAGTATGAACTTGTGATGGCCCAAGGTATAGGCTAACAAGAAATAATAGTGAAAAAAATTAAGCAAACAACATCCTGAGGGGTGGACCTGGCTCCCGGCCTATTGGTTTTAAAATATAATTCCATATATAATAAGTATCGCGAAGTATGCTGTATGCTCCTGCAGCCTTTCCCTGGCGAGCCGACAGAGCTATGCTCAAAAAGTTCCCGGCAAAACCCTAATAGCAGTGCTACTCCTTCAGACACAGGCAGGCAGTGTGGTATAATGGTTAGGGAACTGGGCTTGTAACGTTAAGGTTGCAGGTTCAATCCCCAGGTGGGACACTGCCGTTGTACCCTTGAGCAAGGTACTTAACCTGAATTGCTTCAGTAAATATCCAGCTGTATAAATGGATTGTAAAGAAATGTAAACTGTAAGTCGCTCTGGATAAGAGCGTCTGCTAAATGCCTGTAATGTAGACACCACACACATTTACAATATAAGGCTACAATATTTCAATAATGCATAACAAATCAAAAAATGCATGCATGCAAATGCATGACAAATCAAAAAAACCTACTCAGTCATTTGATGCGCTTACGCATTAAATCCACAATTAGCTTTAGGTCCTGGATCTGTCTTTCTCAATCGAGTGTATTGTCAACACATATATATATAATTATATATCCATTTCTATCCTCACAGCTAACCTTCTCTGGTGGTGGCATTCCTAGCTGTACAACATTGTGACAAGCTGTGGGTATGCTATCTTAAAAAACTGTTACAGTTAAGGTTAGTTTCACTGCCTTGTTCTGTTGTTCTCATTTTTGTTTTATTTTTGAACACCACTCTTATGTTTACATTTGAACGGCAATATTTTGAACTGTTTGGCTAATTTAAAAAAAGGATTGGGAAAGAGAATCGTGTTTTTGGATTGCTTACTGGATTGATTGGATTGCTTTGAAAACCCTGTTTGTGTACCGACTATTGACTGTTTTGAGGACCTGCATTGGATTTACGATTTCTCGATTAAAATCACGGACTGTTTTCCCACCATCTTCCCCGGTTATTGTAAATTTCCCTTTGTTTCCTATTTGCCGTTGTATGTTGATTTTATTATTGATCTTTGGCAAAGTTGCAACCCAACATCACTGATCCTGCCACAACATAATATCAATGATCAATATTCTACCCATGTGTTTTGTTACATCGCGTGCTATATCATATATGAGATTTTGCCCATATTGTGCAGCCCTAATCACGCAAACCTGACAATAATACCAAACTCTATATAATACTCTTCGAATAATAGCCTGGTGACGATTCTTTGATGATTGCGCTTGACAAATCAATGGTCTGCAGTATTGCTAGCTACATACATAGGTCCCTTTGGCTCAGTAGTACCTAAACAGAGCAGTAGCTAAATTCAGCATGGGTACTTAGGTTAGTAGATTAATTAGGTTAGGTTAGGTTAATTTCCCATAGCATACTGTCCGGTGGAAAAACGCCATTTGTCTACATTGAGTACAATTACATTAAAGGTCAGTTGGGGTAACTGGTCAAATTGTGTAACTAATAATTTAACATTTTAAACTATCCATATTTCATCTAAATGCAAGGAAATTCCATAAATATAACTATTAACTCATTTGTAATGACTACAACCACTTGGACAAGTTTTTTCACAGAAATTATTTCTGTGAATCGTAAATTTGTTGTTGAAAATCAAAGATTTGTAAATAAAGAGCAAAAGTTTGAATACCCACAAAAAAATTTAATACACTTACCACTTAATATGTATTATAGGGAGTTAAAGGATTTATATTATCTTAATTTTGTTTCTTGGAAATGTATAGACAAATATTGTTTAATAGTCATATGCGGTTACACTTGTATATCTTGTAAAACTTGATAAAAAATCAATGTTCTATATGTTTATCTATATGTAATACATTCTAGTGTATTTAAAAATACATTTTAAATCCATTTAGTTCATGTTATTGTTTCCTTATTTAAAATCCTTATATGTCAATGACCCATGAGCAGAATAAACCACTCCAAGCCGTGCGTTCTAAGGATATGCTGTATATGCACTTCTGAGTTGCTGAAAGCCTTGTGCCACGTCACCACACCAGGTGTGCGTATATATATCTTGAGAACGCATGGCTTGTCATGGTTTATTACTTACATATACATATCTGCATATGAATATTCCAAATAAAGAAACAATAACCACCATTGGCTGTGCTATATCTCCCCTTTATCCCAAGCAGCCACATCACAGTTACTTCCTGATACAATCTGAAACACTGTCACATTTATAACCTCTTTAATTTCTTTTCATTTTATAGCAAATTATATGCAAACTCATTTTCTGGGAAGCTGCATTAAGAATGTATCCATTTGAAATAAATGCAATTTAAGTAATGGGCACTATGCTTAAGCAATATTGGCTGTGATAGAAATTATTTTTGTTGTCATTGATTTGGTTAAACTGGCTTTTAAAATCTTTCTTTTGGAATGTCAAGAGGTTTGCAAAATATAGCCATTAAAATAAAGTAAAATCATCACAGAAGAGCTAGAAAATCTAATGTATCCATTACAGAAAGATCAGTTAGTCAGTGGGAGACTAATGATGTCTATTTTTGCACCAATCACTCCTTTTGTTATTGCCTTAATCAAAATATTTAGCTCTGCATTCAGCTCCAGTGGTCCAAAGAAAATGTTTTTCTTGATTCAATGATGAGTTATTCTTTGACATTATTCTTTTCCACTGACCATTGGTGTATGCATGAACCCAGAGAATGTTAATTCAGCTGGAGTTCCAATAAGAGACAGGTCCCTTTACCCCAACAGTAATGGTACAGGCTTTTCCCTGCCTCAGTATATCACATCAGGACCCGTTTTTATTGGTGGAAGGGAGGCCTGCACAGTATGTCCAAGACTCAGTAAAAACTCCCGTGCCTGGTGTATTTCTGTCCTTTTAGTCCCTTCAGAATTACTGGTACTCCACAGCACATAAACAAAGGCCCACATTAGCACTGTGCTGCAATGCTTTTTGTAATTCTGTGCAGGTACACTGCACCATACCTAATGGGCTGATAATGCAGCTGATTTTTGATTCTGGCTTGAAAGGAAAGCAGGGTTTTTATTCTCAATTTAGCAGCCTTGTATTGTCACCCTAGAAGAGTAAAATGAAAATGTTTTAACTGAAAATGCTAAAGAATTAATATTAATAACACACTGACTAATTTTGTTTCCTCAGAATTTATGCAAGATTAGATTCGTTTTTCAGGGAACAAAATGTTTTTTATTATGTATAGATTTTTTATGCCTGATCTGTATGTTTTATTGTTCAAGACACAACATAAGAGCCAAGCACAGAACCAAAGAGACTACCAAAAATAAATTAGTTTAGTTTGTTTGTATGAAAGGTAATAGTTACTTGTTTATAGAGGAATTTCCCAGCAGGCCACATTGGCAAGCCGGTTTCAGAGCAAACAGAAGAGATACACGCCTGATTCAAATTGTGGAATCACTTTCCCCATGAATATTAAACACAATGCGTTTGCGTCATTCAAGACCTTGGAAATTCAAATTGCATAATTGTTTTAAATTAATACAAAATAATAATCTCAGCACACGTGGAGGAGTTGGGGAGGAGTAGAGAGGGCTGCTCCTCCTCTGGCTGCTGTCAAGTTCACCGAGTTCCAACCACAGCCTGGGAAACCTGCAGGATTTGAGACAGCAGCGGCCTTACCTACAGGCACACACTACTGAGGTTGATTTATAATCAACCAAGCTGCTGCTCGTTGCCTTCGTCAGGCTCATTATAAAGGCACCATTTTCTGTGCCTTTGAGAGAGGATAATGTTGCAGCTAGTAGTGTACTGCTCTCAATCTGTTTTGTCAGTTGGGTTTTTGGGAAGTTGTTTTGTATTGACTTTGTTATTGTACCCTGCACCAGGGAATAAAATGGACCTGGGCCAATCCACTACCTGTTTGACTGTTTTTCTGTCCATTCACCACCTGCTGCAATGGCCACACCTGGCACTGTTACAATGCATATACTGTATGTATGCCTTTAGCAAGATAAAATACATGTATATATTTGTATATGTATGTCTTTAGCACCTCTTCATGGGTGTTTTTGTTTCAAAAGAGCATCTGATCTTCCTACGTACTGATACCAATTTGCTTTATGCTACTAGTAATGAAGATTAGACCGTACCACAGCAACCTGGTTAAATTGAATTTTGTTCTACAGACCTACATTCAAATTATAATGACAGAGCAGGCAATCATGATTAACAATGGCCTTTATTCACACCTTGGAGGGCACTGAGCAAAATGAGGCTTACAGTGATGCTTGGAAGTTTGTGAACCCCTTGTGCAATCATAGAAATCTAAAGTTTTTACCACAAAATCTTTATTTAATCAGAACCAGTCTTTTCTTTAGAGGAAATTGTGCATACAGTAGACTAGAAATAGGGAAAGAATAATTAGTGAAGGTGTAAAAATAACTGAACCTCCTGTTGCCTTAGTTAATTGAAGTAGGTAAGTAGAATCAGGTGGGTAAATAATTTGGTATCAAGTTAACCAGTCAAAGGTCAGATCTTAAGGGAAAAGTTTGGGTGGCACTCCCATAAATACAGGTAAGAAAGCTGGTCAGTTCGGTGTTACCCATACAGGTGAATGCAAAACACACCATGCTGAGATCTCCAGAGACCTCAGAGGACCTCAGGAAGAGAGTAGTAAGTGTGCATCAGTCTGGAGAAGAATATTAAATCATATAAAAAAGACTTGGCCTCCATCAGTCCACTGTGGCTGGCAGTGTAATGTAATGGTTAGGAATATGGGCTTGTAAGAGGTTGCAGGTTCAATTCCCAGGTGGGGCACTGCTGTTGTACCCTTACCCTTGAGCAAAGTACTTAACCTGAATTGCTTCAGTAAAATATCCAGCTGTATAAATGGATTGTATAAAATAAATGTAAGTCGCTCTGGATAAGAGCACTGTGAGACAAATAATATACAAATGGAGAGCGTTTAACATGACAATGACTCTGCCTAGAAGTGGACGTCCTTCTAAAATATCACCAAGAGCCACGAGAAAAATAATAAATCACTTAAAAAGCAACCCGAGAATAACATCCAGAGATCTACAAGCCTCCCTCAGAAGAACACTGAATGCAAGGGTAGCCAGGAAGAAGCCTCTGCTGTCTAAAAAGAATCAAGCTGCCCATCTTAAGTTTTCCAGAGACCACCTAGACAAACCTGAAGATTTCTGGAAGTCTGTTCTCTGGACAGATGAGTCCAAAACCTACCTTTTGGTCACAATCGAAAATGCCATGTTTGGCAAAATGTTAGGCGACCTGAAGTGGGCTGTTCATGCCAGAAAGCCCCCAAACCTCACTGAGTTGGCTGGGTTCTGTAAGGAAGAGTGGGCGAGAATCCCTCAAAGAAGATGTCAGGGACTGATTAGTGGCTATAGGAGATGTTTACTTGCCACAAGTTATTGATTGAAGGGGTTCACATATTTTTTCAGACAAGGATAACTGAGTTTTTGTTAAATAAACCAGTTTTATCAAATAAACAATGAAGATATGTCATATTTATTTGTGTGTGTCCTTTATTTGGAATATCTTCATTAAGAATTGATGTTTAGATAAAGATTTTATAAGACTTTTTTTCTATAATATATGAAAATAATGACAACCCCCTGTAGGGTTCACAAACTTTCAACTTTTTCATACAAAAACGGCTATACGCCAAGTTGCGCAGGAGTTCAAATCTCTGCGATGTATGCCACTTTTCCCCCTATATACCTACACATCAAAAGAAACCATCAAACACCAAATAAGGACACAGTCACTAAAAAACTGAACCACATCCTGCGCTGTTTCTGTATGCGCATCACACTGCCAGTCTCACAGACGGCCGCCGAACGCAGATCATTTGCATTTGCACCGTTCAAAAGTGAACGGTGTTCTGAGATCTTTAGTAAGCACCACCCGTACCACATCATCAATGACACCAACCCACTGCTCATTACATCAGCTCTCCAACAACACCAAACATGCTTATACTGTACATGTGAATGATGAAGTTTACAGTATAACACATTAAACTCAGTGATGTGGTCAATTCTTGAGAACAGCCCCCACTGTGTCCTGTTTTGCTGAGACAGGATTAGTGTGGGGCCTGAGAGACGTCTGGGGCAAAACCATTGTTCTCACCCGTTGGCTCCCTGCTGGCAATACAAACACAGTTCACACTCTTTGGGGTCACTTCAGGGCATAGTTCTGTGAACTGCCCTACAAGTGCTATAGCCAGTAGCATTATGTAAGAGCAGGGGAGCACAAGCATAGGAAATATACAGATAGCCTCGACAGGTGTAAGCTATGGCAGCATACCTATTAGGAGAGGGACAGAGAAAACACGCAGCCATGAGAGAGTTCCAAACCATCCACACCTGATCAAGGATAACCAGCATAACAGTGGTGGTAACACATTGAGGAGGTGGCAGTATGGAAAGTTTCTCACTCCATAAGACACTAGGGCACGGCCTTCTCCATCTCTCCACCTAGACTATGTTTGGCAGTAGGCTAGGCTGAAAAGATATGTTTTTAATCTACACTTAAAAATTGAAACTGTGTCCAAATCCCTAACATGCCTTGGTAAACCGTTCCACAACAGAGGAGCTCTAAAAGAGTAGGCTCTACCACCAGCTGTGCTTTTCAAAATTCTAGGGAGTAATAGATGGCCGGCTTCTTGTGAACGAAGCAGTCATGTCGGCTTATAGGGGGTAATCATTTCGGTCAGATATAAAGGTGCAAGTCCATTCACTGCTTTAAAAGTTAGCAACAGTACTTTATAATCAGCCCGATATTTAATAGGAAGCCAATGTAGTGATGCTAACACAGGAGTAATGTGCTCATACTTCTTGGATCTAGTCAAAATATGTGCCGCTGTATTCTGTACTAGTTGAAGACTCTTTAGAGAGCTACTAGAAGAGCCGGATAATAAGGCATTACAATAGTCTAGCCTTGATGCGACAAAAGCATGCATCAAGGTTTTTGCATCCTCTAATGACAGAATGTGCACATTTTTGTAAACCAGGGTTTGTAAACCAGGGTGCAAGTTTCTTCTGACTGCATTTTTTCCTCTTGAGGGCTGCGACAGCATCAAGTGTATTCCGTAAAATATGATTTAGCGCATCTGTTTGATGATCAATTGACAAAAAGCTATTTGGGAGCTATTTGATACTAACGATTCGGGAAGTATGTTTATAAATTTTGAAGCCGTCAATGAATTTATAGAGCGGTTGGAATAGTATCTAGGTTACAATTTAATAGGAATATTTACCTGAATTTCAAAAGTAATCAAAAAGTGATCCGATAGTACAGGATTATGGGGAGACACAATGATATTCTTGACATTGATACCATAGGATAAGACTAAATCTAAGGTATGGTTGTGGCGGTGGGTTGGTTCAGATATATTTTGAATAAAACCAACAGAGTCAATAATAGCTGCAAAAGCCAGTCCTAAAGGGTCACTGTCATTATCAACATGTATGTTGAAATCTCCAACAATCACAACTTTATCTGCCATAGTTCCCAAGCTTGATAAAAACTCTGCAAACTCAGAAAGAAAGACAGTATACGGTCCAGGTGATCTATAAATAGTTACTAAGAGGAAGGATTGCACTGAGGTAACTATATCTTTTGACTGTCCAGAAAACATAACAAGCGATTCAAAAGAGGAGAACTTATCCCCGCATTTAGGTGTGAAACAAAATTTTGTCGAAAAAATCACAACAACACCGCCTCCTCTACCGGACAGACGCGGCGCTTGGCAGCTGGCATAACCATCAGGAGATGCATCATTGAGTGTACTGTATTGGTCAGGCCTAAGCCAGGTTTCAGTGAAACTAATCAGGTCAAAACTATGGTCCGTGATTAGTTCGTTCACAAGAACCGCCTTGGGGGAAAGTGGTCTAACATTTAACAATCCACATTTAAGATGCGTCTTATTACAGGCAACACTTACTGCAGGCTGAGAGGTTTTAATATAAATAAGATTATGTACACAAATGCCATGACAGCCAGTGTGCTCAGATAGCTTTTTACTTCTAAAACATTTCCAAAACGAGGGACAGAAACAGTCTCAATAGCTAAGCTAGTCACAGGTTTTTGGAAGCTAGCAGACAGGACCAGAAGTCTGCTGCCTGGCTAGCGCTCTGAGAGGTCATACATTTTGCAAGTTTATACTACGGGAAACATTTCTAGATAATAGAAGAGAACCTCTCCAGCTCGGGTGGAGTCCGTCTCTCTTCAGTAAGCCAGGCTTTCCCCAAAAAGTGGGCCAATTGTTTATGAAGCCCAAGTCGTTGTCAGTACACCAGTTAGCCATCCAGGGATTTAGCTGGTCTACATAGTCTACTGTAGACTTTGTCACTCCTACGGGCTGGGATAGGGCCAGAGATAATTACTTCCCGACTGATTGTTTTAGCAAGCTTACACACCGAACCAAAATAATTTTTAGTGATCTCCGACTGCCGAACATCATTGGTGCCAGCGTGGATAATAATTTTAGAATATTTACGATTATTCTTAGCTAGCACCTTTAAGTTTGCCTCCACATCGGAAGCTCTGGCCCCAGGCAAACATTGGACTATGGTCGCTGGTGACTCTATCCTCACGTTTCGTAAAATGGAATCGCCAATAATCAGAGCTTTCTCAGTAGGTGTATTACTGAGTGGGGAAAAACGATTCGAAACGTGAGTTTGGTGTATGACCTCCTTGGGACGGCACCTATGCCTCCCTCAAACCGTGACACGCCTTGCTGCGAAGGCTCTGCCGGGGTAATAGCACTGATGTCTGGGCTATTTAAACTCCCTGGTGCATCCGGTGCTTGCAGAAAAGACTATGTAACTATCTTCTTCCTGAATCTGGTGAAGCGTCCGGACGCGGTCCTCAAGCTCAACTATTTTCTGAGCCAATTCTAAATTGAGTTGACACTTACTACAGATACCAGTTACACTAAACTTGGCGTCAGAACTAATGCTAAACATATTGCACTCCAAGCAGGAAACAAGGGAGGAAGCCATAGTCGAATTCCTTACCGTAAATGTTTTCTTGGCCGTAGAACAGAAAACCACAGGGTTGGAGTCCCTTAATTTATAAAATTCACACAGATTCGACAATGGTTATGAATAAAAGTAAAGTTTTGCTGCCAATATATTTGATATTTTACGTGGAAAAATTACAAGCTATCTAAGTAACATTAGCTAAGCTAGGTATTTAGGGCTTATTCCTATAGCTAACTGGATAGCTAGCTTTGTTTGTTTGTTTTATTTAATTGCTTACAGCTATTTAATGAGCTATCTAGATGGCTAGCCATTCATGCTTGCACTTCAGCTGACAATTAAAATCTTGAAATATGCCATGTTTTAGCAAACATGTAGTAACTCATAGCTATGGTAGCCTATTGTGAAGTCACCAGCTGTAGGGTTGTTTACAAATTCTGAATGTTCTACCAATGCAAATCAATGGGATTTTATATATCATTAATATAAATTAATATCTCAAAAACTATTTGGAGTATCAAAAACCTTTGAATAGCAACTTGATGCTGAATCTACTGGCCAAGTTTGGTGAGCCTAGCTCTAAAACTGTAGGATAGGTTTTGGGGAAATTGTGGTGGAATAGTAAGAAAAAGCAATATCAGTCAGTTGGCTTGAAAAAGTAATAAATAATAAAAAAATAAAAGAAAAAATAGACAAAATTATTTTGTCTTAGAATTTTAAGTCTCTACATTTGACATTTACATTTTAAGCATTTAGCAGACTTACAAGATGTGCATTAATACATGGTAGGAACAATCATAGTTAGCGCACAAGATTAGTGCAGGAATACAGCAATAGACATCATTGCATAACACCGGGAAGGAAAAGGTTAGTGAATCTTCTGTAGCTGTACTTCAATAATGCTTTCTACTACAAATGGAAATACAAAATAGTAGCAACTAGTGGGACACAAGTACATTGTGATGTGTTAGCAGCAAGTCAGCACTATGGAGCAGCAGAATTCAATGGGAACTTTTTTGATATATAATCATATTATCAAAACATTAAATATGGTTCTCTGTGGCTCAGTTGGTAGAGCACAGCGTTGGCAACGCTTAGGTTGTGGGTTCAATCCCCACTGAGGCCACACATACTGACAATGTATGCATTCACTACTGTAAATCGCTTTGGATAAAAGCATCTGCTAAATGGTATATATTATTATTATTAAATAGCAACTCAATCCCCAACTAACTGAAGCTATTAGTCAAGTTTTGTGAGCCTAGCTCTTAAGGTGTGGGAGGAGATGCATTGGGAAAACCGGGGTGGAATAATAATAATGAATAAAGAAAAAGCAATATCAGTAAGTTGGCTTGAAAAAGTAATAAATAATAAAAAATTAAAAAAGAAATGAAAAAATAGACAAAATTATTTTGTCTTAGAATTTTAAGTCTCTACATTTGACATTTACATTTTAAGCATTTAGCAGACTTACAAGATGTGCATTAATACATGGTAGGAACAATCATAGTTAGCGCACAAGATTAGTGCAGGAATACAGCAATAGACATCATTGCATCCCACCGGGAAGGAAAAGGTTAGTGAATCTTCTGTAGCTGTACTTCAATAATGCTTTCTACTACAAATGGAAATACAAAATAGTAGCAACTAGTGGGACACAAGTACATTGTGATGTGTTAGCAGCAAGTCAGCACTATGGAGCAGCAGAATTCAATGGGAACTTTTTTGATATATAGTCATATTATCAAAACATTAAATATGGTTCTCTGTGGCTCAGTTGGTAGAGCACAGCGTTGGCAACGCTTAGGTTGTGGGTTCAATCCCCACTGAGGCCACACATACTGACAATGTATGCATTCACTACTGTAAATCGCTTTGGATAAAAGCATCTGCTAAATGGTGTATATATTATTATTATTAAATAGCAACTCAATCCCCAACTAACTGAAGCTATTAGTCAAGTTTTGTGAGCCTAGCTCTTAAGGTGTGGGAGGAGATGCATTGGGAAAACTGGGGTGGAATAATAATAATGAATAAAGAAAAAGCAATATCAGTAAATTCGATTTTTTAAGCCAGCTTAATAAATCATGATTTTGTCTTTGAATTGTAAGTATTATGTAGCTGTACTTCAATAATGGTTCCCACCACAAATGCTTGAATAAAAATGGTAATAAAAAATAGTAGCTACTAGTGCAACACGTGTCAAATGTGATGTGTCAGCAGCGGGTCAGCACTATGAAGCATCATCATTTATTTTATTTAACCATGAGCCACTGAGAGTCATTTACACGTCTTCATACATTTTTTGTAGAAGGCTGTTTGGCATTGAGAAGGAACTTGAAGGAAGTTATGCATTGAGATAAATTGTTCTTTCAAACATGACTGCCTTAGGCCACGGTTACCTTTGCCCTTGGTGAATTTATCTACTGTATGTGAATGTGTATGAGTATGTCTGCTGCAGTTTGATTCTTGTGTACAGAAATCAAAGGACATAAATGATCCTCAGTGTCTTGATAAAGTTATAACTACCCTGACAACAAATATGCTTATTTATGAAATGGATAATATATTTACAAATAGATAATATAATATAATATATTATACATACATACCTACAGTGCCCTCTAAAATTATTGGCACCCTTGGTGAAATGTGCAAAAAAAAGGCTATGAAAAAATATCTGTTGTTCATCAGCTTGAACTTACACTCAAAATATGATAGAAATCTAACCTTTAATTGAAGTCAAAAAATAAAAACATTTCTCAAAAACACATCACAATTATTGGCACCACTGCATTCAATGGGTTTAAGCCAGGGGACTGGGATGGCCATTGCAAAAGCTTGATTCTGTGGTCAGTACAACCATGTTTGTGTGGATTTGGAGGTATGCTTTGGATCATTGTCCTGCTGGAAGATCCAAACATGACTCAGTTTTATCCTTCTGACAGAGGCAGCCATATTTTGATCTAAAATCTCCTGGGCTGTGTTCGAAACCGCTCCCTATTCACTATATAGTGCACTATATAGTGTGTACGCCATTTTGTAGTGTGCGACGAATTCTAAACTGTTAATTTCGTTCACTATATAGTGAACAAGAAAATACCCACAATTCACCCTGATTTGTAGTGAACAGCGAATGTACCCTACAATTTCTCCCGTGTACCACAATGCAATGCGGTCGTGTCATACCGTCATACATACACCTCCGTTTATGCCTCAGGAACAAAAGTTGAGCCAACAGCAGTAAAACAGAAACAGGAATCATGGTGGTAACGTTAGCTAACTGCTTTAGCCACCGATAGCTACCGTTATTATCGCTATGGGAGTTGGTGCTAGTCGTGAGCTCGTGAGTTATCCTAACGTTAGCACATGAGCTAGTTAGCTCACGACTTCCATAACGGTAGCTATTGGTGGCTAAAGCAGTTGACAAAACCACACTTGCACATCATTAGAATTTATTTTAACAATTTATTTGGGATTTAACATTCAAAACTGAACATGCAAACCCGATACCACCTGAGTACATTTCAACCTGCTGCCATGAGTGCTCGGTTTGTTTACGCGATACTGGGCGCATCCGCTTGCATCACCTGAATATCCGGCACTTTTTTAAAATGCAAATGACGTTCAGTTGTAGTATCCGAAAACAGTTTGTCGTTCACTACATAGTACACTATATAGTAAACACTATATAGGGAATAGGGAACGAGTGAACAAGTGAGCGGTTTCGAACACAGCCCTGGTACTTGAGGGAGTTTATGATACCATGTATCCTAGGTTCCCAAGGTTCCCAGAGCCTTAAAGTAAAACAACCGCACAGCATTACAGATCCACCACCATACTTCACAGTGGGGATTAGGTTATATTCTGCATGACCATCCCTCTTTTTACGCCAAAACCACCTCTGGTGTTTGTTGCCAAAAAGCTCAATTTTTGTCTGAGCATACAACCCAGTTCTACTCAGTTCCAATGACATTTAGCAAATTGCAGGCGCTTACATTTGTGGTTTGATGACAGCAGAGGCTTTCTTCTGGCAAGCCTTCCAAATAGCTTGTTGGCATGGAGGTGGCGTCTAATTGTAGTTTTGGGGACTTGGTGACCCCAAGATGCAACCAACAATTCTCCAACTTTTGCCTCTCGAACCATCCTTCTCACTGTGCGTGTGGGGCAAAATACACATGCGTCTTCTTCCAGGCAGGTTCATCACAGCTCCAGTTGTTCTAAACTTCTTAATTATTGCCTTATAGTGGAGATGGGCATTTTCAAGCATGTAGCTATTTTTTATAGCCATTGCCTGATTTATGAAGGTCACTTTTTTTTGTCTCATTTCATTTAGGTATTCTCTTATCTTCCCTATGTTGATGGATAAATAAGGGAGTTTGGCCTGTGTGTCACCTCATATTTATACCCCAGTGAAACAGGAAGTCATGGATGACCACTTAAGAGTTCCTAAAGACTCAGGTGCACTTAAAAAAATCGAATATAAATGGGAATATACAGTATTTCATTTAGATTTTGTTCATAAGAATTTCTAAGGTTGGCAATAATTTTGACACCCTTAATAAATGTTTATTTTTTGATAAGGGTTTTTCATTTCTTTGAATAATTTGACTTCAATTAAAGTTTCAATTTCTGTCTTTGAAGATCAAGCTGATGAACAAAGATACATTTTTTGCTCATCTTTACCAAGGGTGTCAATAAATCTGGAGGGCACTGTAATGTACAAATCTGCAGCAGATGGAAAGGTTTTCTGCTGTTTCACCATGACACTTTATTTCCTTTATTTCCCGGCCTGTAAAACACGACCTCGATTAATCTTTTTCTACCTCCAGGTATTTTTTGCCTCTTTCTCCCCACCGCCCCCATTATTAAGAGTACTTTTTCATTACAAAGGTCTAAAGGCTGTGAGTTGGTCCATCACACCCTGTCAGTGGAAGTATGACTTGGCACTGGGTATGCAATAGGTGGGCATTTTTCATCTTCGACGGTGACTAAGAGCATCATAGTGCAGTGCTGTATACCTGAGGCCACTTGGGTAGGATTTGACATGAACTCTGTCTCTTATAATGGGAATTGGTAGAAAACAGATGGAAAACAAAGTTTAAATCGTGTCCATGTCATAAATCCAGGATGAGGAACTTTTCGTGTTAAATAGGAACTTGTGTGGAGTTTTACGGATGATTTGTCTGGATAACACATTTCTGGTGCCACATTTTGACATTCACAAGGCTCTTCAAACATGGTACCTGAAAGCAATGCATGTCATAAAAGGATTATGTGTCAGAAACTAGGCTTACTCATTTGAAATTATGCTAAACATGTTGAAATTGAAAATGATTTTATTATATTTTTAGCTGGGTATCAGAGTAAAAATGCATTTTGCTATATTTTCTGCTAGGCACAGTATTGACAATAATTAAAACTGAGCCCTTGGTGATCCAGTCAGTCTCACGACTATTCATAGCCAGGCGAACCACCACACTGTTGTCCCATTCAAATGTAGACATATTGGGACTACAGTGATATGAGGGGATTTTTTGGCAGTATTTTCTGCATTTCTACGCATATAATCATATTTAATGCTTTGTAAACATCATTTTTGTATCGGACATATTAGATGTGAAAACAAGTCGCTAAATTGTATTTTAAAACTCCTTGAAAATAAAAGTACAGTGAATCTACAATATAAATTTGCGATGATGATGATGCTACAGTATACTCCACGAATTACAGCATTTCTGTTGACATTTAAACGCCTTTTGTTCCAGGGTACAGCTTTTACCTCAAACAAAACTGGTTTGTCTCCCGTTTTCAGGTGCCCAAAATCAATGGTAGGCTATGTCTTTTGACAGCCACCTGCATTGGAGTCCAGTCCGCACTTAAAATGTGATAGAGGCAATGTCATACATCAGCCCTGGCCTTGTCCCTGGTCTTGATTTAAAATAAATGAATTTAAACTGTCAAAAAGATCAATTGCAAAACACATTTATACATCACCTACATTATCAGTGAAGAAAACACATAGCAAATATGTTAAAACAATTGCATGAAATGAATGACCGGAAATTGCAGAGCTCCTGCTCGCTTAATTAAGGGATTGTAGAGTTTGGGGTTAGAATGCCCCGACAACCCAGGGTTGTTGTTGTTGCCCATACAGCTATGAGCTTCATTCATGAGCACGAAGCAGTAAGACATTTTACCTTTTTTATTACAGTTTAAGCATTTAGCAGACTCTCTTATCCAGAGCGACTTACAAGATGTGTATAAATACATGGTAGGAACAATCATAGTTTGAGGAAGAGATCAGTGCAGTAATACAGCGATAGACATCATTGCAGGCAGCTGCGTACCATACCTGTCACACTGGGAAGGAAAAGGTTAGTCCATTTTTATTTTTATTTTTTAAATGGAGTAAGCAGGGGTATATAGTGTTGAGGAAGTAGGCAGTGGTGATGACAATTAGCTGGGTGTACAGAATTCAGTGGTAGTGGAGTCTGAAACATTGGGTTTTGACCGATTGCGGAAGGTCGTTCCACCAGCGAGGGGTCAGGACAGAGAAGAGACGAGACCGCGAGGAGCAGCTGCCAGGTGCCCAGAGGGATGGGGCAGTCAGTTTGCCAGAGGAGGCTGAGCGGAGGGGTCTGGCTGGGCTATAGGGAGTGATGAGTGACTGGAGGTATGGGGGAGCAGTACCTCTAGCCGCTTGAAAAGCAGTGATTTGAATCTGATGCGTGCTGCGATGGGGAGCCAGTGCAGAGAGGAGAGTAGAGGGGTGACGTGGACTAGCATTCTGGACTAGTTGCAGTGGCTTGATGGCACAGGCCGGCAGGTATGTGCTTGTATTGAAGTATTGAGCTTGTATTGTTCTTCTTCGGATTCAGCAGCCGACAGCAGTTTGTGAACAGCGGCAGGATGTGAGTTTGGGGGAAAGAACTATGGATTTCAGCAAAAGGTACGACTGGGTTCCATAGATGTTTCTGGTTCCAGTTATTTGTTTTTTATCAGACTTTTGCTGCACCCTTGCTCACACAGCAGGTCAATTAGGAACAGATTAACATGGGGGTGGTAAATAATCAGAATGCAATGTCCCTTTGTCGTATCATCTTTAAATCTGCTACTGTATGTATAGAGTATATGAGGACCTACACTTAATTTACAATAAATACAATATACGTGACAACATTGAATTAATCTGTAGCCCTTACGATTCTACCCTTGCGATTTTAATTAGCCATCTCCTCTATTTATCTGTTAAAATCCAAGACGGTAAGTTTTTCCACTGCACTTTTTTTGCAGAGCTATAGTGTAAGAACTTTAGAACAACTTATTTTTACGGTTTTATGTGTACTTTGACACTGACAATTTGATGGCCTAGTTGGACAATGATGCCCTAGTTGGACAAAACATAGTTGTACACATAACTAATATGAGACAACATTCATGCATTTTCTAAATTTGATTCAGAGAAAATATTTAGCATTACCATCATACAGTACATGTAGTATTATGTATTAATTTAGTTAGGCCAAGGGTGTAACCACATATTAAATATTGGGGGGACATAATGAAAACAAATGTTTTATATCTAGAAATTATTGGGGGGACAGACATGACTGTTTTAAATATTTGGCGGGACATTTCCTCCCCCAATCATTGCGCCTATGACTTGCTCAGTAGCTTAAGTTGATTGACTGTATTTGTCTTTACAATGGTTCTATTGGTTTTAGAAAGACACATTCCCAGAAACATTTACAAGCTTCCACACTATTATTGGTCATCACTATTTATCACCAAAGAATGTAATTCCACAACCTTTTCTACTCACCAGGTTATGCTACAATGCATAGATTTGACATATTACACAGACTGATGTGGTCAGAAACTGTTCAGTTTAACCTTCACCCCTATTTTTGACATTCACGTCCAGTTCATAGCTCAAGAACTGTGATGGCCACATGCCTACATTTAGTATAATTTGGAAGGAAACACATTGTAGTTTATGAGGGTGTGTGTGCTCAAATAGCATGTGGACACCACACATCCCGAAGAACCTAAGATCAAACATACAATAAAGTAGGCTTTTATTGTTTTCTTGTGTAAAATCTCATGTTTGAAAAGCAATAAATGAGTTTTGTCCATGCCTTGTAAAATATATGAACTAAGTTTGTGCAAAAAAACACTGCTAGACCCAAGGACTCATGAACTAGAGGCCTTTTAGGGGGTGGTGTCACCGGTGGTCTCTGAGTGTCCCAAAACCTATCCTACATTGGGCATATTTGGTGGTCAAATTGGCCCAATGCTTTCTGTTCACTTCTGTGACACTGGAACACATACTAAAATGTTTTGATGACAATAAAACCTGTTTTGTGTGATACCTTTTCTTATGTACTTTTGGGTAGCTAGTCAAGCTAATGTAGGGAAAGCAGTTTGCAGAAGAATGTCTTTCAGATGTATATGGGAGAGAGGTTAGAATCTGTCTTGTCTGCAGCTAGGGCTTAGCTAGACTGTTTTATTTATTTTTTGTATATTCCTTCGATGACCTGTGGGTATGTCGATTATCTGTCGTTTTTAAGACTCGTGACTCGAGGGGATATTTGTTTGTCACGTTTGTCACGTCCTGTAGTACAGTACAGTACAGTATTAATTTCCCCATTCACAGGAATCTCTCAAACATGCCCCCCATTAATGCAGAGGGCCTCCTATATTGTTACACAACATGAACAAAGGAATTTACCTATATGTTTAGAGCACTCAACTGGTATTGAATCCCAAAAGGTGTTTACATTTTTGTGTGAACAAAGCGTACGATGACAGTCCTTCACTCTGTTCTGCCCTGTAACTGAAATAGATTTTTTTGTACTTGAAATCCATGTAAGGGATAAACACATTGACCTCGTAAAATGAAGTTTTCCAGTCTTTTCTCCAGTCTAACATTTAGATCCACTCGCATCAATGACAGGTTCATCCTATTTTGTTCATGAAACATAAGTAAATTACATTGTGCCACTTTTTCAGTCTCTTAAATCCCACTGCTGTCATGATATTAATGAAATGCTGGTGGAAAAATATCTATTGATTGAGAGTAAAATAAAAGTAGGTCAAACTGAGATAATAAAGATCCACAGTCAGTGCCTGGTAGTTTATGCTATGTGTTTCGTTTGGCTTTTTGCCTTTTGTTCCTGGCCCACATTGAGCAGGAAGAGTTTTGAGGTCTGTGACCCCCTTATCCAACGAGCATCTTGAGGGCCCTTGAATTGGGAGTGATTTTTCAGGCACATTGGCTTTGCCAAAGAAACAGCTGAGCAGCGGGAAGGAATTAAATAGAGACAGATTTGTGATGGGTCCTGAGATCTGATCTGGCAGAGAGAATTTCCCCTGACTCTGTTTTCACACCCTTATCTTCCTCTTCCCTCCATCTCTGTTCAGGCCTGCTCATTTCCCATCCCTCAGAGGGCTTAGACATGATCAGCACTTAGCTCTGTCTCCTACTGAAAGCAACTTCACACTTTGTCATTGTGGATACGGGGGGGAGTGTTTCTAGCTTTTGTCATTAAGAGCCTTTGGTCGTGCACGTTGGCAACCTTCAGTTGTGCACTTTGACAAGATGAACTTTGAACTAATGTGGTTCTGATTCTGCCTATGTCATGTTTCTGAGTGTTTGTTCTGTTGTTTTTTGTACTTTGTTTATTTTCCATTATTTATTATTAATTATTCTTTATTCAGTATTTAATTTTCATCATTCTGTCACGTTCTGGTCCCTGTCTGTCATTGTTCCTGTTATTTCGAGATCCACTCCTTGTCTTGTCATGCACTTCGGGAAGTTCTACATTTCGGGTTTTCTCCGTCTTCGCTTGTTATCTTGTTTTCTTCCTTCTTACTTTCTATATTGCACTTTGTATATATTAGTTAGATGTATATAATACTAACCAACTAATCTACTAACATTAGGGATTTAGATTAAGTTACTAACACTACTAATCACTAATTATCTCACGCTTCTGACTATCGCTGTCATTCTCTCTCATTATCCTATCCCTGTTAGCTTTTCACTTTTCTTTTCATTCGCACGCAGCTTCTCTCTTTGTGTTCCTCCCCTTCTAACTATGCACGTGTCTGCCTGATCTCCCAGGTCGTTTATTGTCTATGTGTTTGTATTATTCCCAGTCCGTGTCTTGCGTTTCCCCTCGTTATTGGATTAACGATTCCCAATGTTTACACCTGTGTTCCTACCTCTCTCCTCCCAGTCACACCTGATTCCTATTGTATTGCCCTTTCCTGTTTGTATATCAGTTCCGTGTTTATGTTCCTTCCCCGTCAGAACGTTGATCTTTATTCCCTGAGCCAATTCTTCGTAAGCCAGAGTTTATAGTATTTCCTGAGACACCCCTTCTGTTACCACTCCGAGCCTGCCTGTCGATTTTGTTTGTTTGCCTATCTGCCTTCCTGTTTAGACCTTTTGGACTGTTTTTGTGACTTCTCTCTGCATTGTGATTTTGTACCTTCGTTATATCTGACTCCTGGTTTTGACCCCTGCTTCCCATTAAACAATTATTTTGCCTTATCCCGATCTGGGTCTGGGTCCTTATCCCGAGCGTCACAGCCTAAGATTGTGTGGGCGTGTGTGTGTGTGTGTGTGGGTCTCCTTCTCCTTAATCATAGTATTAAGTGCACGTAGTTATGTGAATTGAGACACTATCCATTGTCATTGGCTTTCTTGTTTTTCTTTCTTGTTTCTTTACTTATATTACCCAAGATTGATGCATTGACCATTATCCACTAGTGACTAACCTCTGAAAAAACATGAATAATATTTTATTACCAACACTTAAAACATATTAGGTCCCTAAGGTAAAAAGGCTATTTCGCTGGGCTTTCGTTTGAAAGATAGTCAACGTCATGGGAGCTCTTTGGTGGTGTATCCAGCTCAAGCATTGGTTTTAGGTTCACTAAAGTGCAACACAATTTGGGCTCAAATCTTGATCATGCCAGTGTCAACTGTGGTTTGGGGTCACACAGGGTGAAGTAAAACTGGCTGTAGCATACCACAGGAAGGGAGAGCTTTAATCGTCAGGGTATTCTCTGCCTCATCGCTCAATAGCAAGCCGATTGGACACTTTTCATCTACCTGCATGAGCTGTATAAGGTATGCAATCCTCTGATTCAATGGCTGTGCAATGGGCCTCATTTATCAATAATTTCGTAAATATGCACATAAGTTTCCCCGTAAAATTATATGAAATAACAACTTCCGCCACATTTATCAAACGTTCGGAGGCACTTCGTTTCAATTGTATCCCGTGTATATGTTGATAAATCCCAAACAGTTGTAAATTGGAAGTGCGTTCATGGTCCTTTAATTAACATAATGGAATCGACTCCGAAATACTATATATGGTAAAGCAGGAAACCCACAAAAATGATCCTCAGATGAGAAATGGCGTCAAAGATGCAGAAGAAGAAGAATTTCTCAGACGCAGAGGTGGAGGTAATACTAGATACTGTTCAACAGAACAAAAATGTATTATTCATTAGCAGAAGCAGTGGGATTTCTGCTCCACAAAAGGTCCAAATTGGGCAAGAAGTCACAAGACAAGTTAATAGCGTTTCATCTGTACAAGAAGTCAACTTAAATGGTTTGATATGAAACTAGAAACCAAAAAATGAATAACCGCATGCAGGCAAAAAATGTAAGCCACTGAAGGAGGCCAAGGAACACCAGATAAGCTCTCTCAAACAGAGGAGTGCATCGATGCCATCATCGTCCGGTATTATTCTAGAAGGGGAATAATAGGCAAAGGTGTTGGTGAATGGAGCTTTAATGTGCACATGGGTACAATCTATGCACCGATCATATTAGGAAGGCTGGCCAAAAGGTCTGTTTGACACCAATTTGGCTCTGTGCACTATAGGGAAATCAAATATACTCCAGGACTAGTTTAACAGTATCATTTAATAGAATGAAGCACACCAGGCAGTATGTGGCTCTTAGAGGGTTTGGATATTCCAGAACGGTCACCAATCTCCCTTTGGAAAGTGCCCGTGGCCAACAAGCCAAGCACTGACAGCACTTGGACATGTGTTGGAATGGCCTAAGATATTCTTTTTTGCCTCATTAAATATGGCTCTAAGATGTTGCACAGCCTCAATAGAAGGATTCTAGGGAATCGGAACTGGCTCATGTTATGTTATGCAACCAATTTATGTTAGTTTCTTTATCATTTATCTTTCTTTATGATATTTCAGTATTTCAGGACAAAGTACGTAGACAAAGAAGCCTATTTAATGACCAATTTCATTAATAAAAGTGAAAGATTCAAGTTAAAAGACGAACTGCGGAGTTTACACACACTCTGCGTGTGGTCTCTGGTTTTTGTCAATTTCCTTCGCACGTCCGAACAAGTTGGACTCCCGAAAACTTTGATAAATTACAATTTTCATGTGTAAATGTTGGTACAAAGGAATTATGATCATTTTTGTTCGTATGTTGCTTGATAAATGAGGCCCAATGTGTTCACTTTTCATTAAAAAAATGATTGGAACAATAAAGTCATTTTTCCCTAAATCTTACAACACAAAACAATGTGTAATATGACATCTCCTTTAGAGATACATCTTATAACTGAGTCGATGTGAAATTACAGTAACTGTCTGTTCATGTTATTGGCTTTGTCTATAATCAGCAGCATATTCTGCAAGGTAGACAAAGTAGGGATATTACAGTCCCCTGAGAAGCACCTGTATGAATAACGACAGAAGTTAATACTCTTTTCAATTGCACAAAAGATTACCCAGTCCAGTGTGACCCCCACAGATTATGTACATCTACATACTATTAATTAACACAGTGCCTTGTGCAAGGGTACCAAAGAAGTTCAGTGGAACTTCAGAGTTACAAACTGATTTCCTATAATTTCCTACTGATCGTCTATAATTTAAAATACATTTCATGTTGAATGGGCATGCACGTTGGCCAGTTTGCTTGATTTTGTAAGTGGGGTTGTATTAAAGCCACTAGAAAAATCAGAGAAAATGTTTCAAATGCAGCTATTTGTTTAAGTAGGCATAACCTTCATCCAAAATCAATATTAAAGCATCCTAACAAGACATGCCAATTTCTATTTGATAGGCAAATTGCAAAGCATTCTGAGAACAATTAACTTGAATCATCAGGTGGTCTAGTTTAAGACGTTTCTTTCAATGGCTTTCATCACTTGAGATTTTTAACACATCTGATCCAGCCATTTAACTCTTGCACACCCATCTTCTTTGGGACAGGTTCAACATATGATATTTTACAATGAGGTGACTTTTCAGGCTGCAGTAAGGACAATTAATCTTTTAATAATATAGATGTGTTCTCATTTGGTTCAGTATAGTAGCTTTGTTTGGGTTAATGTTCTTCAACACATTTCTGAGTTGTTCTACTGAAACTACAGTATATTTGCACAGTGATGTTAAAATTCTTAGTGCATCTTGTTTCCCTGTGGACCTGTTCACATCAGTGGAAAATTGTTGATTGGAGCGACTAACTGATTGATCTCATTAGAAGGTTCTGTCCCCTCCTCTGCTGGATGCTGCCCACTAATGGTACTGCTGCATCCAATAATAATCTCCATTCCCCTCCAAACACCCGTTCACATCATTAGAATGGAATTTTTGTTCCAGCCCCTTTTGTACCAATATGTTTCCTACTATAATCAATCCGGTTTCCTCATAAAGCTTTCACAGTCTACCCTGGTGAGCACTCTTTTCTTCTTGTTCAAGGCTGCCTCACTCATGTGGACCCACTGTTCATTGTGGTAGTGTTAGAATATAATTTCAAACACTTGCTGAACTTGCATAAAAGTTTGACTCAGAGATATCTTAAATAGCTAAAAAATTAATAATATGACAAGGAAGAAAAGCCAGCACTCAACAAATTTGTAACAAAATACTTACTTTGTAAGGGCGGCACGGTGGTGCAGTGGATAGCACTGTCGCCTCACAGCAAGAAGGTCTCAGGTTTGAATCCAGGCCAGGGGCCTTTCTGTGTGGATTTTGCATGTTCTCCCCGTGTCCGCGTGGGTTTCCTCCGGGTACTCCGGTTCCCTCCCACAGTCCAAAGACATGCACGTTAGTCTAATTGGAGAGTCTAAATTGCCCGTAGGTATGAGTGTGTGAGTGAATGGTGTGTGTGCCCTGCGATGGATTGGCGACCTGTCCAGGGTTTATTCCTGCCTCTCGCCCCTATGTATGCTGGGATAGGCTCCAGCCCCCCCCCGCGACCCTGACCAGGAATAAGCGGCTTAGACAATGAGATGAGATGAGATACTTACTTTGTATTATTCTTACGTGCTTACTCTCATAAAGGCAAGAGTACAAAAGCATAATAAAAAGTATACATTTTATTGCTAATTGTGATTGCTGGCTATTCTTTCTTGTCATAATTTAATAATGTCTCAAAGTCATATGTGGTACATTATCAGGCAAGCATGGATGCCATGGGACACACCATCTTGAAGGCCCACTTGTGTCATGCCGATAGCCGTAGATGAACATAGGCCAGTCCATGCATTCGATGACTGTAAGAGTTCTTGACATTTACATACTGTATAACAGGTTTATTGTTTTTTTGTATTTGGAACATCTCCATACTGGTATTCAGGGAATGTGGGCAAGGCAGAGAGTTAATGTACAGTGATTGGAAATATTTCATACATAAGTGTAAATGGATAAATATTGTCCTTTTCTTTCTCATTTTCAAAATGAAGTGAAGCTATATCACTCTTTGAAATATGTTTACATAGCGTTTATAATAGTAAATCCACAAACATAATTTTTGGAATCTATTCGTTGATTTCACATTATCTGACTTGACCTTGTTTGCTGATTGTTATTTATTCATTTATGTCATGGTTGTTCCCCAGACTCACCGTGCGCCTTCCTTGTGGGAGGTGCACAGGTGGGGTTCAATTGGTAATCACCCTCCTATTTAAACCCGCACCTGGTGCTTGATCGGTGCGAAATCGTAAGCCATCTTTGCGATTTAGCCGGTAAGGTAGTTGTGTCTTTTTCAAGACGTAACACTAAAAACGTACTGTAGTAAAAACTATCTCTGTTCAAAACCTTCTCAAATATAGAACACCTTTATTGTACCCGATATAGGAACCTTGCTCCCTTATAGGAGCTTCTGTTTGGTTTCTTTTGTGCAGTTCGACTGTGTTTGGGTTACATTTTCGTTCTTTTGGCTCTACTAGCCTTTCTCGTTTTTCGGACACCCGGTGTCTCTGGTTTTGTTGTTTGTTTTCTATTACCATTGGGTAATCCGGTGGAGGTATTTTTACCACCGTGTGTTTTGTTTACTGATGATAAATTATATAAGGTATTTTGTTTGTCGGGTGTTTTCACTACCCTTACCTTATTAACTCTGCAGAGTTTTCTTCAGTTCTTTTGTTTGTGTCAGTGTGACACTTAGTCACCCGTTGGGTGATATTTTCCGTTCCTCCTTATTGTTCGTTTCTTCCCTATTTCTCTGATTATCAGAGCTAGTGGTTAGACTGTAGGGCAGTACAGTTTAACTTATTGATTCCCGGGGTTCTGCGAGTGGCACCTATCACCATCCACCCTCACAATTTATTCATGAAATCATTCATTGTCATGTTTTATTTCTTACTGTATATATATATATTTTATTTTTTTATCCTCTGTTCTATGTTTAGCAAACTGTATATTGTTAATCTTGTGCCTTATTTTTTTTGTACATTGAATTGAGCACTGTAATGTTGAAATCTACAATAAAAATGAATTAATTAATAAACGTTATCCTTGCAACTGATACCAGAACTCCATGAACTCCACATCCTTCATTTCCTTCATAATTTACAGATGGACGAAGGTAAATTAAGCTTTTTCAAGTTTGTGTTTCAAGTTTTTCCTCTTTGAAATGTATTCTCTCCCCATTGAGATAATCGCTTAATGACAAGGTCCTAGAGGACATTCTTTTTTTATGTTTGAATAAACGATTTGGAATGTAGACCGCTGGAGTAAACTTTGGACACGTTTATTCATTAGCCTATTCTTAAAATGATACGTGAAAGTGAAATATTTTCATGTACAGTGTTGACTGTTTGAATAAAGTTAAATGTTAGGTAACTGATTTTATGTAGTGTCATTCTTATTATGCGTGAACTAAAAGTAATATGTTTTAACGCTGTCAGGCCATCTACATCATATATCACGTTCTTTAAATATCACAGTAAAATGTACCGAAAATAAGAACATGTATTATATGCACAGATCTGGTGGAATCTTGTCTTTTCAACAATGCATGCCAATTGATGTCAACTGAGATGTCACAAAAAAAATCCTGTCAAAAATTCTTCAAGGCAGGGTACTCCAGCAGAATAGTTGCTCCTTACCTTCGGTGAACTCTAGAAGTCCCAAAGACAGATTGTTAATAATGTGGGCATCCTGATCACCGTAAGGGATCAAAACAAAACAAAAGTATTGACCCTGTTTTGTCACAAGAGCGAACCAAATCAAGAGAGTTCCGATGTTTACACTTTGTATCACCAACAACAGCAAATATGTCATTCTCACCAGTTGTGAGAATGTAATGGGAGACGACCACAGAGCATCTGAAAGTAAAACCGTAGAAACAATTCTATACCATCCTAACGCACAATAAGATAATTGTTCAAATTCAGAACTGCATTTCTATACTGACTGCTAGCTGATGAGAAATTGGTCAATAGAAGTCCTGCATCCTTTCATATAATTTTTGTTTCAAGTTATATTAAATGATATGTATGCTATATAGAATATATGTTTAAAAACATCTGACTCAGTTGTCTGTAGATAAAGGTATTCCTGAAAATAAAGCTCAGTTGTGACATGAACATTTGTTTTGCATCGCTGGGACAGCGACTAGCACCTCGGAAAGCACAATACAAAACGGGAATTGTGAAATACCTAGGCCATATCAGCACTCAAAAAATACCGCCTGGTTTGAGTTCTTAAAATTCTCAAAGAGGAGAATCACAATTAAGGCATGCTTTAGTAAATCAGATGGAATACTTAATCAACCTAATTTACAAAATCTCCACCCAGCTTTAGTGCGTTCACCCCATGTATACACATGCATGAACAGATTTAACTGTTAATCTAAAGAAAAGTTGCAAAGTGACTTAATACATTAAAAGGAACAGTATTAACCTTTTATAACTGGTTTAGAAATGTTATGTTGTGGGTGGAACACACTGGTTCTGCTCAGAACAATCCGATTGAGAAAATATTCTGTTTCCAAGCCCTGGTCCTGAGACCCCAAACTCAGTACGCATGTTCTTGGATGCACAAAATACATCACATTCCTTAAGTTAGATTTAGTTTTTTTCTGGTATAAATGACAGGTAGGCCAATGGGAATAGTACAATAAGAAATGAGTAAACAAAAAGTGTGGAAATGTCAAAAAGGTCAAATGCATGATTGGAATGGTAGGTAGAGCTAGGTAGGACATACAACATAATGCGAAACTGTGCCTCTAAACCTAATCTCTGCCTTTGGGGGGCGGGCTAAATGCACTTCCAATTTGCAATCTATTGTAATTAACTAATCAACTAAGGTTGAAGTTTGGGAACCACTGCCCGAGATCATGTTTACTAGTCGATATGCTGATATGCTGGTAGTAATCCTTTAAGTAATGATTCCCACCAAGTATGAAGTCTCCAGGACCATTAGAAAAAGAATGTCTTTAAAGAGTCATAGACCGGGCCTCCCGCGTGGTCTAGTGGTTTCAATGTCTGATGCTAGGCAGGGCGACCGGGGTTCGATTCAGAGTGCCGCCGGGGGCGGCAATTGGCTGTCCACCCCAGGGAGGGGGGAAGGAAGCCGAGAAGACGTTCGCTGTGCACTGGAGTGGCTCTGGGATGCTGGAGTTACAGTCGACAGCATGACGAGTGCCGTCTCGGAGGAGACGATACTTCGCCTTTGTCACTACCGGTCAGAGGGCTAGAGTCATAGACGAATGGACATCTATGTGGGTGTGGTCAAATTGACATCTAAGTGGATTTGGGTGCCTGTTGGACACTATAACATTACATTACTATAAGGGGATTTAGTCAAGGGCTTTCTCCATATACGCATCAACTAAGTCATAACTTCCACTTCAATTCAATGTGCCACCTCATGACAAAGGACAGGTACTGCACTTCCAAATTGCACTTCCGAATTGCCATCTAAACCCTTCTGGATTCACGCCTAAATTCACTTCCACATTCCAAATTCATTGACATGAATTTGGAAATTTTCACATCTATTTCAAATAATTTTCCCAAGGGTTTCTTCCTAATTCAATACTGCATACACACAGACATACAGTGGAGAGAGATAAACTTAGCTATTCATTTATTGTGTTTTGGAGGTAAATGTGAGATTTGGTGGCCTTTTACAAGCAGAAATGTAGCTGTTTGGAACTTGGGGCAAAAGGCAACATGCAGTTCCTTTTTTTCCCAGCAAATGGCGCCAGTATACAGCACTATTTTCTATATATGTAACAGGTACAATGTGCGTGCATGTAACTTTCTCTTCTCCTCTCCTGTCCTCTCTCCACACACATACACACACACATAGGTGGAACATATGGATCAAAGGTCAGGTATTAAGTTTTATGGGTCAGGTTAGATAAACAGCAGGTGTAGAAAGGCACATCAGGTGGAGAGGCTCAGACATGGTCACACACTCGCATACAATCATAGCCATACACTCTGATACACTCACAGTCTTTCTCACACTCACTCACAATTATACACTTGCACATACTATTCGCAATGTCTCACGACACTAACAGAGTCTCACACACTTGTGTACACTCTTATATACTCACAGTCTCGCACTCACACACACTCTCAATTGACAGTCACTGTTGCTGGCAAGTGTATTTGAACCATACAGGGCCAGGCTAATACCTCCTATGCCATAATAGCCACTCTCTTTTTGCAGGGCTGGCAATATTGAGCGCTATGCTCTTAAAAAACACATATCTTCTTCTCTCTTACACTTAAGAAGACATTTGCTCTCTCTCACACACAGGTTATCATTGTATCTCCCTCTGAACCAAGAACCAAGTGTGACCCCATTCCAATTAACCCAGCCTTGAATTAATCTGGTTTACAGGAGAAAAGATATGGGTTGTCCTATCCAACAAATTAGTAGATGTTATCTTTGATGCCCTCTATTGGGTGATCAGATATGCTGCATAGTTGCAAAGTTTCACCCAAATGCAGAGCTGGTCAGTCTCCTCAGCTGGTCAGCTGTTAATTGTTACAATTTTGTTTTCCGCCCAGACCAGTCGGAATTAATATGTTGCATGTTACATATCATTGAACTTGGGAGGCTGCCCTGAGTTTAATGTGACCTCTCGGACACTGCTTCTCTGCAACCTCCCCGGACCTAGTTACGCTAATCTTATTTTTCCCCATAAATAGTCAACAGAGAAAATGCAGGATGTTCCTTCACACGTGCATTGTCCCCCAGAGTCATGCAACACCTTGTTGGAATCAGGGTGACCCATCAAGTTCAACGAGCCTATCCCATCTCTGTGTGACATTGGGAATGGAGTTAAAATTCAGCACTGGCCCTTTTAGAAACCGGCAAAAATTGGCATTAAATTATCTCCTCTCTTCTGCATAAACATTCAATGGTATCGACTGCCGGATGCAGTCGGAGATGATCAGTGCAGAAGCTAGGACTGGTACATGAGACAGCCAAGACGAGTCCCCAATAAAAGCGTACAGGCTTTATGCGGACATGTGCTTCAGGGCAAGTATACCAGCTCTTACATTTGAAGCATTCAAATGTAAGGTGGTGTGGAAGGCGTCGGTCTCGGCAGCTAATCAGAGCAGTCAGCGCACACACCAGTCCAGGGTTTGACAATTACACCTGTGAGCTTAAAACTGCTCTGCTCTCTTCAGTAGGGCGCTGGAATCAGGAAGGAGAAGGCGGTAGAGGCCGAGGAGCCAAAGAAAAAGAAAGAAAAGTAAAAGTGAAACGGGAACTGAAAAGTTTCAGTGCTATATTGTTTCATTTGGTTTGTTATTTTCAGTTTATTGTTTTTGTCCCGAACCCGTGAGGGTGACAGACAAAGAAGTTCTACAGACATTTTACCCTCCAGGTCTTGTTCTCTGCCCTGTGTCTGGGGAAAGAGAACTTCAGTAAATAATAAAAACCCAGTCCATAGACCGGCAAAATCCACTCCATTTCTGACTGCTCTGTTCCCGTCCAGGGATTGTCACGTGGCGTGTGACAGGTGGTAAAAGGGCATAAGAGAAAAAGAGAAACTAACACAATTTAACAGTGTAATGAAAATATAAACTGACAAATCAATAATGTCCCCCACAAAGTATGGGAAATATTTGAAATGATACAATAAAAATGATATTAACACAGGCTGAAATGTGGTAAAATGTGTCTTTTTTCACCCGAACTTTGATTAGTATAAACAAAGTAATATGCATTCTTAGCATTGCATGAAGGCAAGTACACTTCTTATATGGAGTAAAATGTTAGTTGTCATTCTTCTATAAATGTGATACATAATAAATAAAGGCTAGTTTTAATTTGTTGAATTATAGCTTGAACATGATTATAAAAACATTGTTTTACCAAGCTATAAATACAGGGGAAAATGCATCCAAAAAAAATTCTAAAGTGAATTTAAAGCGCATAAACTTGGGATGTGATTGCTGATGCCATTCCACTTACATAGGTTAGAGATTAACACACATCAAGCCAGAGACTTTCTTTATAGAGAGGGCTGCTGTAATCTTCTATTCACTGGCAGGGCTTATTGCTGCATACTACTGTAGCATTGGATGCTGGTAAATTAACAAAGGTCAGTAAAGAATCAGCAAAAATGAGTTTGAGTGTTTTATTTTGGAAGTAGAATGAATTTATTCAATCCAGGACATATCCAGGATTGTATAAATATTTCACAACAATTGAGACAATATTTCACAACAAACTAAGATCACGGGTGGACCAATAAATAGATTCATGCAAATAAATATGCATTAGTACACATTTGTTTGCAACAGCAACTGTCAAGCAGTCAAACAATAATGACAATCTGAGTAAAACTGATTCTGAATACAGTGACTATTGAGTATGTGGCTCCATCTAGTGGTAATATATTTAAAGGGTTTTATAGAACATCATCTTTAATGCTTTCATGTTAGCTGAAAATGAACTTCAGTCAAAAAGTGAATTGAGTGTAAAGAGCTGCATCATTTATTTGACAATAAAATTTCTGCTCAACTATGTTTCCAACTTGATAAATTAAACAACATTATTATGAACAATGCAGTATGACAAGTTACTTGCCCATTTACTTGTTGATGTCAACATAATGTCCTTCTGCCCAGGTAAGCTATTGATATATTACATTTATGTTTCAAGATTATTTATCATTGAAAAAAGTAAACATGTACCCATTGCATTCAAATTTGTTTGTTTACTGGTAAAATTAGATGAAGTAGGGACAAAAAGACTTGGAGACAAGACAAGTGAGATAATAATAAATCAGCGAGTTAAAAAATAATCAATAAAAATCTCATAGCACTACTCATATTGATACTTAGTCATATACTGTATACTCATATTGATACATGCTCATATAGATATACACCAATCAGCCACAACATTAAAACCACTGACAGGTGAAGTGAATAAAATTGATCATCTCGATACAATGGTACCTGTCAAGGGGTGGGATATATTAGACAAGCAAGTGAACAGTCAGTTCTTGAAGTTGATGTGTTGGAAGCAGGAAAAATGGAAGGATCTGAGCAACTTTGACAAGGGCCAAATTGTGATGGCTAGACAACTGGGTCAGAGCATCTCCGAAACGGCAGGTCTTGTGGGGTGTTCCCGGTATGCAGTGGTTAGTACCTACCAAAAGTGGTCCAAGGAAGGAAAACCGGTGAACCAGCGACAGGGTCAGGGGCGCCCAAGGCTCATTGATGCACATGGGGAGCAAAGGCTAGGCTTTTCTCTTACATCATGTTGATGGCTGGGTGCATGTGCATTGTTTACCTGGGGAAGAGATGGCACCAGGATGCACTATGGGAAGAAGGGAAGCCGGCAGAGGCAGTGTGATGCACTGGGCAATGTTCTGCTAGGAAACCTTGGGTCCTGGCATTCATGTGGATGTTACTTTGACACGTACCACCTACCTAAACATTGTTGCAGACCAAGTACACCCCTTCATGGCAAAGGTATTCCCTGATGGCAGTGGCCTCTTTCAGCAGGATAATGCACCCTGCCACACTGCAAAAATTGTTCAGGAATGGTTTGAGGAACATGACAAAGAGTTCAAGGTGTTGGCCTTCAAATTCCCCAGATCTCAATCCGATATCGAGCATCTGTGGGATGTGCTGGACCAACAAGTCCGATCCATGGAGGCATCACCTCGCAACTTACAGGATCTGCTGCTAACGCCTTGGTGCCAGATGCCACAGGACACCTTCAGAGGTCTTGTGCAGTCCATGCCTGGATGGGCCAGAGCTGTTTTGGTGGTACGAGGGGGACCTACACAATATTAGGCAGGCGGTTTTAATGTTGTGGCTGATCGGTGTATACTCACATTGATACTTGCCTTGTCGCTCTTGGCTGAGCGGCACCTGGCTCATGTTGTGGCTCCTCATCCTTCCCCACTTCCTCCTTCCCTCTTCCACCTCGAGGTGGAACATTGACAGAAAGACTTACAGACAAGATTGGATGTGTTCTGGGTGGTACTGGGTGGTTACTGTATATAAAAAGGATAACTCAGAGAGAAACAAGTTAGATTATTGTAATATGCGGGCTAAGGCTAAAAAGGAAATAAGATCAGCTAAAAGACGGTTTGAAATAAAAATGTATCCTAAAAGTTATCCTAAGAAGTTTTTTTCAATATTGTAGTAGAAAAAGGAAGGTTAAGGATGAGGTTAAGTGCATTAAGAATAAGGAAGGAACTTTGGTTTATAATAACGATATTACTAGCACACTAAGATAGATAGATAGATAGATAGATAGATAGATAGATAGATAGATAGATAGATAGATAGATAGATAGATAGATAGATAGATAGATAGATAGATAGATAGATAGATAGATAGATAGATAGATAGATAGATAGATATGTACTTTATTGTCCCCATGGGGAAATTTTGCTTGGACTCTACAAAGCTAGACCCATATATAGGGCACCAACATCAACAGCACAGAACATTAAATATACATGGTTAAGACCATATAAAAGGCCTACAAATAACGCAGGGCAGCAGTACAGATGACAAAAAAGATATAAACATGAAAATAAAATACACAAAGTTAAAAAACCAAATAAAAGATCTACAGATAACGCAGGACAACAATTACAGACGACAGAGAAAAGTGCAGAAAATTAAATAAATAAGCCTAAACCTTTCATTATAGCATCTGTACTGCCTCAGTGACCTCCTCTTATTTAAGTCTACTATTTAAAATACCAATTGATACAGGTACAAAGGAATTCTTTTAACGGTTTAGTTTGCATCTCTGAACTCTGTATCATCTGCCTGATGGTAGCAGATCATACTCAGAGTGCAGAATATGGGATGGATCACTGAGAATTCTGTTTGCCTGTTTAAGGACACAGTGGTCAAAGAGAGACTGGAGATTATAGTGATCTTTTTGATCTTTCTGGCCAATTATTTTTGCCACAGTCTGAACTAGACGCGACAACTTAAATTTTGCTGCAACAGTGAGGTTCCCAAACCATCCCATATCTGATAACACTCTCTAAAACCGCCTGATGAAATAAAAACATCATTTTTTGTTCAACTCCATACAGACGCAGTCTACGTAAGAAATACATTCTCTGGAGGAGTCGAGAACAAACCCAGTCAACATGTATATTCCAGGTTAAAGTGCTATCAATGTGGACACCGAGATACTTATAGGACAGAACTTGTGTAATTGGCTGATTATGTATGATTACCAGACTGTGATCACCAACTCCCTTCGGGTCAAGGATAATCTCCTCAGTTTTTTTTACATTTAAAATGAGGTGATTTGTGTCCTGTTTGTTAAGAGCGAATGATACCACTTGATAACTGTGGGGTTAACATCCAGTTGTCTAGGTTTCTGAATTAAAAGGTGTGGCTGAAGCGTGTTAAATTCAGAACTAAAATCAATAAAAAGTAGCCAAGCATAAGCTCCACTGTCCTCAAGATGCTTTAAAACCAAGTGTGTGATGGCAGTGATAGCATCGTCTGTGCATCGTCCCTGCCTGTAAGCAAACTGTAATGGATCTAATCTGCTGCTCACATCCGATTTCAACATAGACACCACACACTTTTCAAGGCATTTCATCACAACTGATGTGAGAGCAACTGGTCTAAAATCATTGTTCTTAGTTGGATGGGCTTTCTTGGGGACAGGAGTAATTACAGAGCTTTTCCAGAGAGCAGGAACCTTTTGGATATCTAAGGACTGTTGAAAGATAGGGCACCAGGCCAGTGTTAGCTCTTCTGCACAAGTCTTTAAAATAAATGGTAAAATCCCATCAGGCCCCATAGCCTTCTTTGAGGAAACATGTTTAAAGAAGTACTGGACCTGTTTTGGATCGATCTGCGGTCTATCAACATACTCAATTGGGGGTAAGGAGTCCAGCTCTTTAATACACTCTGCAGTAAAATCATTAGTATCAAATCTCAAATAAAAATCATTTAAATCATTGGCCATTTTCTGGTCATCTAATCAAATCAAATTTAATATTATTGTCACAAAACGCTTAACAGAGGGGGAACCCAGCCCTAGACCCCCCCAAAAGCAAGCCTAATGCGACTAAACACTTCTTGGCTGGTTTCATGTTTGTGATAGTCTTCATAGAGTCCCATAGTCTTTTTGAATTAGAACTATTAACATTTTCCTCCAGGATGTCTCTCTGTCATTTCCTGGCTACTCTCAGCTGCTGGTTCAAGTCCTTCTGCGCAGAACTGAGTGCCAGACGGTCATAGGATTTAAATGCTATTTTTTTCCTATTAATGCAGTCTTTATCTTATCTGTAGTCTTATCTGTTTAGTGATATAAGGCTTGTTATTTGGATACATAACAATTTCCTTCTTAGCGACCACATTATCCATGCAAAACTGTATATAGTCTGTTATTGCCTCAGTGGCTGTGTCTATGTCCTGGTCATGGAAGACACTCCAGTCAGTGCATAAAAAACACCCTTTCAAAGATTCAACACTGTCATTTGACCACACAGCTACTGTTTTTGTCTTTGGTTTGCAACTCTTCAGAACAGTCTTGTATATTGGGATCAAGTGTACCGTATTGTGATCAGAATTAGCTACAGGGGGCCTCAATTTAGCAGTATATGCATTTTGTACATTCCCATAACACTTGTCCAGAGTTCTGTTATTCAGTGTAAAACATTTCACATATTGTTCATAGCCAGGTAGCACCAGTTCTAATTTCTAATACTACCATATTTAATCCTTATTGTCATGGTTTTGAACTTTTGGTGCAGGTGTAGGAGGACTGGTGCTTGCGCTACCAACAATTTTCGCTTCTGAAAGCATAAATGGGATTTAATGCTGCAGCTTTAGCATCGTGCAGCACCATGTCTGCACGATGGTTTCCTTCCACCACTGGCCCTGTACTGGTGGTGTTTGCTTGACATTTCACCACTATTAATTGGGTGGGTAATTTGCACATTCCTAATAGATCAGATACTTGTAACCAATTTGCTATTTTAGTACCGGATGCAGTCAGATATTGTCTTATAGGTAGGTATTGCATGACCCCAAATGCATATCTAGAGTCTGTGTGTACCTTAACTGCATTGCCTTCTTGCCTTCTCCTATTTTACAGAACTCGGTCAAAGCTACCAGCCTGGCAGTTTGCGTCGAGTGGCTGGGTGGGAGTGAACCCTGTCTCACTACCCCATAATAATCATATACTGCATATCTGGTCACTCTCTTGCCATCTATCATGTAGCATGAGCTGTCGACATATAATACCAGATCACTGTTGGGTAGGGGCTCTTCTTAAGCTCCACCGTCTCTCCAGGCCTGCTGTACCATTGCTGTACAGTGGTGTTCCTCAAAACCCGGTTCCTGCGTATGGGCTACAAACTGGGACACATTTAAGGGATCTTCCTTACGTATTTCGATGCCTGGTGCTAGTAGGGTGGCTTGCCACCTTGTCCAGCGGGCTGTATTCACACTATGTGCGTTATTTAGTACAGTGGACACTCCATGCGGGCAGTAGATAGTCAATGTTTGTCCCATTATTATGGCAGCTGTGGTTTGAACTGCCAGCAGGGTGGCTTGCACCGCTTGCAGGCATGCTGGCATGCCTTGTGCTACTGTGTCCAGATTCGCACTATAATAGCACATCGGCCTATGTTTCCCTCCATGCTCTTGTAAGAGGATGATTGACATGTGACCCTCTCTTTCGGTCACATGCATGACACAGGGTCGCTTGGGATCTGGAATGCCTAGGGCTGGACTTTGTGACAACATGGTTTTGATTACTGAGAAAGCCTCTGCTTCCTGTTTTCCCCTCTCTATTGGATCCTTTCCTGCAGGACTCCCTTTTAATGTTTCTGTGAGTGGCTTTGCGAGCTGCAAGTAGCTGGGGATGTGGGCTTGACTACAATTAAAGAGCCCCATTATTTCCCTTAGTCCCTTTACTGTGGTGGGGCGTGGGCACTGTTGTATAGCTTTAACTCTTTCCTGAGTGAGTTTGTGTGTACCCTGTGATATCGAATGCCCCAGGAATATTACTTCTGGTTGTATCAGTTGGGCCTTCTTTTGCAGTGGTGGGCCGTCAGGGCCAGCAAGGCCTTCTCTGCTGGCCTAAACACTATCAGAATCACTGACTTACATTTTAATATATTTTTTCCATGAATATGTATTAAATTATTCCCAATAGTCTATTCTCTTCATTTCATAGCTTTTCTCTTGGTTGCGCTGCTTCCAGTAGTGTATGTTTATGTTAGAGCTTTTATCCAATCATATTTCAGCCATCATGTGTTGCCAGGGTCAAAGAAATCTGCCTTGAGGCCTTCAGAATCAACAGTGTTGGCCTGTAGCCTGTAGTTTAAAACAAATGGCAATGAAACTGTTGCTTTAACTAATCAGATTTCGAGTTGGCGACACCAGGGCCATCTAGCAGGCGTACAATAACGTCGGCATTTTCACGTCATTTGATTGGATGGTCAGAGAGCGTACTCGTCATAGCTAGCAAACTGCATCTGTAGCGATCTGCACAAGCTAAAATATATTTGTGTAGATTTAATAGCTGTTTTTTCAACCCACAATGGCTGACAGAGGAGAAGAAATTGATTTGGTCGCAGATATACTTACAAGGCGATTTTCAAGACGGACTTTTCAAGAAAAAGCTGGACATCGTGAGGAAAGGTCGGCCAACCCCGAAGCTAGCAAACCTGTCCCAGCCAGGGAAAGGGTTTATCCGCCACTTTCAATTCAGTAACTACGAGCGGTACCCTTGGCTCACAGCCTCCGAAGAGCACTACATTAGCCTCCATGGCAATAGAAAATGACTTGTTGTTGGAACACACAGATAACCTGTACAACAGAGTAATTGAACTCTTCTTAAGGAAAGAAAGGAGGATGGATTTTGTGTACAAATAATCAAAAGTTTTGGTGAGTATAATTAATTTTATTTACATTTATTTATATTTTTGTCATTTTATTAGGTTAATATTGATGCTTCTGCTTGAGATGATGTATGTGGTGCAGCTGTGGCTGCAGTGAAAGGAGACTTGTTGAATTGTGTTAATTGGGTTTCTTACTTTAGTAATGGCATTCATTCTCGCTACATGAGAAACCTGTCTGTGATGCAACGCCCTGTTATACTGCGTTTCTGTATAATATTGATGGTTTCTATAACCGTGGCGTCATAATGATGGTGCTAAGAGGTGGAATAATTCAGGTAGGACACCACTGGCCTAGGTGTGAAATGCACGGCCCGCTACTGTTCTTTTGATTATCTAGATTAACTGCAGCTGCTAAGCCATCCATCGCAGGTGTAGGCGGTGAGTTTCTTCATCTGCTGTGATGACAGCAATAAGTCATCTACATACTATGTAATTGTGGAGTTTGATAATGGTATATAATCTAAACACTTTCTTAGCTTTTGATGATATATGGTGGGAGAATTTTGGAACCCTTGTGGGAGCCTGATCCACATGTATTGCCTTCTGTTTAAGGTAAAGGCAAAGCAATCCCCAGAATGTGGATGAACCGGAGCACTCCCATTTGACATATCTAATACATGCATAGCATAATGTGTGGGTCTGCTACTGTAATGGATGGGCTCTGGTGAGCACCCGCTGCAGAGAGTGACATGGATAAGAGTACGATTAGTTCCCGGAGTTAGGGACTTGAGTCTTTAGCTCAGCGAGCTTAATCGCTCTCTTGTCGCGTTGATCCCTCGGTTCGAAACTCGCTGCGGGCGGAACCAGACAAGACCGTCACAGTACCACTAGGGTGATTCACCTTTTGTGCATTATCCACAAACAAAATTGATTAAGTATTAATATTTAGATTGTCTGAAATGTATACCACCAAAAAATATATATATATTACCATGGATATCATCATTTTGAGCTTTGTAGAAGATGGCTATTAATTTTGCATGAGAACTTCCCATAGGGAAATTAATGCAATTTGAAATGTAATAAAAATACTGAGGTGGTGGTCTGAGAGACCCCTCAGGCTTACCCCAGGACCCAGAGATGAGAAGGCAGCCACAGGTAGAACAATAGACGTTTATTTAACCAAAGTGCGCACACAGGGAGAGCCGTCAAGGTCAAACCAAAACCGCTCTGAAGACATATCTTCACACTCATTATTATAGAAACATTGGGGAATCTTCCCCCAGACCTCCCTTGCTATGCCCTCCCACCTGTGTATGGCATTATGAATAAATTTGCATACATTTCATGAATATGCTCATGGTCACCCCCGCCTCTGGGCTGCGATCATCTCGGTTCAACCAATGTGGTACACTCAGGCCAGAAAAACCCCACCCTTAAGGGTTTGAGGAAACCTGGGACAGGCCCATGCCCGAGATGATGACCAGGGAGGTTGACCAGGCCCATGCCATCCTCCCTGGCACCTCTCTCAAGACCTGCAGCCTAATCAGACTGCAAAGAAGACAGATAGTGTGAATATGTGTGTGTGTGTGTGTGTGTGTGTGTGTGTGTGTGTGTGTGTGTGTGTGTGTGTGTGTGTGTGTGTGTGTGTGTGATTCATTTTGAATGTACTAGTGTGCAGGAATTATGTAAGTGTACAGATCAGTGGAAACAAACAGAAAAATCATATGAGGTAGATTGGTGTTACATATAAGTTCCAATAAGTGTTTGTGACCTCCAGTTCACCACTTCAGTCCCTCCTAAAGTTAAACAGATGTTAGACCTGATTTAACTACACTAAGCAGTCCATTATTAATATACTTATATATTGCCTAAGGCCTAATGATCCCCCCCTTTCTGCTGCATCCTGAAGCAGCTGTGCAATGCCTGCTGCATTGTCTACATGGATTTTCGCCTGCTGCAATTTTCCTGCCACCTGCAAGAGCAAAGGCTTTATAAGCCTGATCATTGTCTGAATAGCTGAATTCCCTTCGGTTACCAGTTCATTACTCCATCATGGTGTTATGATGGGACCATCAGATATTTGAGAGAATATTTACTAAAGCATGCCTTGATTCCGACTCTCTACGAGAGAATTTTAAGAACTGTCCCAGCGGTTCAAAACAAATAATCACAAATGTTGTTGCAAAGTACCCCGGTTCATGTCACGACAGTTTTCATTTCAGGAATACCTGTTTGTACACAGCTAAATCAGAATTTTAAATGTATCGCTAATATATGTGCTAAGTTAGTTACACTAGAGGGAAGTGAATATTACGTGGATGTGTGTGTAAATGTTTGTAAAAACTGGTGGCAAAATAAACACTGCAACAAACTTTATCCATTGGTGCATTCGCTATTTGTGTAGACAGAAAATTATCTAGAATCTCTTCTTTGGATGCGAAGTAGGCCTATGTCATATTGGAAGTAAAAAATTATATTTTCATCGAATTTTTAATGAATTATCACTTTAAAAAAGACAAAAACAAAAAACGACAGTTTGAGACGGATACGGGCGATGGGGAAACAGCTGTGAAGTAAAGTTTATGTGGAAAGAGCAGAGAGAGCCGACACGATTTAATTTATCAGATTTAATTTAGTCAGTTGTTATGAATTCCAAGAGAAGTGTATCATATGAGAAGTTTTTCCACACATCATTAAATAAGATACCCTACAGTAAACCAAATGACAACGACAACATTTAGCTTCAAATTTTATCCACTGGACCTTTTACAGTGTGACATCCACACCTGCCCGTCTTTATTTCCGTGACCCTGCTTTTCGTTTTACACAATTTTTCATAGGGCAGGTTGCTCAATTTATATAAATATTTTGGACCTCTTCAAAGAAAAACTATTTTGAATGCTCTTGGTGGACTTTTGAATTTATTGCAGAATTGGGTAATATGCTACACATTGGACAAGGGATAAGTGACATGTTGTTGATGTGAGTTTCAATGCCGATCTCCAATGGGAACCGGCTGCTATGGTCATGAGACCAAAATGTAGCTTTTCACCACACAAAAAATAGCAGGTGTGCAGAGGGCTCTGTGTTCCGAGTCATACATTGTGAGGGTCCGCCACTAGAGATCGTTATTTGTTACCTTTTTAGTTGCTTTGCTCTGTTTTAGTCTTGTGTATTGAGTTAATTGTTTTATTGAGTTTATTGTCCCGTGATTTGTTAATTGTTTATTGATTCATTGTTTTAGTGTTTCCATCTGTGCCTCGTTGTCCCTGATTGTTTTTGGTTATTAGTTTCAGTAATGTCACCTGTGTCTAGTTTAGTTCCCCCCTACTTAAGTAGTGTTTCCTTATTGGCTTTGCTCAGTCTTGAGATTGTTCTCACCTCGAGTATTTCCCTAGTCTCCTCGTTTGTTGTTTTCTCTGTGCTACATTTTCTAGTTTGTTTTCAAGTTTGTGTTGTTAGTTTTATTAGTTAGTTTTTTGGAGCCTCGCCTCCCAGTTATTTTCTCTGTGTTTCCTTTTGTTCTTCAGTGTTTTGTTGTTTCATTGTTCTCTTCACTAGTAAAGATCCATTTTTGTTTACCAACCATCTTTGCTTCCGTCTCGTTCTCTGCAATTGGGTTCACTCAGTCCACCCCCTAACATGCATACATTAAAAAAATAAGCAATTTATGCAGAAAACCCATACCCCAACCTCTCCACACAACACTAAGCAGCATGAACAAAGTAGTAAGTATAAGACAGTGACAGTAAACAATGATGTCCAAATCATTACAAAAACAGCAGTTCAGTGTGACATCCATGTTCAATCTAGCTGCAAAAAAGTAGGTAATGCATTATGCTAAATGCACCACTGCAAGTCCTCTGACCTCTTAGGTAGAGGGAGCTTGTACAAAGGTCAATACATCTGTACCATGAGTTGCAAACCACCTTATACAGCCTTGAGCCAGATTGTAGGGTGTGGCATTTACCATACAAACAGAAAAGCCATGCTACCTTTGCACACACTACCAATCTCTCAGGAGTGAGTCAGAGTGGGAGGAGATGCTCAATCTTTATAAAACCGCTAATCTCCTAAACATAAAAAGTTAAACCTTGTCGGAAGGAGAAAGTCATGGCCGAGACATTTGTTAAAACCAACATTAGAGGAGATAAAGTGATGGTTTTTACTAAGCCCACCTGCTCCTACTGCATACTGGCTAAAGAAGTGCTGTCGAAGTACCGTTTCAAGACGGGACATCTGGAGTTTATAGATATCAGTGTGCGGGAGGACATGGGCTGCATTCTGGACTACATGAACATAAAGACTGGAGCTCGCACTGTGAGTGCCCTTGCTGCTGCCGCAGTGTGTGTGTGTGTGTGTGTGTGTGTGAGAATAAAGCATATTAAAATGAATTGAGAATGGGCCCTGGCGGAGGGATGGCCCAGCGAGTCCGCCGAGGAGAAGGTTAATGGAGCGTGGAAGACCGTCTCGCGGGAAATAGGTCCAGGAATTGGAGGACGGGCGGCGGACTCGTGAGGGTGGGGAATTGAAAATAAAATAGAGGGTATAATTGGCTACTAAATTGGGAGAAAAACGGGGGAAAAATCAGAAATAAATAAAAAAAAAAAAAATGAATTGAGAAGGGGGGAGAAAGAGAGGTTATATTGATCGTTTCCTCTTGTCTACTTTGCTCTTCATATTTCCCTGTATGTGTATGTGTGTGCGTGAATAGATCCCAAGGGTGTTTATTGGGCTGGAGTGTATAGGAGGTGGCACTGACATTGAAGAACTGGATAAGAGCGGGGCACTGGAGGGAATGCTCCAGTCCATTGGAGCCCTGCAGTGATACACATGCATGCATGCAACCAAGCTGCGGTAAGACACACGCGCACACACACACCACATGCATGCCTGGGGTTCAGAAACTTGTATGTGCTCCCTCTCTCAAAGAGAGTCATCTTGTGTTCCTCAGGGCACAGTAGTGTATCAGGGACCTTATCTGTGCCACACCCTGCCCACACCTTGGTTTATTATCTGCCACATGCCCTTGTTCCTGCTGACGGAGGAATCTCTCTCTCCATAACTATGACCTGCCTAATTCTATCAGTTTCCACCTTTTAGTCTGTTAGTCTCACTGGCTGAAGTCAGACCAGGCCGAACTGAGTTCCAGTACAATGTAACTCAAAAAACAAATACATGGATGAACTAACGTTTCTTTCTTTCTTTCTTTCTTCTAGCTTTCTTTCTTTCTTCCTTACAGGGTATTCTGGCCTGGTCACATAACTGCCCAGGGCTCTACAGTTTTATTCCCCATCTCGTATGCGATATAAATTTTAGAAGAAAAAGTGTCAACAAGATGACAACCCACCGCTGATTACTTTTTAGCTCATAAAAGTTAGTGAAAGAACGTTTAGTTCATAGTCAACTTATGCAAGTCCATTTGTGTTAATTTTAAATGAACTGTGTGGTAGTTGTAGACTCCTGGTTCATTGAGGTGTTTGCTGTAGATTATCATATTAAGAATGAAATATGCAGAATGCTTACTGAATCTGAGTAACGTCTGAACGTCCACAGATTTAGAACTGAGGGGGTTATGACTGATAAATGACCTGCTCCTGCACATGTAAACATGTTAGATGTGCGGTTTCCCCTAATATGTCACTTCTGATTGAAAAACTTGTAGTTCATGCAATACATTTGAATTGTGATCAAGACTTTCTGGCTTAGGGGTTCAGGCCTGGTATTTTCCCATTTTCATATTTTCTGTAAAGCCTCTTTATGACAGTGATCTGTAAAAAGCACTATGCAAATAAAATATAATTGACTGAAAGACTGGTTTCAATTTTTTATTATTCTTGAAGGTGCTTTGAGTGAGGTAGTGAAAGAGGACCAAGAGACTGTTTTCTTTGGCAAGAGGGGGATGCTGGCATTGCCAAAGATGCGATATGCATAACAGAGAGATGGAGTCTTACTGTTTATATTTCTAGCTTGCTTCCATGGCATCTAACCTGTTAGGTAGCCTATATAGTAGGTGGGTTGCTAGTTTGATGATGGGTATACCTTTCATAAACCTATTTATTGATTGATAGATAGATGACATACTATTCATAGTTTTACATTGGTATACATATATATAGCTACATATTGATTAATCGATTGATGTACCATTCAAAACATTCTCTTGTTTCCTCTCCTAGTGTTGACATGGCTGCTAAGTATACAGCAGAAATGGTTTTACAGATGCTGGATGAGGAGTCAGATATGGGGTTGGACTCAGGCATCTGAGGAAAAGGGTGGAAAAATGTCAACAAAGATTAATTCATGGCCTTCATTGGTTTCACTCTTCTTGCAGGGAGTGAGAAGAACTGGGATTTATCAGTCTGTGAGCTGTTTGGGAATCCTTTACATAATCCCATGTACAAGGTCACTATGGCTATCAGAAGATTTGAAGACATTCGCCGTGTCTTGTGCTTCGATGACAAGAGGAGTCCAGAGCCTTACGAATGGAAACATATCACATGGCAGCCTTCCGCTACATATCCCATATGTAGCGGAAGGCTGCCATATATGTTTCCATAGGGAAGGCTCTGGACTCCTCTTGTATTTGACTGTGAATTTGACAAAACAATAGTGAAACTGGTAATGTTGTGACATTTGAGGTCTTTGTTGGGCATCAACAAATTCACTAACTTTCAAAATGAAACTACATCAATGACGTAGTAGCCAAAATGTATACACAAAGTGAGTCAATAGAAAAACCTCAAGTGCTGATCTGTCCATTTTCTCTACACATAGAAAAGCACATGAAGACCCTAAGAATTCATTTTTTATTTTTCAATTATATGTTCAACAACTGAGCAAATGCATAACAAGCAAACAATCACCTTGGTTTTACTCAATAGGCCTGAAATGATGCTCAATCAAAGCTGCCTCCTCATTACAAACATCACACACCCGACACCTGATAACATTTCATTAGCAGAAAATGCCTGGATACCACAACACATGCCTTGACACTCAAGCTGTGTACTCCCAGATGTGGCATACCTGAGCCAATCAGTCAAATATATGACTGTGTTCATGTACAGCACACTTTTCCAGTCCAAGGTGAGTTATTGGGCCCAGTACTCCTGGGAAACGAAATGCTTGCTCATCCACGTTTCCCCTCGAAAGTGCAGAACTCGCTGGCGACGGCACTCGCCACAATGATCGGTCACTTCTTAGTTTTCTCCCCTGTCTCGAGTGTGGCTCGGTACTCATTGGTCTGGTACTGGTCGGAATCAATGGAGCCCGGCATGCTGTTGAACCTGACGAAAACGTCCTCATCCACCTCGATTACGGTGTGGACCCTCTGCTTCACCCCCTTGGAGAGCCACTTATGTTTGGGGGGCTTCTGGGCTCGGTCCAATACCTGATATAGACCCTCCCCTTCTGCCAGCGTAATTTTGAACTTGTGCCAGGGGCAAACGATGCAGAGGCGGCCATCGAATTCCTGAAGAGAAGATAACAATACATTATGGGGAAACTCACTCATTCACTTTTCTCCGGGTGGACAACAGTCAAACAGATTGGGTGAATGATTAATTGAATAGAACATTGATTAACAACATTAAGCCTATATAGTAAGAATCAGACTCGATAACTTGCCTCGATGTCTCCACCTTGTAATAGGCCTCCCTTATCTGTAAAAGAAAGGACAGTAAAATCCAAACAGCCCAATACAATCTTTGGAAACGAATCAGTCTCTTTTTGTTCCTTATCATTGGTTCAATACAAGGCCATTTTTTATGCTCTTCATTATTTACCATTACTTCAACGCTGGGCAGTGGAGAGGGAAATAAAAAGATACAGACACAAGCCTCTTCACAGGCACCTTGCAACATGACAATTTCAGGGCAGAATCAGTTCTACTGGCTTTGCATGTATCCAATATGTAACTGAGTATTTCAAATATGCAGACTTGCAGGTCTTCCCATACAGTTATGTGACAGAAGTGTGGTCTGACCTGGTTAGTACTTAGATGGTTGGCAAAACCAGTGCCCCTTCAATGTGATGGAGATAATGTTCTTTAGGAGACACCATTTCAGTTGAGACATTCAGCCTACAGACAACTGCCAATATAAAGGAAACACTTGAGTAAATTAAGGGTTCTGGCAGCTCTGTTATGGTGTGGGGTACATTTTCCTAGCATGGTTTAGGTCCACTCAACCCCTTAGAGGGCAAGGTAAATGCCAAGAAATACAAAGCCATTCTGAGTGATCACTTAAGGCAGTGATCCTCACAATTTTTTTCAGGAGAGCCACACTGGCAGGACAAAGTCAATCGGAGAGCCAATTTTACGGCAAAACACCAAAAGCCACCACAACCAAGCATATATGCCTACTAATTGACACCTCACAGCATACAATATATAATGCAGCCAATACAATCCTGGGGCCGCATGCATAAACGTTGCGTAGAAAAAGTTCTCATTCCTATCGTACGAACAAAATTTAGAATGTCTACGCACAGAAAAATCCAGATTTATCAAACATGCGCACACAGGTTGTACGCACACTCAGTGTTGATAAATACCAATTGTTCTACCCTCTTTGCTCGTGCACGATTCTAAGTATTTGCATACAGATCCGCCCCCAATTAACCATATATGTAAGAAAACATCCCTTTAAAGGTCGCATGAAAACATGCCCGTTATCTCACTGGAATAATGGCGAAGAGAGCTAAAAACAGAAACTTCACTGAAAGTGAGATCGATGTTCTCGTCACGGAGGTAGAATCTAAACAAGATATATTGTTTGGTTCACTCAGTGTAGGGATAACAAATAAAAGAAAAACTGCTACATGGGAACAAGTGACGGATTCTGTTAATTCGGTATCTTCTGAACAGAGATCTGTATCAGAAGTGAAGAAAAAATGGTTTGATGTCAAACTGTCAGCCAAAAAGCGAGTGATTGAGTACAAGAGGGACATTGGTGCGACTCGGGGAGGACAAAGTTGACCCTTTGGACGCACGGATTGCCAGCGTTATCGGCGATACAGAATTACATGTATTGGCTGCCAGCCACAAATTAAAGCTTGGCGAGCCGCGCAATGAGTAACCCCGACCTAAGGTGAAGCACTTCTATCCTGATAGGAGTGGTCTCTTCCAGGAAGACAATGCCCCATCCACAAGTCACAAGTGGTCACTGAATGATTTGATGAGCATGAAAATGATGTAAACCATATGCCATGATAATCTCAGTCACCAGATTTCAACATAATTTAACACTTATGGGAGATTCTGGAGTGGTGCATGAGACTGCGTTTTCCGCCACCATCAACAACACACCAAATGATGTAATTTCTTATGGAAAAATGGTGTTGCATTCCTTTAATAGAGTTCCAGACACTTGTAGAATCTACACCAAGGCACAATGAAGCTGTTCTGGCAGCACAATGCCATATTAAGACACTTTATGTTAGTGTTTACTTTATTTGGCAGTTACTCGTATGCCACTGTAGCGATTAGGATTAACCACCTCACCTTACATGTGATGAGTGTTTGGTGCCAAATTACAGTGCACCACCCAGGTGGTTAGTGCTTTAGTTGTGTCACCCCCTGCATGTAAAGTTTGTTTAGGTATTGTGAAGGGATGAAAGGTGCAATATAAATTTAGTTAAACAAATTAATCAGATTAAAAGCATAGGATGAACATGAATTTGATGTCCTTCTGAGGTCAAGAAGCCTGCGTAAAGTGTGAGACCTTGCCTTGGCTGGCAGCACTCAGTACTCACGATAAGAGCAATCAGTACTCACGGTAACATCGCTTGTCCATGGCATGAAGAACCCCCTCATGATGGAGCACCAGCACATCTCTGCCATTCACAAACTTTTCCACACGCCGGGCCTGCAGGATCTCCTCCTTCCTCCCGATGAAATACGAGGACGGTGGCGGTGACGTGGACGGGGATGTTGCCAATGACAATGAAGACAACAATGATGTCATTGTCACCTCAACCTTATCCTCGGCAGACATGACCGCTTATCAGACCTTCTCAGCCACTGATGCCTGCCTCTCAGGCTCAGCACAAGTTGTTATGAATGAAATGACACCTATGCCACAAAATAAAAAAACATTGAGTATATATACAGTTGCTCCTATGTTTTCAATGTACGGACATCACGGTCGAGGAGCTTTCGACCACAGCAGCCCCTAGTGGATGTTTCAGAATTCCATGTCAAAACTGCCTTAGTCACTGGTCCTTATGAAACATCAGCAAGTTGAGCGGTCTTCATCACTAAAACTCCTGCCAAATTTTGTCTATTTTTGTATACATTTTTATACATGACCCTAAGCTTGACAGGATGTTAATTGCTTCATTAAGTCAGGAACCACACCTGTGATGATTCACCTTCTTTCAATGTACGTTGTATCCCTTATTTACTAAAGCGTTACCTGTGTATAGATCAGCGATAGGCTGATCTGCTTCGGATTTAAGACTCATTTTTCATTCTATCAACACCTCTAGACATACATTTAGTTTTCAGTCAGAAGGGAAACGGACACAATACACTCAACATGAAGTAGTCTACACGTTAGCCAGCTAGCTGAATTATACGATTTCCATTCATATAGCTACATTCAAATTTTAATAGCTCACAATTAAAACACGCTGTAGTGTTAAGGGTCAATTAGATTATTGTACATTATGATTTACGTGACAGACCCAAATACCTTTCTCGTGGATATCGATACAACGGCGATGTTTTCTTCATTTTTACCTTTTTAAATCACACGCTGGTACGTGCGTGTTCAGTTCAGTGTGAGGACGATAATGCGTCATGGCACGGCAGGGCCATAAATAGCCATATCGTGTGGGGCGCTGAACGTTATCTCGCTAGCTAATGCCACATGTATGTTCTATTTCTTATCTTCGTTCGACATACTTCGTTGTCTGTTTACATGCGCCACTTTCCTTTGAATGACCTAGCTGAGTGACGTTAGCTACGAGCAGCTGAGTATAACTTAAGCTGCTCCATTCCTGGAAGTATACTTAAAGTGTTGAGTATTATAAACATAACAGATTGTCCATGAAATTTCGAAACTTATGCTAAAATCACATGTCGTTGTCACATCTGCTTGCATCACGAACCACACAGAACAAACCCACCCGGATGTTTCGACAATACAAACACAGCTGTTTCCGGTACACCCCTTAAGCATGTCTCCTCGGGGGGAAATGCGCAAGCGCTGGTGTTAAGTACATTTTGCGTTTTTATTTCTAATAGTTAAGGTCAGGATTTGGCTAGAGTTAGCTGTTTCAGGCGCTCAAGCAAAAAAAAAGGGAACTCACCCCACCGACACGCACTATTCCCACGCCGATGTTGTAATGAGTAATGATAAGATTCTAGATCAGCAGTCCTACTCTCACATGCTTGATACATAAGCCCCCTGAATTTGCACACCGAGAGGAAAATGGCTGAAAAATTGATCCAGGGTCAGAGAAGTGAGAAGTATTTTGCCTTTCATTGGAGACAGGTGTATTTGCCTTTCATTAGAGACAGGTGTATTTGCCTCTTCTAGCAGTGTTTATGCTGCTTCTCATTTCCCAATCAAAATGGATTGATTGAAACTTTTATTTTAACAGGGAAACACACTGCTACATGCCCAAACAAGAATACTTTTAATCATCATGTTTTTAGAAAACTGTCTACACTACACTAATGACATGACTACACTAAACTACCTGCTTCAGAAATTAATTGCATATTTGTAAATTGTCCTGCATGACGGAGATTACTTGCTCGCGAGTACCGAGGCTAGTAATTACGAAATTACAGCGTGAAGGTGGCAAGTCCTACTGACCTACTTCAGTTTTTTTAACGGATATATAACATAAAAAGTAAGTAAGTGTTGTTTAATCGTGGTTTCATAATTAAAACAGTGCCTACCTGAGTGATATCATTCACCATAACCGAACTGGGGCTGGGGATGCGGTGCTTTTCATGACAAGTTGTAAAACAAAAAAGGGCACTTTTTGACTCTGAGGGCAAAAGGGCAGGGGCTCAAGCCCCCCTTGGGCCCTATCTGTGCACGTGCCAGCTGTCCGTTGAGATAGAATAACAGAACAATGAGGCCAAAAAAGTTTAATTATTTTTTTAATTTTTGCCAGAGTTCCCTTGAGCATTAGCTTCCAAGTGGGAAATTAGACTGCCAATCTGTCTTACATCATTGACTGCAATAGATCCCACCTTACCCTCCCCACCCAGAAACATCAGTTACACACTCTCCACACCTCAGCAATGTGAAGCTGTACAATTTTAGGATAGGTCAGTAAAACAAGCCTTTGAAACCCAGCTCTAAATTTGAGTGCAGCACCAACAAAATAAGCAAACTTTTTTGTAAAAGAAAATGTGAATACGTCAGTGCTGAAACACAAGCTGTGTTACCCATTTCAGTTTAAGGTCTGTCCAAATGATGCCTGTTTTTAAACAATTAAACGATTACCTGAAAGCTGGATGTTTTTCTGCATAATGGACAGGGCACACATTCCCAACAGAGTGTAGCTGCAATACTAAAGCTAACCAGAGAGGTTTTCTGTGTTTTGAGAATACATTGCAATATATTCAGATGTACTTTCATTTTTACATTTTGCTCATAAATTTTCAATGCTGTTAAAATTATTCGAATCATTTTTTTAAGTACCAAGCAAGTTGGCGCTACTGTCACTGAGCTCAGCTTTGTATTGAGATTCCACCATTTTCTTTTGTATAATTTTATTTTTCCCAAAAAAAGAATATCCCACCTCTCACTCCAGTTGAGTTGAACATAACTGCAGAGACAGTTCAATGACATATAGTGGTACAAATTCATGAATCTGACATATCATGGGGGGAAAGAAAAACAACTGGAAGAGCACAGCACACAGAAAACACATTTAAAATACTGTTTGTACATTAAAATTATTTAAAAACAAATTTGTTTTCCCTCAACTGTGCGACCCTATGCATACTATTATATATAAGGCATACTATTTTCCTTCCCAGACAGTTGTGCTACAAAAAAGTGATCCATGCTCACCACACCAGCTGTGCTAAAAATACCCCATATTCAGCCATGCTTACACTGTACCTCAGACAATACACTACAGCTCAGATACATGACTCATTGTTGAGGCCTGGACTCATATTACTATCGAACACCAGAGGAACTGGCTTACACAACTGCCTTCATACAAAGCCTTGTACAGTGTGTCTTGTGTCATCTCTGTGTCTTGTCAGTTTTGGTGTCCCAGCGCTTGAGAAATTGGTGAGCTGTTAATCTTTGGCTAAAGCTGCGGTGTCATCTGTGATAGGTAATCTGTGTTTAAAAAAAAAATCAGTAGGGTCACATCAACTCCTAAATAAATCTGGATTAGCCTGCGGGTCAACATTTTTACTTGCTTTCAGCTAAGGTCTTTAGAAAGACGTGGGCTCTTTGGCATGCGCCACTAATCAAATTTTGGTGGGTTATACGAAGCAAAAAACAAACACAAATGTATTTTCGGCCACTTGTCGCCATGGCCATATTGGTTTGACCATACATTTTAAGACATCTAATAATGTGTTTTTGTGAATCAATATTTCAACATTTTCTTTTCGTTATCTCACACACGTCACAAGAAAAAAGTGAAATGAAAACAAAATAGCAGCTGCATATCACACGCACGCACACACACATCCCCCCAGCAATGCCAACACTCCTCTCAATACTATTCACACGTGCTCATGGTAATTCTTTTTTAAAAATTGTTAATACTGCGCCCTGTTCCTTTGGAAGAATATCAAATGCAATCTGCATTAACATATTAAAACAGTGGTACAGTGCAGGACTGTCTAAACAGCATTTTCCCTCATGGCTGTCCTTTCAAAAGTTTTTTTTTCTTATTTATGTTTTATATCTTGCAAAGCCTTTGTGGTGTTGGCGGTCCTGTGGCATAGAGGCCACCTGATTGGTCAGTCTTGTAGATGGGGGGCGGTACCACCTTGCAAGGCAGCTTTGTGTCTCTTTCTGACCCAAGGGGGCCAGGCATCAAGAGGGTTTCCCAGCACCCCCAAATTCGGCATCCCTAGACCCAGATCCTCCAGCCCCAGCAGTCCCACAGAGTTAGACATTTAGGTTTATTACATCTTTAAGACTGTCTCTCCAGAGACAGCCTGTCACCACTGAAGAGAGTTCATATTGGTAATGGGCACACTCCCTCATTCTGAGGTCTCAACACTTCTTTCCTCCCCCCCCCCCTCTCTCTCTCTCTCTCTCTCTCAGCCCCCAGATCATGGTTTTAAAATGGTTTGAAAGGAGCGAGGCACACAGAAGCAGGAAAGGTGAGCCCCTATGATCGTAAAGAGTGAAATCAATTACACCCCCATCCTCATTTGTTGCTGTTCAGATCCACACACAAAAAAGCCAGCTGGATCCCTGACATATGGTGGGCCTTTCTTGGGGGGAATTCAGCCACCCCCCAGAACACAGTGAGAGCATAATGCAGGTTCCTAGGGATTGTACATGTGCACACGATAGTGTCTATGAAGTCTGTGTGTTTGTAAGGAAGTTTACATAAGGTGGGGATCCATCCAATTAATTCAGAAATGAGTCCATGATGGCTTCCATAAAAACCATCAAAATGCATAATAATACATTGAAAATGCAGCACTGCTCTACACACACCAGAGAGAGCAACGCACTGTCTCCCCCCCCAAAGAAGAACGGAGGGAGCCAGAGGGATTCTGGGATATTGAGGGTCATATTCAGGAAGACAGGTTCCTGTGTTTTGCGTCAGAGAGCTGAAGCTCCACCCCGACAGACAGGGTGAATTTGGGTGGATGGGCAGGAGGAACCAGGGACACGGCCCAGGATTAACAGGGTTTGGAAGGCAAAGAGCTGTAGGGCTGTAGGACGACAGTGGAGGTTTGTGTGTGGGAACACCGATTAGAAAGGAATGACCAGTGTAGTGGGGTCCCGCTGAATAAATTGTGGCGTTGGGGGTGGGGGTGGTGAAGAAGGTCAGGACTCCTCATTGCCGGAGTCATCGTCGTCGTCGTAACAGTCAGCGCCGTCTCCCGCCATCTCTGCAGCCCCGCTCGCCTCCCCGTCTTCGTCGTCATCCTCCTCTTCAATGTCGTCGTCGTACAGGTCATCGTACAGCAGGTCGGAGCTGCTGTCGTGGGAAGGCACTTTGGTCTGGATGCAGTACTCTGCCAGGGTGGTGGGAACCTTCACTCCGTCTCGCTCTGCGTCTGCCTTAGTGGAGAGGACCTGCTTCCTGCGCACAGAGAGAGAGAGAGAGAGAGAGAGAGAGAGAGAGAGAGAGAGAGAGAGAGAGAGAGAGAGACAGAGACAGACAGAGATAGTGTATGTGAGTCTGATTTAGTGGAGAGAACCTGCTTCCTGCGCACAAAGAGAGAGAGAACACGAGAGTGTATAAATGAGAGAAGGTCTGTGCATGTGTGTGTGTGGGGGTATATACAAGTGTGTGCAAGTATGTATATTTGACTCAGGTCTCTTGTGTGTGTGTGTATTTGATGCAGGTGTGTGTTTACGTGTGTGTGCTGAACTCACCTGATAATCTCAGCATACTCCTTGTCCTTGCCCTTGCTGTCTCTCCACTTGCGGAACATGACAGAGGCGTCCACGTTGGCCGGAGAGAAGGTATTGGGCTCATTCAGCAGAGAGATCACACTCAACAGGATAGTTCTGGACACAAACACACACATAAATACATATGCATACCCAGACACTCACATATACACAGACACAGACACAGACACAAATTTAACTGCTTAACAGACACTGTGATACAGGAAGATATCCAAGAGATGTAGATCATGATATAGCCTTTTATTATTGCTTAAATCTAGCCAAAGGTCTCTGAATAAAATAATACATTAACCGTCAATCCTGGTGCTCTAACACTGCTTTAAATGGCCAACTACTTTTCACACCAGTTTATGTATCCTTCATTACAACTTCCTTTAACTAGGGAGTGTTTGCAGATAAGAGTAACACGTGCAGTGAATGTAGAGCTGCCTCTGGCTCCCCCTGGTGGACAGTTGGCTCAGTACCTGATATTCTGTGTGGGGTTCCACCTCTCTGATGGCAGCTCTCCGCTCTGAGGGTCATCAACAGGGGGGTGCAGGATCGAGATGCACACATCGCCGTTCTGAAGCACACAAGCACCAATTACACACAGACACACGTTCTGAAGCACATAAACAGCACCAACTACACACAGCCTTTCTGAAGCACATAAGCACCAATTACATATATACACACAAACACACACTAGAGTTATGAAGCACATAAATAGAACTACACAAACACACCGTTCTGAAGCACATAATCACCAATTACATGGACAGCCTTTCTGAAGCACATAAGCACAAATTATACACACACACACAAACACAAACACACACCAGAGTTCTGAAGCACATAAATAGAACTACACAAACACACCATTCTGAATCACAAAAGCACCAATTACACACACATACACAAATACATACACACACACATGCACATATTCATGTACATTCCCACCTACACAAACCATCTTACAGAAACAAAAAAATCCCACCAGTCTACAATTTCCCCGTGAAATCTGTAACTTGACAATGGCATAAATACACAGCATGTACATTTATATTTTAGGCATTTCACTATCCAGAGCAACTTACAAGTCACTGAGGGGGTGTGGAGCCTTACCTCGTAGATATTGGGGTGCCACATCTTGGTGAGGAATCTGAATGTGGGCGGAGAGTAGGGGTAGTCCATGGGGAACTTGATGTGGGCCTGCAGACGGAGACAGGAGACATCAGTACTGGACCACTCTTGCTGTTAAAGGCACGTGTGGCCAAGGCTGTCTCACTCTAGAACATACTGCATCCAGCCGGTCAATAAACTGCACTACATACGGGCAGGAGAAAGACAAAAAATACAGATTGGGGAGGCAGACAGCCAGAGACAGAAAAGAGGACACTGGGGCCTCCTGGGTGGTCTAGTGGTTACAATGTCCGACGCTGGACACTGCGACCGAGGTTCGATTCCACCGGCCGTGCCAGTTTCGGCTCTGGCCAGGAGTGCCACTGTGGGGCGGTGATTGGGTGTCTGCCCCAGGGAGTGGGGAGGGAAGCCGAGATGACTTCGCTGCGTATAGGAGTGGCTCTGATGTACCGGAAGAACAGTCGACAGCTCTGCGAATGCCAACTCTGAGGAGGCGGCACATCGCTTGGTCACGGCCTGTCTCAGGGCTACGGCAGTGAACTCACAATACGAGGGGGGAGTGATTGACATGAAAAAGAGAGGGTGTAATTGACTACTAAATTTGGAGAAAAATGTGAAGAAAAAAATATCAGAAACAATAGATCAAAAAGAAAAAAGGACACTGAATAAAAAAGAGAAAATACCCTCCTTCACTGGACTTAAACAACGCATTCAGAGTGTGCGTGCTACTCGTTTCTCCACGTTAAATACAGCAGGGTCTGTTTTTTGCAGAACCACCTTAAAACACACACAGACATACACCACTCTCGCCTTTAACCTCGCGTGCCTTCATTCCGCCGCACTCTCTCACCTTTAAACGCATTCCTTTTTTACACACGCGTGCGCATACTACTACTCAAACCACACACTCTCAATCCAGTACGCACCCTCATTAACTAGACGCACACTGTTAAGTCTCTTAAGATGCACACTCACACACAACGTGCAGCGTCACCACAGCTTAGTTTTCCAAACTCAATCAGAAGTGTCTCCGCTTTAGAAATTTTGGGCAGGTGTTCTGAAGCAGACACCATCAAAGACATTTTGAGCATTTAAAACACCAAAGATGCATGAAAATACACACAAGAAAAATGCTAAGTTAGTGTCACAGCACACTAACTGACTAGCACTTATACACTTACACACTGAGCACATTCTCTCAATAATTGAAATGTGCACTGTATCAATAAAGAAATACTGGCTAACAGTCAGCTACAATCCCTTTCCAAAAAAGAAATTACATAAAAAAAGAAAGGAAGGGAGGAAGAGACAAGGAAAGGAGGAAGAGCTAAGAACGACAATCAAGCCAAAGGTGAGACATGGATCATGAAATTGATAGGACAAGGTCAACACAACACTCCCTCACTGCTGCTGGCATAGAAATATACTGTTCAAACCTCACAAGCGCAGTGTTTAAACGTTACTGCATTACACATGCTGAAATAATATGAGGGACACAGTGTGCCTGGTCTGCTTGGCAAATTGCTGTTTCCAGAGTACTCCTTGACAGAACTCAGGCCCACTTGTAGTTATTCTGACTTTGCTCAAAATTCTGACAGGGTGAGACCCTTTGAAATGTCTTTCTGGCTTGCTCGATCACCCTTTCTGCCTCTCTCTCTTTTTTTCTATCGCCCTCTCCAAATCCCAGTCTTTCGTATCTGACTGGGAAGCAACAGGACACTTTAGATCTCATATGCATAGAGTACGGTCTGTTCCCCATTAAAAGTCATTTCTCCTGAGCTGAGGTTTTTACACTGGTCTTCTGCGCGGTGCAGTCATGATGGTAAAACTGAAACAGGCACAGAAAATGCTGACTTTCAAATCAGAACGAATGATTTAAAAGGGTTAAAAGGGGCTTCTTTAGCATGCACGGTCAGCTGGGAGACAATGGCTATGAGGGACATTGTAAAGCAATTTCCATTGCATTAAGATTTCAAGGCACAATATACAATATATAGGTAACTGCCCCAAAAAAAAGAGAAGCACCAACGTAAAGTATCTTAATAAGGCTGCAACCAGGGCCTCCCGCTGGTTGCAGCGGGGTTCGATTCCCCGTCGTGCCAGAGTCGGCTCTGGTCGGGAGTGCCATCGGGGCGGCAATTGGCTGTCCGCCCAAGGAGGGGGGAGGGAAGCCGACACACACAGTTCGCTACGCACAGGAGTGGTTCTGGGGTACTGGAATCACAGTCGACGGCACGACAAGTGCTGTCTCGGAGGCAGTGCTTCGCCCTTGCCACTGCTGGTCACAGGACTACGGCAGCGAACTATGAGGGAAGGGGGATAGAACTAAGCACAGCTACCAAATTGGGAGAAAAATTAAATTAAATGAAAAAAATAAATCAATAAAAAATAAGGCTGCAGCCCGACCATGGCATCCCTCGCTGTGAAGTTTTAATATACGCCATTTAGCAGACGCTTTTATCCAAAGCGACTTACAGTAGTGAATGCATACATTTTCAGTATATGTGGCCCTAGTGGGGATTGAACCCACAACCTAAGCGTTGCCAACGCCGTGCTCTACCAACTGAGCCACAGAGAACCACAAGTTCTTTACATTGCTTTACAAGTTTTCCACAGACTGTTCTTGATGAAACTGACAGCTCACACCCCAGATTGATATTTGCAGTCAACTGATTGTCTGTTTTGCCTTGCATCTCGAACCAATGCTTTTAATCAGAGTTGCCTCTAATTGATGATGTCTTTACCTCAGACTTCCATTGCAACATCGCTGTTCTTTGTGAAACACCAGCAAATTCACCCGTCTTTGTCACTGAAGCTTCTGCCAAATGTGCCCCAACAATCACCCCTCTTTCAAAGTCACTGAGATCTCTTCTTCTAGTCATGGAACCCAAAATAATGGGCACCTGGGCCTGCCCAGCATTTGCATACATTACTCATGATGCATGATGGGATGTTAATTGCTTAATTAAATCTGTGTGGAAGCATGTGCTTTCAATATACTTTGTATATTGAACCCTCATTTACTTAAGTGTTTCCTTTATTTCGGCAGTTATCTGTACCAATGTCATATATTGTGCCATAAATAAAACCATAGATGCTCTTTCAGTTGTCAGGCATCCCTTTAAGGTAAAAACCTTATTCGGATCCCTTCATCCAAGGGATCTGAAGAAACATTTATGGTTAATATCATTTTATAATAAACTATGTGTATATATGAATATAAACATGAGCAGTTCATTAAACACTTTGACATGGCCAATTGCTCATAACAGGATTCCTCAAGATAATGGCAGTTATAATGCCATCATCATCACCTACAAACTCCATTCCACACAGAACACCCTGACCTCTCCTTACAACCCATGTCAATTGAGTCTAGCGTTCAGTCTTCTTTCAGAATCCAATTCAAAAAGATGTAGAAAAATGCATGCGCTTGTGTAATATAACGTCACAAGTCCAGACATGAAGCAAGGAGAGGAGACGGAACAGGGCGTATCTGAGAATGTATCTCTATACCAGCACTTAAAGCCACAAGACCCCTTTAGAGAAACGACCAACCTTTCAGGCCACAAAGAGGAGGGCACTCTCAGCCTAAGATTGAGGATTTTAAATCAATGAAAATGTGCTTTTAAATTGAATGACAATAAATTTAAATGAAAAACATTTTTGTTTGCTCTGTGTATGCAACTAACACGGATTGTTCCCGGCTGGCTTTTTTTCGGCTCTCTTGGAGATGAACCCATTAGACAGTTCACACCGTTCATCATTATTGCTATGGACTAAATTGCACTCAGGTAGGAGTGTGAGCAAGAAAGGGAGTGGGAGAGGGAGGAAGATAGAAGGGACGGGGGCAACAGTGGGGGAAAGAGATATCTTATTTTACTGTTACCATTACCATTATTATAATTACAGTGTTTATGCCTCATGTTCCTTCGTTAAAATGTTCACAATACGTGTTTTTTTTGTTTTGTTTGTTTCTAAATTACATGTATGCTGCGCTTTGGCAGTATTTGCTTTCTGCATTTCATGCCAATGAAGAATGTTGAATTGAAAATTGAGTGAGAGTGAGAGAGAGAGAGAGAGAGAGAGAGCGAAGGGGAGAGAACACTGTCCCTGTGTGACCTCCCCTGACACAGAGCAGGAGCCGAAGCCCTGCCCTATTTCAACACTGTATAGTGCCTCACAGGAACAGCGGCCACCGTATTAATATTCAATAACCAACCCATACCCTTTTCTAGAATTCCCTCACCTCTAAACTCTCTGTAAGTGTGCAAGTAAATCCTTGGTCTCTTCCCCTTCCTCCATCAGGTAACTACAGTGTCAGTACTGTCAGGGGCATTTTTAGAACACCACAAAATGTGATTTTATTCAGACAAACTATTTTCTCTCCGAAAGCTGACATGAGCATAATACACTCATGACAAGGGTCCATTTTGTTACATTTCACATTATGCCATGTTATTTATTATTTTTATCCTTGATAAGATCTGCTCGTGAACAGCTGTGTTCTGCTTTACCTGAATGCATCCTGCGCAGGTGAAATGAGAACAGGAGCGCAGTCTGGCTGAGCCCTTAGCCAGCACAGACCACACACACAATAAAGGTGCTGCTGAAAGCCTCAGGCGCCAGCATCAGCGCCGCACTGGACACAGAGACAGCGACGGCGATGCTGTAATTCTCTGACACTCTGGTGTTGACCTGTTATGGGGGCGACAGCAGAGCCGTCAGAGGAGGCAGACACAGTGCTGTAACGTGATCGCCACTGCACCACATGGAGAGGGGGGCTGGAGCTGGTGCTGCCCAGGGCCTGAAATCATCGGCCTCGCCAAGCACCCCTTTCTCTGATGTCATACCCTTTCTCCTATGCCAAGAGGCCTGCTTGTAGCTCACGACACACTGGAAAGTAATATTATCTGGCACCACGTTAAGTGGTTTTGCACTTTGAACCTTATTTCACTCGCTTGTATAGCAGCTGAGTCTGAGCACTAAATAGCTGTTTCACAGCCTACTCTGTTCTGGTACTTGTAGTTATCCTGATTATTTGCACTTGCCTTTGTTTGCCAACTTGGCCTTGGAAGTTGCTTTGGACAAAAGCTTGGGACAAGACTCCAGCTGCTTCTTTTATATGCCATTTAGCAAACACTTTTATCCAAAGCGACTTACAGTAGTGAATGCATACATTTTTCAGTATATGTGGTCCCAGTGGGAATCGAACCCACAACCTAAGCGTTGCCAACGCCATGCTCTACCTACTGAGCCACACAGAACCACATGTATTACATATTCTTCTTAATACAGGGAGGCTGTAATGTCTAGATTTGACGAGGATGGTCGTTTCGCACGCTGTACCGCCAAAGAGCGCCACAGCTGAACGCTTGAGTAGTACCAGTGGGACTTTACTGAAAAGCTGAAACAGAGACAAAGGGGTAAGAGTGCCATTTTCTCTGTCCTTCTCCATTTTGGCTCCTGTCCTTGGAGACACCATTTATAACCTGACTGCAGCTATAAGTAGGAGCCCGGTGAGTTTTCATCACACGGGCAAGGAAAAGGGGGCCAGACAGAGAGAAAGAGGTAGAAGAATAGGAGAGGAAGGGAGTGAAAAATAAAAACGAAAGCATCTCCACCGTCTTTAAATAGATATATATACACACATACATTTTCAGTCAACACTTCTCATATTCTCCATCTTTCAGGAAATATTGCCGTTCTGTTGTTATTGTTGAGTTTTGACTGACTGCATCGGTTATTCCCATAAGAGCTTCTGCAATATGGAAGTATTTCTGTCATGCCAATAAAGCAATAGGATTTGAACTTAACTTGAGCGCCAGAAACAATTAGCATTTTGATATGCCCCATCTTGTGATGCTCCCAACAGCTGTATCACTGTAACACATACATATCCACACAAAAAAAAACACAAGACACACACCCAAGCTGACACTTCCACTCTTATTTAGATACACATTATTTTCACTTCTGTCTTAATTTTGTTCTTCCTAAATTCTCTGGCGATCTCTTCAGCTCTTCCCACTGTCTTGCAGACACAAACCTCAGCTGTGCTCTACAAGAAACGTTTCACTTCCCCTTCTTTTGGTTTAACCATTTTCCCCAGTAGTCTTCTCTATTATAATCAGTTCCCTCTTGACACGCTTGACCTTAATCACCATCATCTCTCCAACACTTTTTCTCCTTCCTTTACTGTGAGGATAAGTGTGGATTTAATATTAACCCCAAGGGCTGACAGGATTAACCCCTCAAGCCCTGGATTTCACATTCCACCATACCCTCCAAAAAAGATGCTGTTGTGCTCTGCCTGTTAAAAACGGATGAGATGCACGCTGTGTATCATTCTGAGCAAAAAACGAATTGCAATAGATAAACCTCGTAAGCAACAGCTTCTCAGTATCTCATTGGTTAGGACCACTGTACAACCACACTTCACCTCCCACTATTGCTTCACAATTAGGCCATCGTCTCTTCATGTCTGAGGTGGTAGTAGAGGTTTGGAACTGGAATTGGTGATGTGAAACACAGATCACAGCTGTCAAAATAACAATGGAAAGGCCTGGTGTAGCTACTTCAAAAGAGGAAACCAGGAAGAGGCACTCAAATGATACGGAAAAGAAAAGAAAGCAGAAAAGGGTTGAGCTAAGCATAGAAAAGAAAATAGCGTAAAGTTGGAACTTATTTGAGCCTTCAGCCTCTGGTCCTCCAGTCTTACCTTGAAGTAACCCCCCTCGTAAAGCGTGTTCGGGGGCCCAAAGATGGCCACCTCCCAGTTGTAGAGGTCCGACTCCTCCACCAAAGTAATGCGGAATCCCTCCACCGGCTCCTCCTGCAGCGACTTTAGTTCAAGCATGAGAGCTTTCTGGGAACTCGGCATCTGCTGTTGCGCCATGGCGGTCCGGTCCAGCTGCGCCCAGCCAATCGATATCGGAACGAGAGGGGGGAGGGGATGTGAATCAGTGGAAAGTTGGGGGCAAAGTATCCAAACTGTATACTGTGCCTAACCTCAGTAGCGGCGGGCGTAAGCAGCAGTTCTCTTCTCAGGTCTCGTTGAAAATGGACACAAGTCCCTATTCCTCACATTTCTTGACGGACAGTCATTCATAAAAAAACAACAGCCAATATTCCCTGCGTTACAGTTTGAAAATCCACAAAGTACAGTTCGTCCCGTAATCACAAGGCCTGCAGTCACTCCTTCAACACCTACAGAGATAAGAAAAAGTGTAGCCACACATTTTGTCTGGGATAACTATAGTATAAAATGTTTAGAATGCAATTCCCCAATACATAATCAAATATTGGACATCAACAGCCACTGCAATGGCGTGTGGAAAATGCAGCAAAAATAATGTTGCATTAGCAAACAAGCTAAAGTTAGCTAATGTATTGGAATATCGATGTCATCAACGAACGAGCTTTCTTACCTACCATAGCTATCCGGGAACAGCACAGCTAAATTGTGGTGGCTATCTAGCAAATTAATGTTTAAATATCAAATAAACACTGTCATTGCGGATTTATACCGCATACTCGCTTTTCGTATAACCAGCAAGCTAGCTAGGCAATTTACTAGACTGACAACCAAAACTGCACGTGCCATTTGCTTTTTGACATCTTGTTTATCAGTTAACGTTAGCTACCTGACTTGTCCAAATACCCGATTAATTTAGGGTCATTTTAGCAAGCTGGCTACCGATCTAAATGCATGAAGGTTTGCCAATATAGTTAGCGTCACGTGGGTGATACTCTTGGGTTAGTTCAAGCAAGTGGCCAACTATGGCTCGCCTCCGCGGAATGGTAAACAAAGCGGCGCTACAACTTAGCTCGCTAACGTTACGTTACTGTTCAGTACTTCCACTCTCCAGGGCCATTTATTTTGAAACCGAGAGGATAAAACAAATTGTCCCGTCACTTAGTCCTCGATCGTCCCCCTGGTGTTGGCAAAAAGGGGAGGGAGGGGCTGGCGGGTGGTGTCTTTTCAAGATTCAGTCGCTTGCTGGCTGGATAGATATGTCCCCATGTTAAATTGGCAAGCAACCTATATAGTTAGCTCGCAAGCTAAAACTTCTTCTTCCGCGTCCCTCTATCCGAAGACAAACACAAAATACATAACGTGACAGTCATCAGTATCCGTCGGGTTCCCTCTCCTTGCCTTCACTACCCCTGCTGGTCTCCTTGGTCGAGCCAATGGTTGTTTATATTTGTTTAGCGAGCTACTCTGGTTCCTGCTTCAGCACACGTAACGTTAGACCCTGTCCACGGGTTTCATAACGTTAGTGTGTGTAAGTTCCTTAGACGCCTTCCGCCAACGAATTGAGCGGAGGTCAGTTTCGCTTGTTTTAGCAGTGTCCACGCATAAAATTCATGCACTGTCAGAAATAAAAACACCAGCTAACAACTCTTTTTCTCTACCAGTGCTTCCGGCTGACAACGCGCGCCTGCCTTTCGTCCTTACGTCCTTACGTAGCAGTCATTCACGCATCGGGGTCGACTTTGAAGTGGCGTTCTTGCTCAGGTCCCCCCTCCAAATCAACGAATCAGTCATCTGTGTTTTAAATGTGTTTAATTTTAATAAAGATGTATAGATGGCTGTTATTGGTTTATAATGAGCATATATTCACCAGTTATATTCATTTGTCTATTGATCCACATTATTACTCCTCATATGTAAACTCACTTGGTTTGAGAACTATAAAACTAAAATAGATATACATTACAGTGCCACATACATAAAGCTATTAGTAGTTTCTTAAATAAGTAATTAAGGAAGCAAGAATCTAGCTATTAAAGAGGTAAAATCCTATTTACTTAGCTTGGTTATAAGGTAAGATATTCTTATTTCTCAATGAGGGACTATTTATTGAGGATTAAACCGGCCAAATGAGTTAATGGAGTTAAACAAATGGATACATGCATACATGCATACATTAAATACCTATATGATGAGTATTAAAATGCATACATGTAGTAATAAATATATGAATACATGTTTAAATTTCGTCTTCGTGTGTGGGGGTACCTGAAATCACTATGCACTTTATGCATTTCACTAATTTATTAATTTGGCAGGTTTGATCCGCTACTTAACTAGTTTCTACATTTGCCAGCTGACCTCAGTGCCTTTACCCCGCATTCTTTCCCTCTACAAGCCTACTTGGAAGCTGATTGGATCGGAGCTTCTATCGCTCAGTCCAGACGCTGCCACCTGATAGGCTTGTATCCTCAGCGGGAGAAAAAGCGCTCGCTCAAACCGTCCCCGTTGTTATGGATACTTGCGGAAACTACATGGAAAAGTGGAGTAGCATTAAGTTAAGTCAGCTGGCGCAGTGAAATGTTTATTAGCGTGGTAGTTTGCTAAGTAGCGTTAGCCAGAATAAGATAAATCAACAACTACTTTAGGATCTACAATGTGAGGCGGAAACAGATTGGAGTTTGGCGTTGGTAAGTGAATCCGTTTAATAAATAGCAGGCTAACCACCTATCGTGATAATGGTACAGGTTAAAAGGTAGACAAGGCTTATAACTAACGCTAACTATTTAGCTAACCATGCGTTGTTAACTTCTGTTGTATTTATTTTTGAATTATATGGTAGAGTTAGCGGTTGGGCTAAAAGTTAGGAAGTCTTAATTTGTTTTATTTAGACAACGTTCGCTAACTTGCAATTATCCTCATTGTGCCATATTAGAATGCCATCCAAGCGACGTTAGTAGCTAATGTTAGCTGACCGACTGTGTCCCTAGTAAAGCATAGCCAGAGCTTGGTTCCATATCTGAACACCCCAGCTGTTCGTCTGTACTGTACAGGCACGACAACTGTCTGCAGTTAGTCGGATAGCTATATTTATCACCCCCAGCAATATTTCATATGGCTGCTGCAGTGGAGTGTAGAGTTTCAGTACTGTAGTTACTGCCCGAAACACGGTCAGCAACACGCCACAGAGAGGGACAGCAACAAAAGCAACGCGGGTGAAGTAAGTAATTGAGGTAATGTGGCGAGCTTGCAACATACATTCGCTTGATTAGACCATAATATGGCATTGGATATATTGATTGATCATTTTTTGGCGTCGTTTACATATGATGTGTCTAGTAATCGGTATCGGGTTCTGTGCTGGAAATGAGTTCTTTGTTTCCACAAATAATACCTTGGGCAAACAAAGAAGATACCGCGTTGGCCCTTAGACAGACTGTATTGGGTGATTATGCTGCTGGGTTTTGATTGGCACTTGAAACGGTCACCGTGATACGGTAACAACAGCCGTGGAAGCTTAATGGCTTTGCTTTTTGCAGGGTTGTCCGGAGCAGTGTTTGCGTCCAAGGTGATGGTTGGGCGGAGGAAGCCATGACCTCCTGTCTGTACGAGTGTTTGTATGAGGCGGGGCTGCAGCGCTACTACCCGCAGTTTGTTGCACTGGGCCTCAGCCGGCTTGCCCACCTGTCCCGGCTCACCATGGGGGATTACCCCAGGTTCGGGGTTCAGGACATGTGCGACCGCACCCGGCTCTTCCACCTAGTACAGCTGGTCAAAGGCTTCGAGGAAGAAGTTGATGATAGTGAGGATGAGGACGAGGGAGGGGTGACAGCGGAGGCTGTTCTTCCTGCCAGGAGACCGCCTCCGCGAAGGCAGCTTGCCTTCAGCGCTGTCTCCCCCAAGCCCGAACAACCCCGCCTCGCCCACACGCCTGTGGGCGGAGCCCAGACCGACACAGAGACGCCCTTTCAAAACCTCCACATCAAGAAGGAAGCACGCAGACATGGTTCCCACATTCTAACAAGGACCCCTAAACTCAGCAATCGCTTTAACAAGGAGGTCACCCCCAGAAACAGCAGCCACACCGATAAGTTGGCACCTGCAGACAGCAAGGTGAGGGGAGAGAACCGGTGGGTGGCACTGATGCACAGGAAGTCTCTTCTGGAACAGGAAGTGGCTCCGGTGTACCAAGTGAAATGCACTCCAAGTTACAACTACGGCCTACCCATATCCTCCCCTGCCTCGTCCAGAAGGTGAGGAGCCACGCATCACTGCTGTTGTTACAGTTGTTGCTAAGTAACCGCCACTGTAGGGCTTCATCAGTCTTGCACATTGCTGTGGCTGTCTTTCTGTTCCACACTATTCTATTCCCCTGGCATTTATGTTTACACAGTCATTCTTACTTGAGTGTTTTGCCCTCAAGCTTTGCTGAATTTATTGTTTATTGTTGCTGTGCTCAAGGTTGAATTTCAATACTATGAACACATACTAAATACTATCTTAAAAACAGATGACAATGGAAATATGTTTTATGTTCATGTGTATGCCGAAGTAGCACTGCATGTGGACATTTTTTCAATTCCGTGTTTGTTTGTTTGTCAGGACCATGGTGGGTCGAGCAGCGGTAGAGAGGATCCGGGTGTGCTTGCGGAAGAGGCCCCTGAGTCGCGCGGAGGAAAACAGCGGGGTGACGGACGTTGTGATGGCTCAAGACGGAGAGAGCGTGCTGGTGCACGAGCAGAAAGAGGCTGTGGACCTCACCGAGTATGTCCTGCAGGTAAATCCCATATCCCATAAAAGCCTCTACAGTTTATCCACAGCACACACGACTGCTGTTATCTCCACTGAGTACAAAAGACGTGTCTGACATTAGTGGCACACTCGTGTTTATCACATATGTATAGAGAGAAGCTGAAGGTCTCACCCAGTACACTTTACATACACTTTACATACACGGTCTCTCCTCATTTTGAAATGTGGTTGACCGATCAGGCTACCACTAGTCAGTTTTTGGCAGCCCGAATGGCCAAGATGATGGCCCGAAAGCTCCTATGTCAATTTGAGTACGTATTCTAAAAATAACAACAGTTTTCTGTCCTCTTCATATATCCAGAGGTACTTTTTGCCCCATGCCCTTCTTGTCATATTATAATTTGTGTATTTCTTGGGGTTTGGGCTGAAGATTGCCACCTATACCAGATTCAAACAACTGTTGTTGTTTCGACATGGCAAGAAGCCAACATTCATTCAATATAAATCTGAAAGGGGTGGGAAAAGGAAATTGTAACGTTCTAAAGAACCAGGTAGCTTCAGGCAGGCACTGTCCCATTTCGGGATAGGTAGCTAGCATATCCCCAGTTAGAGACCGTGTCTTCCTGTAGTACATGTCACCATGCTAGAGGGAAGTGTTGTACAGCTAACATGTCGTACAGCTAAACATCAGTGAATGAACCGAAGGTGAACGTGAAATTGAACCTTACCTTTAAAAAAAAAAAAAAAAAACGTAATAATACAAGAAACCCATTTTAAATCAGTGACTTTATTGAAATGGACCCAATCGTTAACACAATGTGACAGAAGATACATGGATCAACTCTACACAGTGGATCTTTGTCCGTTAGTAAATCATATTCATGGTAAACTGAGACCGCCACACTTGTTCGTTTTGTCGGGTTGTTCGAGTTTGAACAAAGTGCGGTGATTATTAATTGCTCAAATTAACTATGGTGCGGTGCTTTTCTCGCCGTTCGTTGTAACCTTATTAATTTTTTAGATGAGATGGGCTTAATGTTTTTTTTAAGCTTATCAATAGCTCAAGCATTGCGTGTTGACCATTCCTCCATGCCAGTATGGAGCGCTGGAGCGACACAGCCAACGCAGCAGCAGCATAGCTATCGATAGCTGATGGCTGTAAACCACAGAAATGGCATTCCTAATATGAATCTTTAATACCGTTCTTATTTATTTTTCGGACATTTGCGACCACACAAAAAACTAAAAAATACAGGAAAATAGTAGTTTGACCAGGCAACCAGACAGCAAAGAATGGTAGCCCAAACTGCTCATTTGCGACTGATCTCAAACTGCTCATTTTGCTACCGTTAATGTGGAGGCCTGAATTTTACATCCTCTGGCTTACAAATGAATTCTGTACTTTCTTCCTCTCGGCAGCACGCATTTTACTTTGACGAAGTCTTCAGCGAAGCGTGCACAAATGAGGATGTGTATGAAAAGACGGCCTACCCCCTGATCCAGCACATATTCAACGGGTATGGAGCCGGCTCTGCTGTTAAAGTTTCCAAAAAAACAAAAAAGATGTCGGACAGGTTGTGGGTATATACCCTTATGTGTTTGCCCTGGCAGGGGGAAAGCCACGTGCTTTGCGTACGGCCAGACGGGGGCGGGAAAGACTCACACCATGTTGGGGTCGTCGCGGAGACCGGGGCTGTACGCTCTGGCAGCCCGTGACATCTTCGCTCGGCTCGCGCGGACCGAGTCCGGGTCCAGTCCCGTCCAGCCTCCTGGCCCCTTTACCATCTGTGTCAGCTTCTTTGAGATCTACTGCGGGCAGCTGTACGACCTGCTGGACCACAGGAAGCGGTGAGAGGATGGCAGTGTAATATATTCGAACGGCGGTCACACACTCTAGATTCTGTTTTTCTTCCAGTGATTTAATTAAACCACTCACTCACTCTCTCTACTTATTGCTCCCTCCTCTTTCTCTCCTTCCCACTCTCCATTCCTCTGCTCATCCCTCCCTCTATTTTCTCCCTGCCCACATCTCTCTCTTTCCTCTCTGTTCCCTGTCCTCTCTTTTCTGTTCTCTTTGTGTTCAGGCTATTTGCTCGGGAGGACAGTCAGCATGTGGTCCAGATTGCGGGCCTGAGAGAGGTGGAGGTGGAGTCTGTGGCCACTCTTCTGGAGGTAAGAGCTTCCACTCTTTCTTTAATCTCCCTCTTCCTTTCTACTCATCATCCATTTTTTCCCTGTCGCTCTCTAAATTCGCTACGTTTTTTAAATTACATTAGCTTAGCTGTAATATGTTTTTACTTTAAAAATCGTATCCTTCACCTCTTCCTTTATCATTCCTGTTGTGCTGAAGCTCCTCCTCCTCTTCCTCTACAGGTTATCTCTTGGGGCAGTCGGGAGCGGAGTCGCGGGGTGAGTGGTGTGAACTGTGATTCGTCCCGCTCCCACGCCTTGCTGCAGATCCACCTGAGGGACTGCACACACCGGTTGGTGGGCAGGTTTGCACCACCTCATCATCTTTTTTTGTTTTTTTTGTAAATCAATAAATTAGCAGAGGCAAGATGTGCAGATTAATGTACTGTGTGCGATACGTTCACAAGTCCTCCTGACAGCGGTGGGGAGGTCATTCCACCACTAACATGCCAGGACAGAGACTGTAGACACAACTCTAGATGCTTAATTTCCAAAGTAATCTTATAGCCTGACCCCCCCCCCCCGCCCTGACTAGCCCATAGGGTTCTCCACAGAATTTAAGCTCGATAGCCCCCGCAACTAACAAAGAGATCAATGATGTTTCTTTTTTAGTTCCTATGGATTTACAGGGACAGTCGGTGTTTGGTGTTGAGGCAGAATGTGAACACAGCATCTTGTGGTTCCTGGTTGGCAGGATCTCTTTTGTGGATCTGGCGGGGAGTGAGAGGGCGTGTGACACCAGAGACCTGGACAGACAGAGCCGGATGGAGGGAGCGGAGATCAATCAGAGTCTACTGGCAGTGAGTATCATAACCCAGAGTACAGCATGCTGGATTATCATAACCCGGCTCTCTATAAGAGTGAGTACGGCATGCCATCATGACCCACCTCTCTGTATGAGTGAGTATATAACTCAGCTCTCTATATGAGTGAGTATGGCATGTCATCATAACCCACCTCAGCATGAGTGAGTACATAACCCAGCTCTCTGTATGAGTGAATACAGCATGTTGGGTTATCATAGCTCAGCTCTCTATATGACAGAGGTAAAAAAAAAAAAAAAAAAAAAGTTTAGGTTACCAAAAACTGAAAAAGAATGTACATTTTTTGGCTGTGAGTAGTTTCCTACACCATCAAAAGGCACTTGGAAATTGGAGGAAACTCTGACAGGAAGAGGTCTGGCAGACCCAAAGCCACAACAAAATCAGAAGGCAAGTTTCTGAGAGTCAACAGCTTGCGGGATAGGCGGCTCACAGCACAACAACTTCAAGCACAGCTTAACACTGGTCAAAGTAAGGAAGTCTCAGTTTCAACTGTGGAGAAGACTCTGAGCTGCAGGTTTGACAGGTCGAGTGGCAGTAAGAAAGCCATTGCTAAGATGGCAAAATAAGAAAAAGAGGCTTGCCTGGGCCATGAAGTACCGCCAGTGGACTGCTGAAGGCTGGAAGAAGGTCTTATGGACCGATTAATCAAAATTTGAAATCTTGAAATTTTGAAAGGTTTTTGTAGACCGTTGAGTAGGCAAAAGGATGGTTCCTCAGTGTGTGACACCAACTGTCAAACATGGAGGAGGAAGCGTGATGGTCTGGGGCTCTGGCAGTTTACTTGCACAGAGTGACTGTTATCACCCATTGGACTTGAAAAGGGCCTTAAATGTCAGTAAAAAATGGAAAATTTGGGGGTGTTCTAAAACCTTTGAATTTTTTTGTAAACCTCTGGCAGTTTAATACAACATGTTGGGTTATCATCAAAACTGGAAAAGCTCTCTAAAACTTTTGACCGCTAGTGTATGAGCGAATACAACATGTTGGGTTATCGTAGCTAAGCTCTCTATATGAGTGAATACAGTTGGTTATCATAACCCAGCTCTCTATATGAGTGAGTACAGCATGTTGGGTTATCATAGCCCAGCTCTATATGAGTGAGTACAGCATGTCATCATAACCCACCTCTATGCATGAGTGAGTACATAACCCAGCTCTCTATGAGTGAATACAGCATGTTGGGTTATCGAAATATAAGCATAGAAAAGGGCATGCCATAAGTGTAGAAAAGGCCGAGCACATGCAGGGGCGGCATCTCCAGAGTTTGTGGTGTCCAACCGATTCTAGCCATTGCAAGAAGAGGACCTGGCCCAGCCTTCTGAGAGTGGGAGGACCGGAGCACCTGGTGGCCACACCATCCAAGAAAAAGGAGTTAATCATAGTGGGGGACAGCATAGTCTGTTTGTGGGAAAAGGAGTTTTGGATGGCATGTTGCCTGCCTGGTACACATGTTGGAGATCTCCTGGAACATGCAGACAAGCTCCTGGCCCGAGCAGGAGTGGATCCAATGGTCATGGTCCTTGTTGGAGCTAATGATGTCAGTAAGGGTAGGTTTGAGGTACTGCAGTACAAATTTATAGAATTAGGAAAAAAGATCAGGAGCACAACCTCCACAGTGCTCTCTGGAATTCTGCCAGTACCACGTACTAGTAAACGGAAGCAAAATTTTATATGGAGATTTAACATGTCGCTATAAACCTGGTGTAGGAAAGGGGGGTATAGGTTTAAGGGGCACTGGGACTCCTCTTGGAACAGGGGTGACCTGTACATGCTTGACAGAGTACACCTGAACCGGAGGGGGCCAGCGCATGCTTAGGGTAGCGGAGGAATATTTAAACTAGGGATAGGGGGGGCAGGGAGGGAAATTAGTATTAAGGATAGGAAGGCACAGACTGTCCAGATGGAAGATAACAGGGCAAAGTATAATAATACCTGTGAGGATATAATTAATAAAGACCTTTTAGAGCATGATGTTAATAGAGGTGGTTTGGCAGAGTTAGGTGTGGAAGAGAATAAAGGTCCCAGTAATACTTTGAAGTTCATTTGTTTAAATGCTGGAAGAATAATATAATTTTTGGAACTGGAGGCTGTCATATGGGACAGACAATCATCGTGCAGTTACTCTTGATATTTTTAAGACCGCCTCTTCTAACTCTAGAATTTCAGACAAGCTAATAAAATGAGAGAATTTAAGTAATATAGATTGGTTAAAACTCAGAGATGGCAAAACTGTACGAAAAATGGAATACATTTAAAATGGTTATTATAGATGCACAGTGTAAATTCATGCCAAATGTGGATGACTAAATCTTTATGGGAGATTGAGACAAAGGAAGAGACTGTACAGAGTATATAAAAAAGACAATTCAGAGAGAAACAAGGTAGATTATTGTAATATGCGGGCTAAGGCTAAAAAGGAAATGAGGGCTCTCTGAGTGAACATGGCATGTTATAACCCAACTCTGTATGAGTACAGCCACTGTCTGTACTGAAGTCAGTCTTTGTTTGTGAGAGGTGCGGTTTCTCTCGTTTCAGCTGAAGGAGTGCATCCGTGCACTGGACCAGGAGCAGTTGCACACGCCGTTCAGACAGAGCAAACTCACACAGGTGAACAACAGCTTTACGCCATTTTATCTACCACCAGTGACCGACTGTAGAATAGAGCTCTAACAACTATTCTAGAATATGGTAGAGAATCCTAATGACCATTCTATAATACGTCACATCAATTTAATAACCTTTGTAGAATATGGTAGAGCATTCTATTGACCATTCTAGGATATGGCATAGAATGTTAATGACAATTATAGAATATAGTATTGAATTTTAATGAGAAAGGCTGTAAACTGCTGATCTGAATGCCGAGAATTTTCATTTTTAGGCATTTAGCAGACACTCTTATCCAGAGCGACTTACACAGATTACATTTCTTTACATACAATCCATTTATACAGCTGGATATTTTACTGAAGTAATTCAGGTTAAGTACCTTGCTCAAGGGTACAACAGCAGTGCCTCACCTGGGAATTGAACCTGCAACCTCTGAGTTACAAGCCCAGCTCACTAACCATTACTACAATGTCTGCAAACTGTTGAGGGTTTCATTTGTGGACCATCTTGGTGTTTATTTTCTGTTCCCTTATCTGTTCATATCTTAAATGTTTTTCCAGGTGCTGAAAGATTCCTTTATCGGGAATTCCAAGACCTGCATGATCGCCAACATCTCTCCAGGTCACCTGGCAACAGAACACACCCTCAACACTCTCCGATACGCTGACAGGTGAGCATTTCATTCATCAGTCTTTCCTTCGTTCATCAGTTCATTCATTCACTCCTCTTAGCATTGTGCCTTAATCCAAAGGGGATGTCAATTAAATTGTAGTATTATTTATTTTATTAGCAGACACGGTTTTCCAGAGCAATTTATACATCTTGCATTTTTACATCCTGTCCATTTATACAGCGGGATGTTTCCTGAAGCAATTCAGTTTAAGTTTCTTGCGCAAGGGTACACCAGCAATGCCCCACCTGGGATTGGAACCTCTGGCCTCTAACAAGCTCCATTCCCGAACCATTATACTACACTGCCACCTAATAAGATTAGAGGTTATTCATTTGTTGTTGATGGTACAATCTCATACTGCATATGGCGGCAATGTTAGCATAATGGTTAAGGAACTGGGCTTGTAACGCAAAGGTTGCAGGTTCAATCCCAGGTGGGGCACTGCCGTTGTACCCTTGAGCAAGGTTCTTAACCTGAATTGCTTCAGTGAATATCCAGCTGTATAAATGGATTGTATGTAAAGAAATGTGAAACTGTAAGTCGCTCTGGATAAGAGCGTCTGCTAAATGCCTGTAATGTAGTGTGATGTAATGCATTGTTTTCTTCCCTTGTGTAGGGTTAAAGAGCTGAAGAGGGGAAGGAAGAGTTCCCCGAACCGCAGCGGTGCGGGAGGTAAAACTCTGACCAACCTGTCCCCGAAACGCAACAAACACAGCAGCCGAGAGAAGAGCCCCTCCAAAAAGGTGAAACTTGGGGTGCACAGGGAATCCAGGGGTGCCTTTTCTTCCATGCCCCCTATATTCTCCCCCTGTGCCACCATTTTGTGCTCCACACCCAAGGCCATGGCGGGGCTGGCGGGGCACGAGGGGGCGGGAGAGGTCGGCCTGGACCACACCACGCCCATCAGAGGCACTCTGGGGAGAAGGCAGAGCGTGACGGAACGCAGGAGCAAGTGGCAGAGTGAAAGAGGGGAGGAAGAGGAAGGGATCGAGGAGGAAGGAAGATCGGCCAGGCTGGGAGCGCGGGTGCGGCCGGTGTGGAAGGAGACTGTCGCCTGGGAGACGCTGGGAGGCTGGGGAGACGAGAGGGAGCCGGAGAGAGACGGAAAGAGGGAGGAGACTGAGAGAGAGAGGCATCTGAAGAGATATCACCAGCAACTGCAGCAGTTCCAGCCCTCAGCAGCTTTGCAGCGAGGCAGGCAGGCCCAGCCTTTGGCAGAGGACCTGCTGGCATCGTATGGGGAGAGAGTAGAGGAGGCGGGAGCCTGCCAGGCAGCTCCCATACAGCATGCAGCAGAGGTGGAGGGCTGTCCCGGCCCCTCGCGGGCTCTGGAGTTTGGAAGCAGCAGCAGTGCAGGGGGACGGTTCCCAAATTCTTTGGGTGGAACGTGGGAGATGCCTCTCCCTGGGACAGGAAGCGGCACAGGAGTGGGAGAGACGGGAAGGGGTGGGTTGGGATTTCGGGCAGATGGACGGGGCTGGGCAGGACAGTCTGGGTCCAGGAGGGAGTGTGCGGTGGGCGAGAGGGAGGGGCAGGGCCAGGAAGAGAGTATTAAGGGGTATCGGGACAGGTGCACTCCTGTCAGCTCTGGGCTGGATTTGGGGCTTGGGGAGGGGTGGGGGCTCGGAGTGGGGGATGAAGCTGAAAGCTGGGAGAGAGTGAGGGAAGCGGAGAGAGAGAGTGACGGACTGGCGCGGTCAGACTGGAGCATAGAGGATGATGACTATGGAGCTTACCTGTCCACAGAGAGCAGTGGCAGCAACAACAACATCATCCCAGTGGAGAGGCCACTCTCGCCCCCCAGAGACGGCATCTTCTTGCAGCCCGAGGATCTGAACGACCTGTCCACCGAGCATAAACGCGTGAACCCAGTGTGGGGCGCGGAGGACCCCCTGCGTCTTCCGTTTGGCTCAGACTCTGTCAACATCCCCATGTCCCCCACCACTGCGCCCCTAATGACCAGCTGGAGGAGGGAGAGCGAGGAAACCGGCCCTGGAGACGCATTGATGACTCCGCCAGTGTTAACTAGAGAGGCGCAGGCCGCGGTGATGTTGTCGACAAGGGCGGAGCCACGCAGCCGCATCCATCCCAGCACGAAGACGGCGGGAGGTTCATGTGGGGCAGCCACACATTTGCGATCGGTCTCACCTTCGCGTGACTCCTCCACCTCTGTCGTGGACAGCTCCATCTCCACCATGGACCCCCTCTCCATCTCCCTGCTACAGGTGGAGACGCAGGTGGCCACAGACTCTTTCCTCGGCTGTGGCTCCCGCTTCCCCAGCCTCTCTCCGGAGGGACACAGTGGGAAGAGGGGCGGGGCGGGAGAGCCTCAGCTCCTATTGGAGGCGCTGCTGGGTGTTAAGTCCTGCTGTGAGCACTCTGAATCTGCAGTTACACCAGATGGCCAGAGGCGGCAGCAAAGGGTTGTCCTGGATTCCACTTTCCTCTGTATGAAAGGTGAGTCTTAATTCATGGAATGGAGAGTTTTAAAAAATGGATGTAATGAGATGCAAGTGGGGCATTATGGGTTTGTATTCTTTGAATATAATTTGATTGCTGACTGACATTCCGAAAAATGTCCTTTCTTCTCGTTCTTCTCTTGTTGTGTTTTGATAACCATAGATGTTTCATGTAATTTGCCTGTGAAACTAGTTCAGTGAAAGACCACACATACACGGAAGTGAACACAGTGCAGTTGTATTTAAGTGATGGCCTTGCGATGCGCTTTTTCCCCCGGTGTAGGTGTAAAAGCGACTACGGATCCCTCTCTCAGCCTGACCCCCTTCCCGGGAAGTTTCCTGGAGGCCTTGGCCCAACCCGAAGCTGACATTCTGGGCCTCAGAAAGGCTGAAGCGCCCCTGGGAGTCTCCCACCCCCGGGACCGCACGGCAAAGCCTGGGAGTCATGCCTCTTCCGCAGAGCTGAGCCAATCAGAACCTTCTCTCGCTGAAGCCAGTCCCCCCGAATCCGCGCCAGTCCCCGAGAAGAGTGCCAAACGGCGGTTCTCTGGAAACTGTGTAGGGACAGAGACCGAGACAGTGCCAGGGGGTAGGCAGGGTGATCAGGACTTGCCCCATCAGGACATCAGGAGGGCGATGATGGAAGGACAGCGACTGATTCAGGAAATCCTAAAAACAGGAGGCCCGGGGAAGCCAGGCAGCGCGAAACAGGACCCGTCCCAGCAGAGCGACCCCACGGTGCCCTTGTACCCACGACTCAGTGGGACCCCTGCAGGTCCCAGCACCACACACTCTCTGAGGGAGGGACTGGAACTAGCACAGTACGTCACCCACGTATCTCCGTCTCTCTTTCTTACTGCAATTTATAAACAATAGTAAACATACCATTTTCATTCCACCATATTCCACTGGGACAAAAAATAGAAACCCATAAATTAACATTTGAAAGGAAAATAAAAAGATTGCTTATATTGTAAGTTATATATAAATACGTTTTAGGCTGTTAACTCTCGGTCTTCGGGCCGCGGTGGCTGCAGGCATTTCTTCTAAACAATCGACTGAACCACATGATATCAATTTGCTCACCTCTTAAATCAAGGGGGTATTATAATCAGTAACATCAGGTGTAGTCAGTGCTCGGCTGGAATACCTGCAGCCACTATGGCCCTCAGGGCCGAGACTTGAGTACCTAGTGTCGGAACAGTGAGAATTGGAATAAAAACGTCTATTCCCGAATCCAGTAGCCTTAGCAGTCAAATGCCCTTGTTTAACGTTCAGCACTCTGAATACTAAACACAAGTGGTATAACGTGTTAAAACCCCTCACTTATCCTACATGTAAAATATATTTATTTTATTTAGTATAATAATTACTACACAGGATGCCAATTATCAATTAAATCACCAAATTTGTTGACAGGCAGAGCAATCAACTTTCATAAAAATATACAACTGAAAATTCAATTAAAATTAAGAGCTCCATTATTATGTTACAACATACAAAGACAAAATACAGAGGTAGGTTCAACTACCTTTAAGTGTTTGGAGGAGGGGGGATGACCCAGGTTCAGACCCCTTTTATATTATATATATATATATATCTTGGGCCACTTACTACCACAAGATATATTTTCAAAGTAATCGTGGAATTATCCTCATGATTAGAATTGTGGTGACACCAAACATCAATAAGGCCTGGGGACAGCTTGGTTTATACTGAGATGTGGTTGAGCTGATATTTGGAGAGACATAATATGCCCAGGCAAGGAATATTGATACCACGTGACCAAGGCCAATCGTAACACCTTGGACCTCCATCTTTTAATCTGGTCGGCCTAAATTTCTAGCTCATAGGTAAAAATCCAAAATTATGGTGTGTGACATAGGCATGTAGGTTTGGTGTGCTGATCCAATATGGACTAGGCTGGTGCCAAATTGATATGCCTAAGTGCCCTGGTTTCATTCAAGGAATAATAAGCCTGTTAGTGAAGGCACCATATGATATATGATATAAGCCATTTAACAGATGGTTTTATCCAAAGCAACTTACAGTAGTGAATGCATACATTGTTCACTATATGTACTCCCAATGGGAATCAGACCCACAACCTAAGCGTTGTCATTGCCATGCTCTACCTACTTAGCCACACAGAACCACCATGTTTGCTTATGAGCATTTAGGTTAGGCTGGGCCATATTCTGTTTGCCTGCACAGTATCATAAAATATACCTCCCCGACACTAGGTTGTACATCGCTCTGGATAAGAGCGTCTGCCAATTGCCTGTAATGTAATGTAATGTAGGTTCTATAGTTTGTCCTTTAGCTGTATACCTTTATGCAGGGGTGTCCAAACTTTTCCAAGGCAGGCTTTTGTTTTAGCCCAGCATTGCAACACCTGATTTAATTAATTCACTAATCATGGTCTACAATCAATTCATTGAATCAGATGTTATAGTGCTGGACTACAACAAAAGCTTGTGTGTCAGATTAAGACTAATCATTATCTTACTCATCCATCACACATGAGAGGGTTAAACAGCAGGCCTTCTCTCACTTAGACTGAGCTGCTTGTGTCCTTCCATCCCTGCCTTGCGATTGAGACACAGCCTTACAATCAGTTTGTATCCCTTATCCCAGTGGTTCCCAACCCTCTCCTCGTGAACCCCCAGTCCATGCATTTGTTAAATTCCACCACCAACACACCTGATTCAACGGAATCAATGCTCATTAAGTAGTTACCTAGTTGAGTCAGTTGCGCCGAGGGTGGAATTTAACAAATGTATGAACCGGCAGGGAGTCCCGGAGGAGAGGGTTGGGAACCACTGCCTTATCCCACTGAAGACATAGGGCTATGGAATGTTCCAGTAAATAAATATCAGAGACTAACATTCTTCACACCTCCAAGAGAAGGGTTCTGTCGCACCATTGTTAGTTCAGCACAGAGTCTAATTTTATGCACTTACCTTTGTTATGCACTTGTAATCTGTAAAATAGATCAAATATCAGACATGCATCTTCACAGCTGCCTGGCCATTTGTCAAAGGAAAGATGTAGCACAGCTCACAGGTCATTTTTGCTTAGGCTCTCAACAGGGTTTTGACATTAAGGCCTAAAAGTTGTCATGAGTCATGAGACCCCCATGATTGATAGTTTTTAATGCACCCCTGTGTTACACTCTGGCAGATCAACTGAGACCTCGAAACCTCAAGTTTTCTTTTCGGATAATTGAAAACGGGATGTTTGATGCAGAGTCCAGTCATTAATGCTCTTGAAGTCTGGCTGTGCCGCTGAAGAAGCCGCAGTGCAAGCTGGGAACAGACGGCTCTGGTTTTAACCTGGCAGATAATGAAAGCTCACTCAGACGGCATCTTCTTCTGACAGCATCAACCTTCTCCCACAAACCAAAATCCTGTAGGTCATTAAGATAATCAAATTCAAATTCTCTCCCTCTCCCTCTGTCCAGGAGGCTGGTGGTTCAGGCACACTGTGAGCAGCTGGAGGAGATGGAGTCTCTGTGCCACAGGGTGGAGGCACTATTGAGCTTGCAGCCTGGCATGGTATGAGCACTGTTGCGAATGGGGCAGTTTTTCCTGTACAACTGAAAGGGAACATCATTGATTGCATTTATATAGCACCTTCCATCTCCGGTTGTTAAAGAGCTTCACATTGAAGGGGGTGAGCTCACCTTAACCACCACCCATGTGTAACACATTACTTGCCACTGGGACGGTTTTAGATGCAGCATAATTCACCTTGATATGCCTTGCTTTTGAGATTGGAGGGAGGGTTATTTGAGAAGATATTAGTCTTCAGTATTTTGTACAGTATTTATATCTATGCTCTCCTTATTTCAAAATTCAGAGGTGGCTCTTGTCATTGAAAGGGGTTAAATCCTTCGGAAATCAGAGTTGCACAGATGCACATTAAAAAGACAATTGACATCACTTCAGTGATATTTAAGCTGATTGAGTTTTTAAAATCTGTTAAATGAAAAATGACAAAAATCAAAAATGACATTTTGCATCAGTTTCAGTTTAAAGGTGTTGTTAATGTAGTGCTGTCCTCTTGCAGGACTTCACTGACTACGTGCTGCAGCTGGAGGAGATCATGGAGCTGAAGGCCAAGTGTGTGCGCAACATGAGCGCACAGCTGCGGCTTTATCTCACCTGCCCCTGCAGCACAATTACTGACACTCACGCTGGCTCACTGACACGCTGAGTTGCACGCTGGCTCTCAGACACACTGGATAACTGACAAACTAGCACCCTGACACACGCATCAGCTGACTCACTGACACACTGAGTGAAACGCTGGCACACCAACGTGCTGAATTGTACGCTGGCACATTGACACACTGACTTGCATGCTGGTTCAGTGACACAGTAGCTGACCAGGTTGTTCACTGACTTGCTGACTAATATGCAAGCTGACACACTCACACTGACTGATACTCACCAATGCATATTCACTGACTGACACACTATTTCACGCACACACACACACAGACAATCTGTGGCATCCATGACTGTTACTGACTGAGTACTGACAGAAGTACTATTGAAAGGACTGATGTGTCATCGGTCAGGCCACAGTTTCACTGAGTTGTGATCCCCATCCGTTTGTCTGAGTCATTCCTCCGTTGGCCCTCCTCTGTCTGCCTGAGATGGTGACATGTAAATTAGGTATCATGCCACTGAAATTGGGGGGAGCTACCATATGAACCAATCATTATGTTTTGTTGTGAAGAGCAAAAGCTTTTGATTGGTTTTTGATCGGCTTTCAGTGATTGACAGTTATGCCCATCTCCCCCAGCTTTTTGCCTTCCTGTCCATGTCAGTTTGAGGATCAGAGGATGCAATCCTTAAACGTGTGTCTTCCCTACCAAGACTGTTCTACTTTAGTCGGCAGATAAGGGCATCTCCCCTCTGTTTTCAGTTCACCCAAACCAAAGCAGGGAATGCAGAGTAATGCCTTCTGAAGTGTGTGTGCGTGCATGCGTGCGTCTTAGAAACAGACTGTTGCAACATACCTTTCTCCTAATGATTAATCTAGTCAGTGATGTTTCATCAAACAGCAGGGATGATATACCAGGATGAGATCAATAATTCCCCTTTCATACATGAAGAGGATCATGGGACTTTTGTACTTTTTAACCAATTTACTGTTTTGCTGACTGGATTAGGGGGGAAACATTATTCAGGCCTAAATGTTTTCCATTAAGAATCTAAAATGATCAGTCCTCTAAATATAGATTAGAAAGTGTCTAATGCCACAATCACAGCTCATAGTAGAATGTTTTTTTATCCCTTGGTTATCAATGCATTTGTGTTACATCACATAAAGCTGCTTAAAGGGTATGTTTGTAAATTCACTCGGACTCATTTGCATAATCAGAGAACTCCCTACAGAGTGTGGAAGTATTTGGTAATTAATGAACGCCTAAGGGAAAAAAAAGTTATCTGTAAAAGCCATTTTTTTACAATTTGAACCGTGTGTGTGTGTGTGTGTGTGTGTCACACATTCCCAGAGTACTCCAATTTGAAACTGGCAGTGGAAATAATCACCACTAGATGTGGTGAATGCCCATTGGTGTGTGTGTACACCTGAAGGGTCCACAGTACACTCTCAGCACTGAGAGTGAAGTACTCACACATGGCAATTGATAAACACTCAGTTTGAACTAGCTCTGGAGAGAGAATGTACTGTACACACACAGCCCTTGTTTCCCTCATAGGTCAGCAGGGGGCGCTTCTACAGGGAATTCCTTTTGAATCCAATACAGTACTGTCTAGGCCTAGGGTATGGCCTTGCTTGTGATCTCGGAAGTGTTACTTTGTTACTATGCAACTTGGTTTAAGAGAAACTATGGTGTATAATATTGTATATCATTATTAAAAATGATATTTAATACATTGATTTTGTGATTTTAAATTATTTTCCGATGCATTGGTAATAATATTGTGTTAGCTTGTATTTGTATTTAGATGTAATCGGCACCAACAATAGAATCACTTTTTCCTTATAATTATAATAATAATAATATAATTATTGTTAGAGCATGCGCAGGCGTTGTGTTTTCGATGGGGTGAAATACTGTTTTGTACAGTAGTGGTTCTCAAACTCATTCCTGGAGTGCCCTGTGTGCTGGTTTCCATTCTAACCATTATCCTGAAGTATAACGAGCTGTTTTTAATTAGACACTTTTAATGGTTATTGAGGGATGATTTCATATTGCCCTCAATGCCACATTATGAGACGCATAAAGAAAAAATATTCTGTATTAATTTCAGGATTTTTAACCTGTCCGATCAGTTATCAGATAACAGAATCTTTCATTTTAAGTCGTTTCAGTGACCAGGTGTCCACACTTTCTTCATTTAGGACTTTACTGATTTCAACTGTAGGTCTATCAATAAATCAATTAAAATGTAATCGAAGCAAAAAGAAAATGTTCAATTGATTAAATTGATTAAATATCCTTAAATAATACTGAATATTAGTTATTTGTAATATTAATCTTTTCTGACACAATGTAGAATTAAGAGGGTGAATCATCCTTAACTGGACATTAAAGTTTCTAATCAAAAACAACAAACAGCTCGTTATACTTCAGCAATTTATATTATGGTTGGAAAGAAAACTAGCATACACGGTGGGACCTCAGGATCGAGGTTGAAAGCCCCTGTGGTACAGTGTGTTTTGCCCCTGAACGTGCAATAGCTAAAGAGCCTGTCATTGACTCAGCGTGCTGTCATTCATTTGGCACTGAGATGACAAACAGGAACGAGATGTGGGGAATCGAACAAACAAAAATGGCGCCCCGCGATGATGAAGGAAATACGATTTCGGTTTCATTAAAACTTGTTTGGAAGAGTTTTGGCAGAAGGACTTTTCACTAGAGGGAGCAGAAAATATTTTTTGGGAGACACAAGGTGGAGAAGATACAGGTGAGAGGGTTGATGAGACATTTTGCAATGGGGGCAGAAGCTGTCAAGGAGGTAAATCTGTTAGCGAACAGCAGAGTGAGAGCTTGCCGAAAGACTCATAATATTCTCTGTGAGTGTTTGTTTTACAAACTAGTTGCGGAAAGCTGTAATAGCTATGTGCTAATCAATTGGCCTTGGCATCACATTTAAACTAGCTAGCTAGCAAAATGTGTTTAGTTTCAATGTTAAACGAACCTTGGTGGTAGTGGACTCCGACATAGTCATTACCATAACACCAACATTAGCTAAGTTAGTTTGCTAGCTAGCTTATCATAGTTGTCACACATTTGATGGTGACTTAATATATAGGCGTTCAGTGACAACTCGCCATCTCTTATTTCGTGTTGTTCGTGTCAATTTACTGGCAAGCGAATGTGTCACCAGATTCCGTTTATTGGCCGTAAAAAAAAAAAATCTTTCTCAACATTACATTAGCCATCTTGCTATCTCAGCTTTCTAACTAACATACTCCCGCTGATAGAGAAGGTAAATGCACAGTAAAAATATACAGCTGAGCTAGCGAGTTCTAAGTAACGGTGGCTAAACATCTAGCCTGCTGCTGTTGGCTAGCAACAGCCAACGTTATACCTATCGAATTTGCAAATTTAGCAAGCTGGCTAGCTAGCCGTTGTATGTACCAGAAAGTCATGTTATTGAGTGTTAAGTTCGCTATCCATGTGCTTCTATGCAAAGTTATTTAAAACAATGCTACTGGCTAAGTTGTCTAACCTTAGCAGCGATCTATGTTTTAACATGATACGTTATATTTGTTAGTTAAATAAGTTAGCCGTTGGAATAACGTGACTAGCTAGCTCTTTGAAACAATGTTTGACGACCCGACGTTAGAGTAAAATAAACGTGCTAATAGCTAGTTAGCAATCTGATTGCTAACCACTGTGGAATCGGCACCGCGTCTTTTATTTGTCGTTATGCTGTGGCATTGTAAGTTGGCTAACCAAACCAGTTTGTCATAACTGCGGCCGTGTACATTTAAAATGACCGATTGTCCGTTTTGGTTTCTCTTGTCACGTAAATGGATTGTCTACCTTACTGGCACTGGCCTGTACTATACGTAGCTAGGTAAGTGCATTTGTGTGTAAGATTGGGGGGCAGAGAACTAACCCAAACAAGAGTTCCATTCCTAGTTAACGACACATGCACAAACACGCTGTGCCAGCCCTGTCATGCCAACTTATGATATTTCGGCTTGTATCGCAAAGATCTCATCCTTTGTCTTGTCATTTCTACTCCGACTAGTAGCGTTGGTTGGGCATGGCAATATTGGGTTAAAACCTTACTCATTCTGTTTGAGTCACTTGTGGGGGGGGGGGGTATTACGTAACTGAAATTGAGTAATAGTTACTCTGGGCCCTGACCGTTGCTAGTGATGAAAATTGCTCTCATGCAGGTCCACTGGCAACATTTCACGTTGGTAGTATTGTGCTACATGTTGACATGTGGATTGATTATTTTGGTTCAGTAGCAGGAAGCCCTTTATTTTCAATGTAAACAATTGAAAACCACACAGCGCTACACTCAAATTAGATAACACAGCTCTCCTCTTCTAGTCAGAGTCCTGTGTCTGAGTACGAAACATTCTCTCTGTCACCAGTCAGCCTCACCAGATGCCCTCCTGATCTGTCCATTTAAATGTCACTGCCCTTCATTTCTCTGGTATTCCATCACTCGAGTTCAGCAACACCCGTTGTCCAAGAAAATATTATTTCAAATATTTTTATGGTTTTACACTTTTTTACATTACATTACATTACATTACATTACAGGCATTTAGCAGACGCTCTTATCCAGAGCGACTTACAGTTTACATTTCTTTACAATCCAAGATGGATATTAACTGAAGCAATTCAGGTTAAGTACCTTGCAAAGGGTACAATGGCAGTGTCCCACCTGGGGATTGAACCTGCAACCTTAACGTTACAAGCCCAGTTCCCTAACCATTATACCACACTGCCTGCCTTTTATTTTTCATAAGGCGAGATGGAGAACATTTTTGAGGTAAAGGGCAACCGTGCCCTCACTCATGTTAGGCTGTCACAGGTAAAGTATGTTGACAGTTTGGCTGGGTCACACGTATGAACGCATGCACACTCCATCCTAGCTACATTCCAAAATGAGGAGGAGACGAGGAGTGCCTCAGGCTGTTTTTCTGCTAAGCAGCCGATCAGGGGCATCAATTGGGTGACTCATAGCATCAGAGCGTATCCTGTTCTGTGTGGGTTGAAGCTGCTTGATATACAGGTACACCCCATAAATAGGACACTAAACTACTGCTGGCCTCTAACCCACAAGCCATCTCTCTTAAAGCTAGTGTCAAGCAGAGAACCAGTTGGGAACTCTTTTTTAAAAGTGTTTGGTATGAACCCACAACTTTCAGGGGTCCAGTTGAGCTCAAACCACAAGGGCAACGAACTGCTGAAGTCCAAGGTGCAAAGGTGTTCTGATCCAAACAGTAACTTAATTTGATTTAGAGCTTAGGTCAAAACAAATGGGCGCACATTTCAGGCCTCCAGATAGGTCTCCAATTGCTATCGATGAGTCCCAAAATGATTCAAAACAAATATTTGAAATGTATGTGCACAACAGTATGCAGTATTTATGATATGCCATCGTTTTTCGACACTCAAAGCTGCTTTTGCATTTGCAGTGATGCTCGAGAAATGTAGCAGAGGCAGGAGGGGAAGCTGGGTGTCAAACACACAACCCCTGGCGCTGGTGTGCGTGTTTCCCATTGAGAATGACTGCGGTGGCTGCTGGTGGCGGCAGTTCTGGCTCGCGTCAAATGCAGCCCGTGTGCGGCTGGCTTAAGAGCTTGGCAACTTCCATCCGCCGCCATTTCCTCTGCTTTCACGTGTCTTTGTGTCCACCTGTCGCTTCAGATCCGTGAGTGTCCCCAGTACTGTTGGAACCACTGTGGGTCTTCACAAACAGCCTTGAGCTGCTTCCATTCGAGCTCTCTGCTCTGATGCAGCACACACACACACACACACACACACACAGTAAACAATGCTTTGCACCCTTGATGCAGGCACGCAGACGTCTCATATGAAAGGAATGTTCTGGTAATGTTTTGTTTTTATTTCTCTGGCCCACATTTCAGCAAGAGTTTGTTTGTTGTATTATAGCAGTGTTTCAGGCCTGCCACACTGCTGCCTCACTCAGTGGAAGTATTCAGGAAGTCATTGAAAGTCCTCAGTATGGACAGGATTGGTGTCCCTGTCAGTGACTTTCATTGTACTGTTCCTGCTGACTAAATAACCCATCCGTCAGACTCAGAACGGAGCTTGATGCAGCTGTGCTCTATTTGTGCAGAATTGATAAGGTCACTATTTAAATATTCATTTATATATTTTATGTTTATTCCCAATAAGCTGAAGATTCAACAACTCGACTCTCAAATTGAGATTCAAAATGGCCGTCTCTAAAGCACGCTATTGCTAGAGACCAAATTGTCTCCCCTCCATTACCTCCACAACACCCCGTTGTGTACTGAGTTGGTACAGGGCTGTTCTTCCAGGAGCTCAGCTGGGCCTAGTGTTTTATAGCTTTAGAGATCTTCAGTTGGAGTACTAAGCACAGTCCGATGTTCTACATGACATTTCTATTACATTCATTTAGTTTATCCAGAGCAACCTACAAAACAAACCACATAAGTGCATTCAGATAGGATAAGAGGGCAGCGGTACCACAGAAAAACCTGATTGCCTACGTTCTGTGCTGCTTTGTGATTGCACCCCGAACTGCGTAGTTTAGCAGACGTTCAGCTGTAATTTTTTGTTTTGCTGTTTGCTACTGATGTTTGTTTGACTATATTTGGGCTGTGTTGTGTTTGTGCGTGTGTGTGCATTGCCCCTGTGTAAGTGTTTTGGTGATTGACTAACTCTAGCTTTCTCAATTGGAGTTTGGTTTCTCTTTCAGATTCTAAATGGCTGGATGGAAGTCTGGGTCAGATTTTCAAAACTCTGGTGAGTTTCCATCACTGCTACCTTTTGTGCATTTTGTGTTCTGTGTATTACACTTTGTCCACAGTCAGTACTTTGTCACAGTAGAGCTACAAAAATGCTACAAGGTTGCAGTGTGCTTTCTCATATCCCATACAATGTTCAATTTGCTTTCAAAATGTGAAACTCCTCTCCACGGTGACTGTTGACACTAACTGTGAAACCTTGCTCCCGTGTGTCTGTACTGGAGCACCTAAGCAATCCTGACCTTTATCTGAACTCTACTACAGCTAAATCTGCTGTCCCTATAGTGCTGTGGTGGTTAAGGAGCTGAGCTTGCAGGTTTGACTCCTTGACAGGGCACAAGTGTACACTTGAGCAAATATCCAGCTGTATAAATTGATAGTATGAACAAATTGGTAAGCCCTGTAAGTAATCTATTAGTTCATTGTAGCTGGATGTGCGTATTAGCCCTTTGATACTCATTGTAGTGCCACCCATTTGGGGGTTTGTGAGACCTCATTTTCCCATCACTTGATCCAACCAGGAAACGAGGAAAGGCTGAGCATCTTCTAGGGAGCTACACAACAGCTCTGTAATATCTGAAATATTGCACTCAAAGACCAGGACAACTACAAATCGTGTCATACATGTCAAAGAATATTGAAAAGAATGTTTTGTACTGGCATTTTAGCCTCTGAAAGATCTTCACTTATTGTATCAAGGCTTGTGATTGCTGATGAGTATTTGGCCAAAGATTTTGAATTTGTTTCAGGTTAAGAGTTCAAGCTATTGTCCAAAAGCTGGAAACATGCTTTAATTTGTGTCGGTTTTTGATTTGATTTGATTTGATTTATTTTTTTGGGTAACACATAAAAACGTGATTAAACACTTATTTCAGGTCCCTGGCAGGCGCAACGGGCAGTGTGGTGTAGTATTTAGAGAGAAATTGGGTTTTAATTAGAATGTTCCAGATTTGATTCACAGTTGGGCTACTGCTGTTGTAATTTTGAGCAGGATGCATAATCATGGTACATAATCTTAATTACTTCAGCGAATAGCCTGAGGGTAATCTGTACAAAATGTACAGTTTTTACATGGCACTGGATAAGGACATCTGCTCAGCAAATATAAATGAGAACGCTTGAGTCTGTTCTACCTTTATCTATGTTAAACATTTACAGTTTTGTTAACGTTTTTAGTTTATGCTGCATGTTTGTAGTGAGTCTCCCTGAGGGTTTTAACAGACGGTTATCCCACCGGGATCACTTATACTGAAAAATGTATGCATTCACTACTGTAAGTTGCTTTGGATAAAAGCGTCTGCTAAATGGCATATATTATATTATATGTTATGTCTCTGTGCATTTATCTTCCTTTTGCTCACCCTTTATCTTCCTCTCCTCCTCCTTCAGGACTCTGCTACTTGGACCAAGTTCCCTTCAAGATTAATGACAAGTTCAGGAGTCCGGCTAGAGTTGGGCTACCTGTGGGGTTCTGTCTCCCAGACTGCACCTCTGTGCTGGCTGAGTTTGAGGTGGGAATGGCACCCCCTTGTTTCTGCTCCTGTCATGCAGAATATATTAGCGATGTATAAATAGAAAATGCCCTTTAAAATGATTTGAGTGTATTGAAAATCAGGGTACAACGGAACACACCATGAGGACAAAAAGGTTGATTTTTATTCAAAAATAACAATTGTTAGGGAAATCATACCACATCTTCCATCTTCACAGTGGTTCTGTAATTTAGTAAAGTGTTGTGCCTTCTCTCTTCAACTCTTTGGGGGTGGGGGGTCTTGTATCCCTGAATATTATTTAGATTATATTTTTAGTTATTTTGACGATATGATCATTAAAGTTGAATGTGTGGTCAAAGGAGGATAGTGGATTTGAGTACTATAGGTGAAAATGAAGTCACAGGGTGACCGTGACTTCTGACCTCCTTCCTGCCTGCAGTATGACTTCTCCTTGGAGAGGCGGGTGGTGCGTTGGGGGAAGGAGCTGGAGGAGGCGCGGGCAGCCCAGGAGAGGGTGCGGCTGGAGGCGGAGTCCAAGAGTGAGATGAGGCAAGTGCCATCGTGGGAGCAGGAGGCAGAGTCTGGCAACAGGATGAGGCCCTGCTCCTCGGACAGTGAGGGCCCAGCCCAGCCCCCACCAGCGCTCAACCCCGTGCTGGCGGGACTGAGGCACAACGCCATCCTCACCCCCACCCCGCCCCCTGCCTGGGCCTCCCCCGCCCCATCCCCCAGCCCCCGCAGGGAATTGACCTGGCCGACTTCGAGAGCGAGGAAGACCCCTTCGACAAGCTGGAACGCAAGACCCTGGATGACAAAGAGGAGCTTCGTAGCATCCTGTTGCAGGCGGTGACCCCACTCCTGCTCCCCAAAACTGGCCTGTACCACGAACCCAACGGTCTGGCGACCCTGCCTGCTCGGGACGGGGGCACTGGTGGTCAACTGGAGACAGGGCGCCCTTGCAACATCCGCTCCCTCACCTTCCCCAAGCTGTCTGACTCCACCCCTGACTGTGCCCCCATGAGTGGCCCCGCCCCTCAGTGCAGCCTTCCCAATCAGGCCCCACCCCTCATGCAACCAGCCTTCCCCCAGAGCGACGTCATCGCTCTCACACAGCCGGTCATACCTCAGAATGACGTCATTGCCCACCAGGCCCATGGCATGGTCTTGAAGAAGGTGAGGGGTCGAGCTCTCCGCGCTGTCACTTCCACCCTTCGGTTTCAACAGCTTGGCTCAAAGCCCAAAGCCCGCAGCCATACGTCACTCAACTGTATGATGCTTGACTATGTTAGCGCTTTCTGCAAATCTGCTGTTCCTGATTCGTTGCATTGTGATGGGGCTTGCGTTTCTCTCACACAGCTCTGGTAGTTTCCTGTACTTGGCGATGCAAGTAATTTATGCTCCGTCATCTGGCTTGCTTTGAGGAATATTGTTTCACCAGCTATCGGAGGCAGCTCAAACCTCTGGAGAAACCTTTAACATGATAGTATCATGTTTCACTTTCACACGTTTCACTATTACAAATGTAGTTTATACTGAATTGTGTGGTTCTGTGCGGTTCAGTAGGTAGAGCATGGCATTGACAACGCTTAGGTTGTGGGTTTGATCCCCACTGGGACCACATATACTGAAAAATGTATGCATTCTCTACTAGAAGTCACTTTGGATAAAAGTGTCTGCCAAATGGACATATATTACTGTGCAGTCCTTTTGTCTTTTTAGTCACGAAACCCCTGCACAATCATCATATCACATTTATTGTAATTATTTTGGTATTTGGTATGTTGTTCCTATAAGGCACTCCCTCCTGCCTGGGGGGGAAAGAAAAAGCATGACATCATTCCATATCACTCACCCTCTCCACCCCTCTCCACCTTGCTGCAGCCCTTCCCAGCTGCTGGCCCCCCCCAGCATGTGTGGTGGTGCCGCCCCCATGTGGCTGGCCAGGGCAACGCTGGAGCCAACTCGGTTTGTCGCCCAGGGAGAGAGAGTGCGTGGAGACCATCATGTCCATGGGCTATCCCTACGAGGGTGTGCTGAGGGCCATGCAGAGGCAGGGCCAGGACATGAAGCAGGTATGTACCACGTGGTTCTCTGTGGCTCAGTTGGTAGAGCACAGCGTTGGCAACGCCCACCTCAGCTGCAGCCGCCCACCAGCGTTCGCCACACGTGTGACACTGCTGAGAAAAGGATAGTTGGAAACGGGCACAAGTGCTGGCTGTATACCATCAAATGTTTAAGATTGGGCTGTGCCATTAGCTGGTTGTGATGGGGAGTCTGAAGTGGTGTGGTGGGACCCAGTTTGGTTTGTCCCAAAAGGGGTGATGTGAGTTAAAGTTGTGGTTCCTCAGGTTACTGCTCCGTTAGCTCCTCACAATGACACACCAGGCCCTCAAAGGCTACCTCTTGATGTCACTGAGGGATACGCCTCTCCTTCATTTGGCACTATCTCTCCTGTAGTACTGTGTGGCCTGTAGTGTGGGAATAATCTCAGGCTTGTGTGCGAGTGCGTCGGTGGAGAGCACTCAGCTGCCGGTGCAGCACAGCGGTGACTCGAGACGCACCATTGCACATTCAAAATTGGGGAGAAAATTTAAAAATATGACTGCTAAAACCTACTCACTGTCCCTCAGGTGCTGGACTACCTTCTCCTTCACACGCGGCTCTGTGAGCGGGGCTTCGACGCCAGCGCGGTGGATGAGTGCCTGGAGATGTACCAGTGTTCTGAAAAGAAGGTCGGGTGTTTCTGCACCGCATAATTGCTGTTAACGTGTTGACGGTGGTGCTGTTTCAGTGTTCAAAAAGAATGTGTAAAACCGATCCAAAAATGTGAAGCCACTCTGCAGTGGTTGTTCTTCTCACACACACAAAATCTCATTGTACCAATTGTACAATTTCATTCTTTGAACAATTTGTGTTGTTCAGAATTTCATTGTACAATGATTTCATCTCATTGTATCCCACACATCTCTCTTTCCCCACCCTTCTCACCTATTAACTGAAATGTTTTCAGCTGTTTGGATGGCATGACTTTGATTTTGAGATTTTACTCATTTTTGACAACATAAGTTTACCTTCTCCTCTCCTCTCCTGTCCTCTTTCAGGCCCTTGAGTTCTTGCAGCTGGTGTCTCATTTTGGGGAGATGGGTTTCGAGAGGGATGCCATTAAAGAGGTGCTGCGGGTCCACAACAATGACCAGGGCAAGGCCCTGGATGAGCTCATGACCCGGGCGGCCACCAGCTGAGTCTGCTCCCCCACCCCTCTCTCGTTCCCCCTCCTAACTGCCCTCCTCTCCCTCTCTCCTTCTGCAGAGGGGTGGATTCATGGCCCCTGCCCTGATATACTCGAGAGCCCAGAGAGAGAGAGAGGGAGTCTCGGTACAAAGTGGATGGAAAGGAAAATAGGTGGAAGTGTTCAAGTGCGTATGGTCTAAATTGTCACTGAAACACAAGATTCGCCAGAAAGAAAGAGGGATTTGTACAAGCAAAAGCCTGAATTAAAATCAACAGGGCAACAACAAAAAAGGTAAAACAAACAAAAAAATTTACGAGAAGACTAAACAAAGGAAACGCTGTTCAGTGCTTTGTGGTGAGCGGCGTTCTGGCGCCCAGCGCTGCCATGTGAGGACGGGAGGCCCTGTGCTGGCGAGAGAGCCGGCACTCCAGCTACCCTGCTGCCATCGACTGCCGCCAACTGTGCCGGAATCAGCCAGCACGTGGATGTGACATTACATGGCTCGAAATGCTAAACAAAAAGCGAAATTCAGAAGTGCCCTTTCTGTTTTTGACTGCTGATTCACTGTCATTATGTTTTTTTTGGTTTTATATATATATATATATATCGTCAACTTCTTAAAATAATTCATATAAAAAAAGTCATATTTTCAAGTTTTTCAAAAAAACTGAATAAACTGAACCAAATATATGATATTTATTAATCATTTCACACAAAAAGGTTATGACAATATATGACTATTGACATACAAATAACACTGTCTGTCATTTTAAGAAGGTGACGATATATATATATTTCTTTGTTTTATCATCTGCCTCATGGCAAATTATTATTTTATCAGACCATGTGTTTTTTTTTTTTCTTTAATTGTTAGGAACTACATTAGCAAAATAAACAGAATTAATATAATTAATTAAAAGAGAATACAATATATATTTTAGTGCACCTTTAGAACTTACACTGGAACTGACTCCAGACAGAATACAAAAATACAAAAATAAAAAACCCACCAACGTCACACAACACTCACGTGGAAAATTGTGTAAAGTGCACGCTCAAAGTCACATACATTTATTTAGACTATATAAGTGAATATACTCAAAAACACTATTCGTATACCAGAAAAAAAAACCTATGTACAGTAAATTCAACCGATCAGGAAGAAAACTGAACACCATTTTAAATGTTCTTATTTAAGTTAATGGATTTATTTTTTATTTTTTTCGCAGAAACGTAATCTTTGCTTACGTAGCTCTCCACAGCACTCCTAGTGCCGTGGAGGGTGACTAGAAAAACTTTTGGAGGTACTGGAGTTGTGAGGCTATTATATTGTGCTTTTTTTTGTTGTTTTGATGTGGAACTGGATGCAATTTCTATTTCAGCTAACAGCAGCAGCAGCAGCATCTTCTACAGAATCTTCCCCAGAATCTTTTTTCACTTATTTATTTACTCCTAAATAATAGCACCCACTATAATAGCGCTTTAGAACTGGAATTGCATTGACTGGAGTTGTGGGAAGTAATTGTAGAACTGCAAAAGTGCCACCTTGTTGAATATTGTTGGTTTCCCCTGTTGTGGTTTGATAGAACACACCCCACCCCTGTCTGTTTGAAGGTTCTGTGTTGGACAGTGTGTTTTACTTCTGTAGGTCATGTTCAGACGGCGGGGGCACAGAATTGCACACCCCATCTCTCTGGGTTGGCTTATCTTCCCTCTGAACTCTCAGCTGCCCAATGGGCACTCTCACTCTGGGAGGGAAGCCGACAGGATGTTCACTGCGCACAGGAGTGGCTCTGAAGTACCGGGTTACGGTCGGCGGCCTGGCGAGTCCCATCTCAGAGGAGATGATACTTTGCCTTCGTCACAACTGGTCGCAGGGCTACGGCAGCGAATTCACATTACAAGGGGGGATTGACTTGAAAATAGCGGGTGTAATTGGCTAGCAAAATGGGATAAAATCTGAAACAAAAAAAAATAAAAATAAACATAAAAATAATAAAATAAACACAGGCCCTTAACTGCGATATTAGTGGTCTCAGGTTGATTACATGATTTGGGGAAGAAATCAAATGTATGACCACTGGGTTGAAGCCTTCATTGCTTATTTATGGGTTATATTTTATAACTTGGGAGACGTGTAACCGACCCCATGGCTAAACACTCAGAGATTGGAACATATCAGGTGTCCAGGTTTCTTGCATTAAAATTGAAATGTGCTGGCATTGGCTGATAATACAGAGTCCAGTCCTGACCATGTGTTATTTTATGCATTTGTTCTGTTGAATTTTAGGATGGGGCCCTGTTTCATTTTGTATACTGAACTTGTGTGATCCTCAGAATCCACTGCTGGTACAGATTTTTAAAGCAGTGATGCCATCAAAATGTCCCACCTCCCTTTTTTAAAATAAAAAACATTTGTGTTTTCTGAAGGTTTGTACTCCCTTGGGGTGGGAGTCTGAGGGTTCATAAATATCAGGGCAATATTCTGTTGCTCTGGAGCTGGGAATTAACAGGTCTGTTGCTGATACTGGGAGAAGATGCAGAGACCCGCAAATTTGTCCTGAATTACTTGCCAAACTGGTGTCATTGGACTGCTGCTGCTGTTGATTGGCTGAGCTTACTCCATCAACTGTTATAAATCAATAAACCATAAATTGGAAATAAAATAATGTAGTCGATTAGCAGACTGATAATTATCTGGGGCACCTTTCCTGCCTTTTTTTCATACATTATGTATTCAGACCAAGTGTCCACATAAACCAATTCAAGTGAAGTATATTGCTCAGTCTAAGTCCTGCCCCAGTATCCTTTAAACTGATCTTCATGTTTCTACTTATGCTGTTTCACTGTTTACAGTTACTCAGAGGTGGGCAGTGCTTCTGGAATTGGTTTGTAATTGGAAGGATGGCTACAGAGAAGCATTCATTCCCTTGTACATAGCAGGCAAAGAGAAATGTTGTTTCTGTCCTGACCGGCCATAATGTATGGTCGTCCACAGAACAGCAGGAATTTATATTGATGACAGCTTTGAACTTGCAGAGAGAGCATGCAGTTGCAATGGAGATATTCTCTGTTAGCAGTGTTTGATACTTGTTTTCATTGTGATTGTCCTGAAACAGCAGCAGCATATTGTGACAGATCTCAGGGGAGTGTGCAGGTTTTTATTCCTTTAATCGCCTGCTCAGCAGACACCAGGGTTTAGGATGACTCATTCTTTACAGTTTTTGCACATGACACATTCTGTGACACAGAAATGCAGCTTGGAGCTTTTTCAGAGGGAAGACACAAAGCATCACTGTAGTTTATAGTGGCAAAGGGTGAAGATGTGTAACATTTTGCAGAAAAGGTGTGTATCCTGTGCAAAAGTACAGTCCCCCTCCCCCCACCCCCCAAGATTAAAGATTAAACCTACAATTGAGATACATTCGAATTTATAAGTAGTATACACCTGTTGTCTAGTAGGCTAGGACTTGCTTTTGGGGACAGAGCATTCTGGGTAGCCTGAGGTCAGAAAGTTGGTTTCAGGGAGAAAACCAAACCAGTAGGCTTTTCCCAGAGAGGAGTTCTGTAAGGACCAAGCCGTGAGTTCCCTCAGCATTGGTGCGCACCTGAAAGACTCATTCAGCCACCTGGCCAGCTGTTCCACACTAGAAAAGTGATGCCACCCCAGCACTGGACCAGCTGGACCTTGAACAGTCTTCAGCAATCAACCTCAAATTGTGAAAAACTTGAGAAGACGATCATTATGTTTGAGCAAAATATTACTTTTTATAATTCTTATATTCAAATTATTTGCAAATGTTTTGTTTATGTTTTATTCTAATAAGTGGGCTCTGCTGATTAAACAAACTAAAATTAAAGGTCTTGGTAGTTTCCTCCTAAATTATAATAAATTGTTAATGTTAATTCATTAGCTGGTGCCCTGTGATTGGAGTAGACCTTTGATTCACCTCCGGGGTAGATACGATAATTCAGAAGGGCAAAGTCATTTAATAGCCACCACCACTACAAAAGATAGTGCAACAAATCCCCCCAGTAGATGGAATGGCACCCCCATCCTCAGTAGATAAGGCAATGGTATCCTTAATGGTATCACGCCACTTACTGGCTCAGGGATACAGGGATACAAATCTTCAGAATTCTACATGTAGGATCTAGGTTTATAGGACCCGTAATCTCCCAAACCATTCAAATACCCGTGTACACCTCCCTGAATGGCTGTCAAACTGTCTGCTTGAGGGTAATTGGGTTGGTTCTAAATTTCGATTACAACTGTTTAAAGGGCCGAAAAATAGCTTAAACAAACAGCTGCCAGGCATAATCAAATGCCAGGAATAAGGGAGACAGGGAAACTATTGTTATACATTAAAAAACTTAGCTAAATCATACAATACTGGAATTGATTTCATAAAGGATGGACATCGACAAGACCTTAGAGGCACTAAATCATCAACTAAAATTACAGTGGTGATGTCAGACAACGATGAGATTATCGAAGGACATCTTGTAATGACGTCATTGAGGTAGGGGTGGTGGACGCGCACGCACGTACGGAGACAGGCACGTTTGACCTTGTTTTTGTTGACGTTTAAGTTAACTGCGTCTGCGCGCGGTGCCTTGTTGCCGTTGGTGATGCAGTTTGCAAAGAGGAATAGACGAAGAGGGGAAGGAGACTACGAAACATAGAAAAGAGGAGTCGGTTATTTTTGCTGCCTTTTTCAGCTAGGTTATCCAGTTAACGGTGTGCTTTATTGTTTAGGTTGCGGAGGTGGGAGGAGTGATCGGAGTCTAATAACCAGCCAGGTCGCTGGCTAGCTACCTGTGCTGCGATTGTGTGCTCAATTAGCTAACGCTAGCTGGCGAGCTAGTACAGACCCTGACCGGTCTGCGTTCTTCTAACGCCCTTCACTCGCAGAGCACTGCTTCACAACGCGCAGTATAATTAGAAAATCGCCATTATATGATCCAGTACCCGGCGTCGCTATTGCCCTCCATGTGGGCGAGGGACCCGTGCGTGCCGGATTATGGCGAGAAAAACAGTTAGCAGGAAAAGAAAGACAGGAGAAGCCAAGGAACAACAGGTAGGTTGAAGCCGGTATAGACTGGGTTTGTTGTTTCCCTAATTTTTAACAGACTTAACGTTCGCTGTGTCACAGCTACCGTGCTCGCGTGTTTTTGTCGACGTTTGCAATCGCAAGACAAAGCAACATGTGCTAGCGAACTATCAAGGGAACAAGAAAAACGGTTGGATATACTGTAGCTAATTTATGGGGGTTAGAACGTTAGATTCCCAACTAACGCACCTGTGAGAATGTTGAGCTTTCGACACGACAAGAAGCTTGGTCAATGTTTGATAGCTAACCTAGCCAGTAACACGTTCATTGACGTTGCTCATTTAGTTCGACGTTGGTTGTCAGCTAGCCATCTAGTTTAGCTAGTGTTGGCTAGCTAGGTACCACCGTGCTAATTGTAATGTCAGTTGACTATAAAGCGTATAACATGCAGCGTAGCTCGGTAATTTGGTTTATTTGTGTAAACTGGCTAGCTGACTACGCTTATACGGGAAATAGAAGTAGAATAGCTCTTGTTATGTCTTAAGACGAGCCGATTCAATGACACATGTCATAATATCCCCCCTAGAAGGTTTTCTTGCAAAGCCTGCTGCATTCATAGAAAATAGCTAACTTTGCCATCTAGTTATACAATTAAATATTTATTGTAGACCGGTTTTACCGTTTGACCTGTACGTAGAAATGGGTTAGTTATATTTTAGGTTTCGTGGCCCTGGGCCCGTTATCGCTGCGCATGCTTAACCAGTGCCTGTTTTAGCTAATAAATTGCAATATATAATTTGACCCCATCTTTTAAAACGATAACACACAATTGGTAAAATCTGGCATATTATATGTATTTACCCTCATCCAGTCTTTCAGTCTAAATTTGGATTGAGAGAACCTCGTTGTCCTGTAAATGACTTTGCAAGCTGGTTACTCAAGTTGGAGTAATTACAGCCTCCTAGCAATGCTGTATTACTAAGTCTCCCTATATGAATTGAAACGGAGCATGTAAACGTACAGCATAAATAAACTTCCTGTTACACAGGTATACTGGCATTTTAATTATATATATATCTATTAAAATATACCAGTATGAACTAAATATGTATAAAATAAAATAATATTTTGTAAGTATGGAAAAGTTACAGAAATCTCCTTTGAAGAACTTTCAGGGGTTGTTTGTTCTCTATTGTAACACTCACCAACCAGGCTACGTTTTTACCTATTCTTGTATTTTACCAACGGCATAGTTTTTCCATTGGCCTTCCTCATCAAAGTCAATGGTCCATTGTGAGCTGGAACAGGGGTTTTGGCTGAAAACAAAGTTATGTTGAGAAACTGAGAAACTTCCATGGCACTAAAATGTAACAAAACTTGTGTGAAAGCTTTTTTTGTAAAGAAAGAAGGGCATTGACTTTTCTGATAATTGGATGTGCTTGACTGCATTGTGTACAGTATGTATTCCATACTGAAACTCTTGCAATCCCAGCAGTTTCTTGCTATTTTCCATAAATTGAATGTCCTTTACACAAATTATTGCTGTACCATATCCAAGCCTTTGCAGAGTAACACTACATAAAATATTTGTTTGGTTGTTTGAACAAAGTTTGTTTCATCCTATTTGTTCTTCATCATACAAGACAAACAAATGTTGAGGTTTGTCTTCAAACCGAAGTCAACCAAATAGCATGTTGTGAATCATTGCCTTCAGTTTTTGCACAATTCCTGGGTTTTGATGAACAAATTCACACCCCAGACCCTCTGGATTTCATCCCTTCTGAAATAGTGAGCGATTGTGTTTTTTGGTTGGTCAATTGTGCGTATCGCCCCACCTCCTTTGCATGTGAAAGATGGCTGACTATGCTGTTGGTTGTGTGTTGTTTGTATTTTTTGGTGGTGCTATGTTGTTGAAGCACCATTCCCATGGCAGAGTTCCCAGAAGTCCTTGAACACATTGAAATGTGGAAAATCTTAATTTGGTAAAGCTCTCTTGATTTATCCTAGCTATTTCCATTGCTAGGTAGTAGTCCTGGGCTATATTGTGCACAGTGAATATCCAAACTATTGTGATTGACATTAGCTTAATATGCTTTCTAAAATATGCAATCTCCACAACAAGCCCTAACCCTGTACCCCCATCTCACTCCCTCAGCTGGGCTGGTGCCAGTCACCCCACAAGCGCGCCCGTGTTTCCTCCGGCTCTTCACGCCAGGCGCAGCTGTCATGTCGCTGGCGGCGCTCTGTGGTGTGGGCCCTACGGGGGCGGGAGTCCCGGCCACAGCTGCAGCAGGAGTGGCGCCTGGAACGGAGCCTGAGGGGCTTTGCCGCCGGGCGCCTGCCGGGCATCCTGCGTGAACACCAGTTCTCCCTCGGCCGCCTCAACAAGGTGTTCGCCTCCCAGTGGCTCAACCACCGGCAGGTGGTGTGTGGAACCAAGTGCAACACGGTGAGGGGTCTGCATGTGTTTAGACTGCGCCCTGACTGTGTGTATGTGTTTCTGTGCGTGTGTTTCAGGTTGTGTTGTGTACATCTCCCTTTGAGTCTCTCAGCTCTTCATGCTTTATGTTCTTTTAAAAAATTATTTTATAATTTTATTTTTCAGATTTTACCCCGTTTTTCTCGTAATTTGGTAGCCAATTATCCCGTGTGCTTAGTTCAATCCCCCTTCCCTTATAGTTAACTGCTGTAGTCCTGTGACCGGCAGTGACAAGGGCATAGTGCTGCCTCCTCCGAGACAACACTCGTTGTGCCGTCAACTATAATTCCGGTACCCCAGAACCACTCCTGTGCGCAGTGAACTGTGTGTGTCGGCCTCCCTCCCCTCTTCCTGGGGCGGACAACCAATTGCCGCCCCGATGGCACTCCCAACCAGAGCAGACTCTGGTGCGACTGGGAATCAAACCCCGGTCGCCGTGTCCAGCATCGGACGTTGAAACCACTAGACCACGCCCATGCTTTGTTCTTTGTGTGTGTTTTTTTTGTGTCTGTGTTTCATGGTGTATATATCTGTGTGTTTCAGGTTACAGTGGGTATAAAAAGTATTCACCCTCTGGCATTTTTCACATTTTATTTTCTTATTTCATGGAATTAAAATTGATTTATGCCACTAGGGATGTCACGGTATGAGTTTGTAGCAGTATGATAACCATCCTGAAAAATACAGTGGTATCAATGTGCAATATAAGTGAACTAATATACAGTACCAGTCAAAATTTCCATCTGATTACGGCTAATTGGGCACTCCTTCATTCGTTAGCAAGATAACGACCCGAAACACGCCTTGAAGTTGTGCAAGAACTATCTGGTGAAAGAGGAACTTGGCCCACTGTCCAGGCCTTAATCCCATAGAACTTGTATGGGACAAACTGGACAGAAGAGTCAAAGGAAAGCAACCCAGTGTCTCTGGGAATTGCTGAAGGAGAGCTGGGAAGACATGTCTGGTGATTTACTGCTGAAACGTATTTACCGATTCCCACATTTTATACCCACTGTATATACTGTATATCCTCTGTCTTTCTCAGCTCTTCATCGTGGATGTTCTTTGTTTGTGTCTGTGTGTACGTACGTGTGTGCGTGCATGGGTTTCAGGTTATATGTATATACTCTCTGTGTCCCTTAGCTCTTCGTGGCGGATGTCCAGACAGGTCAGATAACCAGGATCCCCATGATGAAGGACAGGGAGGCCGGGGGCGGAGTTGGTCTGGGGGTCGGGTTTGGGGGTCCTGCTCTGGGCTCTGTGTCGGTGTCTGGGCTTGACCAGCAGGGCTGCGGGATCCACGCCATTGAGCTCAACCCCTCCAGAACCTTGCTCGCCACTGGCGGGGACAACCCCAACAGCCTGGCCATCTACCGACTGCCCACCCTCGACCCCGTCTGTGTCGGAGATGTGAGTCTCTCTGGGCCCTTTGGGTGCATGGGGACACCAGGATATTAGCTAGACCCTGTGGGTGGGAGGGGCCACTGGGAGATTGGATGGGCCCTGTGGGTGGGTGAGGCCACTGTGGCAGTGGGTGGAGCCTGTTGTTGGTCACTCTAATGTGAGCTAAGTCCTCCCAACTTTTGGGGATGTGCTTTGCTAATGAATCAATGGCCAGTTACTTCTGACAAATCATAATCTTGTGTAGATGGGGCTACAATTGGAGGCAGTGATTTAACTTCAACTGAAATGCATAACGCTGGCTAAGACTTGCAAAAAACAATCAGATTGCAGGAAATCAACCTCACGAACTAATTTCCATATCCAGACGCTCTAGAGGTGGAGCATCTGGGGTTGAGAGTAGATGACCTGCCGGCTGTGCGGATGCGTTTGATGCTGTGGGTCAGGTGACCTGCTGGCTGTGAGGATGTTTTCAATGGTGCTGCGGGTCAGGTGACCTGGAAGCTGTGCGGATGTGTTTTTCTGAAGCCCTCTTTCTTTGTTAGGATGGACACAATGACTGGATCTTCTCCATTGCCTGGATCAGCGACAACATGGCCGTGTCAGGTGAGGAGCCTTCTGTCAAACTTCTGAAGCTAAGCAGCCATGCCACCTTGTGCCCTTTTCATATCACACTGCTAAAGCTAAGCAGCCACACCACCCCATATCCTTCTCATGTCAAAACTGCTGAAGCTAAGCAGCCACACCACCCTGTACCCTTCTCATGTCACACTGCTGAAGCTGACCAGTAGGGTGCACTCTTCCCTCTGGACCAAATAGAAATCCAACGTCCTAGAACAGTGGTGGGGCCACTTTGCTGTAGAAGGTGCCGTCCTACTGATGAGACGTTAACTGAGGTCCTGAACTCACTGTGAACGTTAAAGGTCCCAGAGTACAGGTGCTAATCTTTGTGTCCTGGTAAAATTCCCCCAAAATTGGCCCTCTACATCTGGCCTATGCAATCATCCCCCCACATCTTATTAGCTGCTCAATCCTTTGTATTCCCTCCCCAGTTTGAATCCCCAGGTCCTCACTGCAAATGGGAAATTAGTTGACTTACTTGGGTGAATTAAAGGGAAATAACATAAATAATCCTCACCTTCTCTCCCCCCCCAAGGGTCCAGGGATGGCTCCATGGGACTGTGGGAGGTGTCTGAGGAGGTGCTACGCCAGGGGGAGAGGCGACAGGATGCCGAGGGGGTCCCCAGTTATTCTCACATCTCCCACCGCGCCCTGAAAGACCTGCCCAAGGAGTACACCAACCCGTACAACTGTAAGGTCCGCGCGCTGGCCTTCAACGACCACAACAAGGTAGGCCCCACACCCGCCCACAGCCTTACCCACACTCCATCATGGAACTTTTCTGTTTGCAGTGAAACAGATGCACTCACACAGCTATGGTGAAATTCCTCACACCTCACCAGAACTTGAACATGGAAGGGAAGCGTGAGTGAAACAGAGCAGGACAAAAAACAAGATAAAATGTGTGGACTCTTGGTCAGCACTCTTGTGTGGATAACAATGCAATTCTTCTTGAAGACCGTTTTATTTTTTTCTTCTACCTGGTGCTGCGTTTACAGTTTAGTTTATTGATTGCTGATCATTTACATTTGAGTGAAGTTTCATTTTGGTCATTTAACCCTTTAAAGGAAATTTTGTTTCAGATTTTTCTCCCAATTTGGTATCCAATTACACCCACTATTTTCATGTCAATCCCCCTTCGTGCTATGAGTTTGCTGCCGTAGCCCTGTTACCGGCGGTGTCGAAGACGAAGCATGGTCTTTCGAGACGGCCCTCGCCATGCTGTCGACCGTAACTCCGGCTCCCCAGAGCCACTCCCGGCCAGAGCCGACTCTGGCGAGACGGGGAATCGAACCCTGGTCGCCGTGGCCAGCGTCGAACGTTGTAACCACTAGACCATGCGTGGGGCCCGAATTTAACCCTTTATATGTTTTGACTAACCTCTCTGTCTCCCTCAGGAACTGGGTGCAGTGTCCCTGGATGGCTACTTCCATCTTTGGGAGGCAGAGCACAGTTTGTGCAAGGTGAGTGCACTGCTGTCTGTCTGTCTATCTCCTGTTTTCTCCTGCTCTCTCTCTCCCGGTCTGTTGCTTCCCCTTTTGTCTCTCTGTCCTAGGAGTATGGTGCTATCAGTAATGGCAGTATCCTGTCTTCTGTAGTGTCAGTGTCCTAGGAGTATGGTGAAGCCTGTAATGTCAGTATCCTGTCTGTAGTGTCAGTGCATAGGAACTCTCTCTCTCTCTCTCTTTCTCAGCTGCTGTCAATGAAGCTCCCACACTGTAAGGAGAATGTGTGTCTGTCGTACGGGCAGGAGTGGTCAGTTTACGCTGTGGGCTCCCAGGCGCACGTCTCCTTTCTGGACCCCCGCCAGCCTGCCCACCACATCAAGTCCGTCAGCTCACGGGAGCGGGGCAGCGGTGAGCCTCTCTCTCTGTTTAAATAAGCCCTCCATTTTGGATCTATTCTTTCACTCCCTGTTTAAATAAACCCTTCACTTTGGATCTATTCTCTCATTCTTTCCCTCTTTAAATGAGCCATACATTTTGGATCTCTTCTGCAACTGATTTGGGGTTGTAATATCTAGTTCAGACTGATGCATGAACTGCATTAAAATGAGAACATCTGCATGAAAGCTGGACAGTGCTTCTAGGTGCTGCATTCTAGGGTTTCACAGATGGAGGGAATTTTGAATCCTTGTCATTTAATTTATTTTAATGTTGTGTTAATAAGCATTGTCACTGGTAGACATTGAGCCTACCCTTGTACTGTCCTGTAAACCAATGTGATTACTGTCATTAATGTGGTGAACTGGCATTATCATGGTAAACTAGCAGTAATTTGGGAAAATGCTAAACTAACAGTAATGTGGTAAAGGGGTGTTAATGTGGTAGACTGGCGAAGTGTGCTCATAGCGGCCTGTGTTGTAGGTATCCGCTCGGTGAGTTTCTATGAGCACATTGTGACGGTGGGCACTGGCCAGGGCTCTCTGCTGTTCTATGACATCCGGGCCCAGCGCTTCCTGGAGGACCCCTCGAGCCCCGCCCGCGGGTACCGGCCACGCCCAGGGGAGGGCATCCTCAAACTCGCCACAGGCAGCGGCTGGCTGGTCAGTCGCCTTTCACCCACAAACTTGTTTGTCTGTGTGTTTCTCGGTCTTTAAAAAACAATATATAACAATACAATTATGGTGGGGTGAAATTAAGAGTTTAGACCCTTTATTTGACATGACATGTGTCATTAGCATGACATAATATCTGTCATAGGGTGTCATGTCCATTCAAAACTATGACATACCCTGTTTATGACATAATCTGCAGTTTGTGGTGTGATAACATTGACATAAAGACCTGTATAGAAGGTTCACTAGAGGTGTCGTAAGACTGGATTCACCATTTGTGAATGGTGACAAAATTTCAGGATGCCACCATAAGCTTCACCTTGACTTTCACTACCATAACTCCTTATGACACATTATTTACAAGTGAAAATGAGTTCACTTCATTTGACATGGTCTAAGTAATTGCATGACACTTTCACGCACCTCACAAGCCTAGCATAAAATGAGTCCATTTGATCCACCTGTATTGTCAAAGGAGTTAGGAGTCTCTAAAGCCACTCTAAAGCTTTTTCTTAATTACAAATTAAGAACAGACAATAATTGATTCCATAAGTATGACATTGACATTATAGATAATTATGTGTTGATCGGTGGCAAATAATCCCAATTAAATCCGTTTTGATTCCATGAAGTGAGAAAATAAAATGTGAAAAATATATATACCAAAGGGGTGAATACTTTTTATACCCACTGTATATCTATCCAGACAAACTCATCCCAATCAAAATATGAAACAATAGAAACTCATGTCAAGGCGTTTTTGCGAGAGGTATCACTATTTGGCAAGTTACACAGTGTCATAACCTTAAACCAATTATTGACGCAGTCGTCTTTGTGTCACGGTGAACGCGGTGTTATAACACTCCTGCCATAGTGAGCCTTCAGTGCAGGTCGTTATGTCAATTGTGTCATAACACAAACTGCAGATTGTGTCATTGCAAGTATGTCTTTGTTTTGAATGGACATGACACCCCTTTGTCATATTATGTCATAGTAGTGACAGTCATTTATGTCATTAATGACCATGTCAAATAAAGTGCTACAATATTTCTATAACTATTGTGTGCCCGAAAACTACACCATGTTAAACATTGTATGGACGCAAGAGCTTCTACGCTTCTCCTGGAATACGTTTGTCAATACCATAAAGTCTGTTTCTCTCTCTCTCTCTCTCTCTCTCTCTCTCTCTCTCTCTCTCTCTCTCTCTCTCTCTCTCTCTCTCTCTCTCTCTCTCTCTCTCTCTCTCTCTCTCTCTCTCTCTCTCTCTCTCTCTCTCTCTCTCTCTCTCTCTCTCTCTCTCTCTCTCTCTCTCTCTCTCTCTCTCTCTCTCTCTCTCTCAGAACCACGACGAGACATGGAGGAGCCACTTCTCGGACATCAGCTCCTTCCCAAATGCGGTGTACACGCACTGCTACGACTCCTCGGGCACCAAGCTCTTTGTGGCTGGAGGGCCTTTGTGCTCCGGGCTGCACGGGAACTACGCTGGCCTGTGGAGCTAACACGCTAGGCCTCATCCCTCCATTCATCCCACTCCCCCTCTTCCCCTCTCTCCACCTGGGAACTACGCTGGCCTGAGAAGCTAACACGCTAGGCCTCATCCCTCCATTCATCCCACTCCCCCTCTTCCCCTCTCTCCACCTGGGAACTACGCTGGCCTGAGAAGCTAACACGCTAGGCCTCATCCCTCCATTCATCCCACCCGCCCTCTTCCCCTCTCTCCACCTGGGAACTACGCTGGCCTGAGAAGCTAACACGCTAGGCCTCATCCCTCCATTCATCCCACTCCCCCTCTTCCCTCTCCACCCGGGAACTATGCTGGCCTGAGAAGCTAACACGCTAGGCCTCATCCCTCCATTCATCCCACTCCCCCTCTTCCCCTCTCTCCACCTGGGAACTACGCTGGCCTGAGAAGCTAACACACGCTAGGCCTCATCCCTCCATTCATCCCACTCCCCCTCTTCCCCTCTCCACCTGGGAACTACGCTGGCCTGAGAAGCTAACACGCTAGGCCTCATCCCTCCATTCATCCCACCCCCTCTTCCCCTCTCTCCACCTGGGAACTACGCTGGCCTGAGAAGCTAACACGCTAGGCCTCATCCCTCCATTCATCCCATTTACTCTCTCCCCCTCCCTCTTTTCAGTCTCAGGCCTGGCTTCTCCTCTCATCATTGTAAAAACTATTCGATTTATGTATGCATTTTTCTTTTCAACAGATTAGGCTACTTCGTTTTTGAATTGGTAATCTTCAGGAAGCATCGATCTGAAGGGTTGTTTTTTGGGGTGCTCCCTCTGTCAGTGTACTGACCCTCTGGGAGGGAGAAAGACTGAGGCAGATGAAAAGGAGAGGGGGATGAAGAAGAGGAGGCTGCAAGCCCTTGTTTTTCTTGGACTGAACAGAACTTTCAAACCAGTGTTGGAAAACAAACACAGTCAAACAAAGGCCTAATTACAAAGGAAGCTCAGTCACATTGCTGGGGATTAGATTTTTTTGTGTGTTTCCTTGATTTTGAACACATTGTGTGGAAACAGTCATGCAGGGTCAGTTTTGTTTGCTATGAGTATCTAAAAGTGACATCCATCCTTCACCCTTACTTCCCCCTCCCTCGAAAATCCCAATTTCTAATGGGTGGGGGGGTTGACAGAGAAATAATGGACGAACATTTTACTTTGGAGGGAATGCATATAACGTGGGATTGGTGAAATCAGGTACTTTATTGAAAAACACACTTTGTTCCTTTGCTTAATGTTTTTTGGTTAAAAATTTTTTTTTTTTTTTTTTTTTCTTTATGTTCTCTTCCTCCTGGCAGTCAGATCCAAAGGTGGACTGCGCTCTCCTCGTGCGAGTGTTGTCTCACCCACGCCCTGAATGGTCAACTGTGCCCCCCTCACTCTAACACGGTCAGGGTGACCGTTCCCTTGCCTTGCCATTTGTCTAGTCGACCATGTTCCTATCCTTATGTTATTGAATTGACTGTGCCCTCACTCTGGCACGGTCATGTTGACCACGCCCTGGCCCTGTTATCGTCAAGTGACTGTGTCCTGAAACCGGCACGGTCAGGTAAACCATGTCTTTGCTCTGGCACGGTCAGGTCAACCGTGTCCTCATCCTGGCCCTGCAGATTTAGTGGTGTCTTGTCACCCGACTCGCTTTAGTCCCAGGGCTTCTGCACTTCCGGTTTCAGAAAGGGAGTGTTCGGAAAGAACAAATCAATAGTTTTTTCTTTCTTTCATAAAACAGGAAGAACAATGAGGTTTAGTTCAGTGCTGATTTCCAGACATGCCCAGACAAGTCTCAATCTGGAGGATACTACTGTTTTTTAAATTTCATTTAATTTTATTTTTTTGACTCTGCTTGTATATGATTGGGCATTTACTAGCCAATATTATTATCATCATCATCATTATTAGTGTTATTATTATTTATTCCCCTCTCCCCAATCACCATAGTCTATAATGTACTGTTTTGACCACTGTTACTACTTCTGAAATATTTCCCCTTATGTGGGTGTGATTCTCAACCACCTTTTGCTCCACCTGGTGGTAAGAAACAGGACTTTTATGCATTATTTTGTTGCCAACAGTCTTTCTGTGAAAGGCTGTCACAAGCAAATATTGTTTAGCTCCCCTTCCCCTTTTTCTCTTATATGGTTCATCCCATGGAGTTGTTTGTATAGTGTGAACATGCCCACAATACGTTTATTTAAAAAAATTAAATAAATAACAACCACTTTTAAAATTTGGTTTTATATATAAATATGTAAATGTATGTGTGTGGGGAAAACCGTAAAGACGTGCATACATTTATATGTATATGTATGGGAAAATGTGTGGACTAATCCATCTGTATTTTGGTGGTTCCCTCTTTCTATACACACCTCATGAATGTTTTTACAAATGAAGAAAGTGTACAACATAAAAAAAAAACCCCAGTAAAACTTTAAAATAATGAATAAAAGCCTATTGCTGTACTTTCTTTCTTATTGAAAATAGTCTTTGAGTTTCTTTGTTTTTGTCTGTACAGTTCTGTCCTGTTTTAATTACTCTAAAGTGTTTTTCTTTTTTTTGCACTCATACTACAAGGAGTTTATCCAAATTTGCTTCTGATATTCACAAGAGTAATTAAGAGCTTGTCTGTTTTCTAACCATTAGAGGCTCCAGGTCATTAAGTTAAATAACCAGTTTAAAAAAATCTAAATTAAGATGGTGGCTTTTATTAGTCTAATTGTTTGAATATTTAATTGAAGACATTGTCTAAGATGCCCTGTAAAGGTTTGCAAGAGATTACATTTGTTTAATAAAGTTAAATACTTAGCACAATGGAACTTGCACGCTTAACATGGATTGTGTGTATGAACTAGGCTTGCCAACAGTCCCATATTAGCCAAGATGTCCCGTACTGCAGCCAGTTACGGCTGTAAAAGTGGACGTCCTGGCTAATATCAATCAATTAATCAAATTGTATTTGTATAGTGAATTTTACAAAGCATTTGTCACAATACACTTTACAGCAGACACTGGCCTGAACCCCAACAAAGGCAAGCCTAGGGTAAAAATGGCAAGGAAAAACTCCCTAGGTCTGGGGTGTCCAATCTTATCTGAGAAGGGCCGGTGTGGGTGCAGGCTTTTGTTCTACCCCTGCACTAAAACAGCTGATTCAACTAATTCACCAATCATGGTCTACAATCAATACCTTGATTAGTTTCATCAGTTGTTTAGTGCTGGGCTAGAACAAAAGCCTGCACCCACACTGGCCCTTCTCGGATAAGATTGGACACCCCTGCCCTAGGTGGACCAAATAAGAAACTTTAGGAGAAACCAGACTCGAGGGGGAGTCCACCCTCCTCTTGCCGACTCAGGGTCTGAGTTGATAATGACCAACAGTGGTCAATTATTCAGTAATACAGGACTGTTGGGAACCTCAATTGATGTTCTACACCAGGGGTGTCCAATCTTATCCGACAAGGGCCGGAGTGGGTGCAGGCTTTTGTTCTAGCTTTTGTTGATTCAGATAATTCACCAATCATGGTCTACAATCAAGACCTTGATTAGTTTAATCAGTTGTTTAGTGCTGGGCTAGAACGAAAGCCTGCACCCACACCGGCCCTTCTCGGATAAGATTAAGATTGGCAGGGGTCTTCAACTCCACTCGAGGTCCCAGGTATTTTCACCACCTGATTTCACTAATTACTGCCTCCTGGACCAGTGAGATGGTTTGGATACAAGGTCTATTCTATGGTTTCTAAGGAAATGATTTGTGAATATACAATCCAGCTCACTCGTAGCTATGATGTTAATAGTTTACAGTGGTCCCATATTTGGTATACATCTTAATTTGCTAACTTTTCCACCCACGCAAAATCTCTACCCCGATTTGTAACCGTCACTGAAGAATGATAATCCCCATAGACCAGGGGTGTCCAATCTTATCCGAGAAGGGCCACTGTGGGTGCAGGCCTTTGTTCTAGCCCAGCACTAAACAACTGATTAAACTAATCAAGGTCTTGATTGTAGACCATGATTGGTGAATTAGTTGAATCAGGTGTTTTAGTGCAGGGCTAGAACAAAAGCCTGCACCCACACCGGCCCTTCTCGGATAAGATTGGACACCCCTGCCATAGACTGTCGCCATATTTATTCAATCTGGCAACACTGACCCGGTTTCCCGTTTCCGTGAGCGAGCACGTTACGCGCGCGCGGTTGAGGAACAGTCTGCTCTGTTTCGTAAGTGTCGTCACTGGCTGTTTCGCGTACACAGGAACGAACAGCGCGCGGCTGGTCACGTGACGGCGTCTGCTGCTGGCCGAGTGAAGCGTGTTTGCAGGTAAACGGAGAGGAGAAATTATCTGGTGAGGCAGTTAAACACGTAGAAAATATTACAATGTTAGCGACATTTAAAAACAAATGTTTTAAATATTCGCATTTCACACTGTAGCGCTCAAAGCAGAATAAGATATTGAGGTGTCCAGCTAGCTAATATTAGCCAATGTCGTTAGCTGTTCACTATGCTAGCGGGCTGCAATATTGTCTTACAAGGTAGCTAATGTTAGCTATCGTTAACTAGCCAATGCGCGAGGCCCTGTTCATGGGCTTGTTTCTGGGTTGAATTTGGAAAAAGATTCTGGCAACAACGAAGAAATTCCACATTGGACAGCTAACAGCATAATATTAGAATGTATTGCTCTGTGGGAAAAGAAAGTGGTTTACTTGCTTAGAATGCGTGTTGCTAGCTGGACACGCCGGTCACACAAAGGTTTTGCGGCATTTGGTAGCTAGCTAACGCTATTTATTTTTGTCTCCGGATTGCGGCCACTGCCACATGCTGAGAATCACAAGCAGATCGAGAGAAAGGCAGCGATGTGCTACGTTATCTGATGAATTAGCCAGCTAACAAGCGAATAATGTTATAAAACGAAATCCCAGCAATTCGACTGTAGGTAGTATTGGCGAATTGCTAATGTAGCGACCAAGTTGGCTAACCAACAAGCCAAACTTTAAACAAAGACCGGAGCTATCGAGCTTCCAGCATGGAGCTAGCTAGCTAGCTATAGCGAATATCGTTTTGCTATTTATTGGTCTTAAAGTCGTAACCCAGTGACCAGGTCTCTAGATTGGTATTTAGCAAACGTTAGGTAATCGTATCTAACTAGCTAGGGTTGTGGATTCGCGATTGTCCTTTGTCGCTGTTCGGTGTACGTTAACGTTAGCTCGGTGGCTGGCTGGCGTGTGGTCGAAGACGTACTCCTGTTAACGTTCGCTAGATTTAATTAACTGATCTAGCTACTTAAATAATTACCGTAGAATATATAGCCAGCGCTAACTATAACGCCAGTGCTTTAACCGCTGTCGCCACAAGACGAGGACGGTTGCATTTTTAATAAGCTACAAAGCTGGAAAATATTGGAAAATTTGATAGCTAACGCTAGGATACATTTGCTAACGTTAGCTTCCCAGATCGCTAGCTAGCTAATGTTAGCTACTTTGTTTCCGGTTGGACACAACACCTTCTATCAAACGTTAGCTTACGTTACTTGAAATAACATTTTGAAATGATTGGCGCCAATGAGAGCACCTGGCAATATTAAAGATCTTTGTTGTTCGCGGCACATTTTAATGTGGGTTTGTGTATTGTAATTTGTGTATACGGTACAAGCTATATTCCGAAGCCATTTTATGCTGAAACAGATCTGCGACCAAAGCAGGGCTGATTGAATAGAGTAGCTTAGAAAAAATGCAGTTCAGTGGAAAACATTAATTGGGGTAGCTGACGATCTAGATGGCCCAGTCTGTGAAGACGAACGAGCGAAAGCGCCGTTTTTGAATCTAAAATAGGTCTTATTAAATGTAATCAAGTTAATAAGCTATCTGTTAAATCCGTTTTTCTAAAGGTCAACTGATTTGAGGCTGGTTGTGACACTTATTGCGATGTTGTGAAATCGATAAGTGAAGTTTGAAAACCAACACCTGCATACACTTACTGATGTTTTCAATATGAACAAAAATGGCACCTGGATATGACCAGTTGGTATTTAAATATAATCGTTTCTCATTATGGCCTCTGTCTAAATAAACAAGCTACGTTTGTTTGTACTTGTGCTGCTATCTAACTAACGTTAGAGAAGAGGCTTGCGACCTTATTTCTGAATATCCTTTGAGCCCAGGGTGGTAACTTGTCCTTTTGATAGGTATCACAGAAACCATAGACCAGGGAAGAACCTTTAAGTTGTAATGGTGCTAATCAGAAATTAATGTCAATGTATTATTGCTTACTTTTTTAAGGAGAGTGAAGTACACTTGTTTTAGTTAGTTCCACTAGATGAGAATGAAAGGTATATCAAATTCAACTTTAAGCTTGTAATGTTGTGCACTGATTTTAGGTTTAGAAATAGCCTAGATCTTGAAGAGAGGGTGGGGTGGGATCATGTGATAATGAAAATATGGAAGTCTTGCACAGAGGATGTGGATATTGCGTACAAAAAGAGCAAGTGAAACTGGTGTCCATTTTGATGGGCTTCAGAGCTGGACGTCAGTACTTTTCATTACTGTGAGCGAAGCGGAGTTTGTCCTATGGCAGCAGAGGTATCCATAGCATATTTCAGTGGGAGTGACTCACATTGGCTCTACTGACGAAGCAGAATAATGACTGACTGAATAATCTAAATGTGACTGCGCGTCGGCACTTAAAAATAATGTGTGAAGCATTTGATATCCCTGGTCCAGTCATAGGGGCTCTGATAGGGGGAATGCACAGCTGGTAAAAAAAAGAAAATTAGGGATGCCAGTGCAGGGTGTTTTCAGTACAGGGCTGTCCGTTTAGGGTGTTTTCACTAGGGCTGCCAGTGCAGCATGTTTTCACTACAGGGCTGCCAGTGCAGCATGTTTTCACTAGGGCTGCCAGTGCAGGATGTGTTCACTACAGGGCTACCAGTGCAGGGTGTTTTAATTACAGGGCTGCCAGTGCAGGGTTTTTTAGAGTACAGCGTGACCTGTGCAGAGGTGTTGGAGTATAGTGCGAACAGAGCCAATCCTTTTGAATACAGAGCTGCCCATGCAGTGTTTTTTTTCAGTGCAGGGCTGCCAGGGCGCTGCTTGTTGAATACGGGGCATTTCAGGGCAGCGCAGTCGAATGTTGACCTTCTCAGGAAAGAGCAGGCGCTGGTGTAAGAGGAGGTGGAACAAAAAATTGCTTTGTCCCGCACAGCCTGAAGGGCCAGGGGCCATCGCTCAGTCTGTGTGTGGAATGAGCCAGCAGTAGTCTGGGTAAACAAAAAGGAAACAAAATAAAGTAAATCATGTGGTCAATATTTGCGTTATATTTAGGGAAGTTGCTGTCAATTATGTAAGTCTACTGTGTACAGCTCAGATCTAACCAGAGCAAACGAAATGGACAGTTTCCAAATGGTGAACAAACCAATGGGGGAATGATGAATGATTTCATTTTTATGATGAAACTTCAGACTTATTTTGGCAGCTTTTCTTAAAGTTGATTTAATTCCGTTTCTTCTGTGTCAAAGCTTTCTGCTCTTTACTGTGAATGATAGGCTTGTTTTCCCAGCATGTGCGTGTATTTGTGAGCGAGGGCCATTTGTGTCTCGTGTGAATATCAGTGGGCCAAATGTGTTTATGCTAATGTTAGCTGGCACACTGTCATGCACACAACTTGAATACAACAGAACAAGTGGAAATAATACAGAAATCGAAAAGGAAACTCCTTCAGGTCCCTGTGGAAGCACAAGCTCTAGTGCTCTGCAGTGCAGTGTTTATAAACGTACACACACACACACAATCTCCATTTCTTGAGTGGTAGTGGGAGCGCAGCAGCATATGTTGAAGCACTGAGCCTTCTCGTCTCTCTTCAGAATGGAGGTCAAGTATGTGTAGTCAGTATAGTATAGTGATTATCTTAAACCACACAATCATACCTTAAACCACACAGGCTGCAGATTCTGGTTGTGGAGGCTGCTATAATAATAATAAAAATAAATTTTTCCATTTTAATTTTCTTCTCTCCCAGGCCATTCTATGCAAAGTAACTCCCTGGATAAGTGCATCTGATAAACTGGTGAATAGTTGAATACTAGTAGTTTTCACACTAAATAGTTCAGGCCTTTATCACCTACTGGATCAGTGCGTTAAACAGGCCATAAAATACAATCTCCCTTTTAGTTGGACATGGATGGAAGACGACCCATGGGGTTATTCCATGTGAAATTGGCTCAGCTGTGGCATGTGCACGTTGCTCTCCTGTACCGCTTGTGAGCAGTTTTCCCCCTGACCATGTGACAACCAGAGCACAAGTTCACATTTTCCTCATCAGTTATTGAGATTATGGATGATATTAGACCGTTTATGTGCTTTGAGGTACAAGCTCCACCTGCACACTAGGTAGCCAGGGAAACGGATGATTCAATTCCCGTTATAATAGTGTCCACGGAGGATGAGTTGTGCTTTCGGCTGAAAGAGGTGTGTGTGTGGTTGTATTGAGTGAATGGGTGTTATGCAATAAAATGCTTTGGTAGTGCATCATCTTTAATTCCTTCAGAAGCACTGTTCTGTAAGTGGTCTAGGTCCATGACTAGTTGTGTTCTCTTGTCTTCTCTCGTCTCCTTTCATACCCTGTCATACTTGACTGCTAAGGTTTCTTATACCACTAGGTGCACTGGCACCTATTTCATAATGTTAGTTTCTTTGAAGCACAAGTTTGTGTGAGGGAGTGTTAAATATTCTGGTAGTTCCTGTTGCTATTAATGCATACTTTTCAGGCAGTCTTTACATTTATGGTTGGCATAATGTGTATTGTAATGAGTGGTTATGATGTTTTGTAATTAAATGTAACTTAAAGACATACTGAGGCATTTGCTGGATCAATTTCCCCCAGAGTCATATCTTTCACAAAGAAACATTTGTTCAAATATGAAAAAAAGTGATCTCCTTTACTTGTTTTTGTAAGGCACCATTGGTGAGATTTTCAGATGTGTAAATGTAGTAATGGAAACCTTGACATCTACATCAATGACTGTGGATACCCCCAAAGCAGAATGAAATATGCAGTAATTATCCCTGAAAAAGGTAGTCTTGATGACCATGCCCCAGGACCCTAGACCCTTTTGTGTATGGTGGTTCAAAATCTTCAAATCAAAATATTCCCTACCTACCAGTATGTATTTTATATTATAAAAAAAATATATTTAAAAAAATCTTTAGTAGTCTCTTCTAGTACAGTTGGTTCCAAATTCCCCCAATGTGCAAGATTGATTGTGCCTTCCCTTATTCCTGGAAAGGGTCGTGGGGGGCTGGAGCCTATCCCAGCATGCATGGGGCGAGAGGCAGGAATACACCCTGGACAGGTTGCCAATCCATCGCAGGGCACATATACCATTCACTTACACACTCCTACCTACAGGAAATGTAGGCTCCAATTAGCCTAACATGCATGTTTTTGGAATGTGGGAGAGAACCGGAGGAAACGCATGCGGACACGGCGAAAACATGTAAACTCCACACAGAAAGGCCCTGGCCGGGATTCGAATCTGGCACCTTCTTGCTGTGTGGCGACAGTGCTGTCCACTGCACCACCGCCCTAATTTGGTGGCATATGCGCTGCAAACATTTCCCCTGTGCGACAACAGAACAAAAGTCTGTTCAGCGCCTGCACTAACCTAATGTCCATGGACAAATGGTACAGAGATTGGATTTCAACATACCTGCGGCTCCGACTTCAGGGTTAAATCAGCAACTGACCTCGCTTACCCCAGTCGGTAATCACAATCATACATGCCTACATTAGCTACTAAGCTGGTCAAATCATAGATGGCACAGTTTACAAGCTAGCCAGCTAACTATTTTGAAATAATATGTAGCAAGCCAGTAATGAAAGCGCTACCCAGCTAGATTAGCTGAAGATCACTGATTACTGCCACCTGAATTCACTACAATATATTATACAAAATGTTGTGTAGGCTACCCTTGACGCGTAAATCTTGTAGCATGGTCTCTGTTGTAGCTTCTGCGGCTGGCTAGCCTGACTGTTTCTGGCTAAAGAGTGATCGTATAGCTAGCTACATACCAATTTAACCGTGGGCTAAAAATAAATCGCCTCATTCTTTTAAGCGACCAGCAACAGTGTAGACCAGTGATTCTGACCCAGTGTGGCATGCAAGCTCTCCAGTTGTGCCGTGAGATGTATATAATTTCAATCACTGCTGTAAGAAAATAGGGATAAATATCAAATTTACCCACATAAAAGAACTAGATGCCAACAATCGCTATTTGAAATAAGAAATGCAACGTAGGCTCCCTTTGTTTACTTTAGTGTAAGCCTCATAACATTGCGCCTGAACAATGTAGCAGAAAATAAACAAAAAGATCAACCATATATTAACTTGCATATTTGTCCGTGGTAACCTGACAATGCCATTTTGCACATTCGTTTTCAGGTAAAGGTTTGCCTGTAGTTGCAGGTCAAATACGACTTGTCCTATTGATTTAATTTCCATTTTTCCTGTTATCCATTTAGGTAAATAAGTATTCCTGAGGTGTTATTTGAATAGTTCAGAGGGAACTATTACAAATATAAACTACCTCACTGAGTTAGGAACAAATCCAGATGCTTAACCTCAGTGCAGCTGGAACGGTTACAGTTCACATTTATAAATGGTCACGTAACACTCTACAGTGTCATGTGAGCGGTGAACACGGTGGAGTTTGTGTGTGTGTGTTACGAGAGAGCGGCTCGGTGCTTCAGTGTAAGGGGACACCGACACAGCGTCTGCCCGGGTGCCTAAATTTAAGCAGAGGGGCTGAGATGTGGCTTATAGTCTTACACGGGACAGGCCGCATGCTCTCAGATCAACTTGTCCTGTTGCACAATCCCGTCGTGCCCTTAAAGCTGAAATACACTTTTCAACGTGTAGCCACTGTACAAATGTGAAAACAATAGTCGCTTTAAAAAATGTCTTCTACCTCACTTCCCCCTCCCCAATGCCTAAGACAGCCTAGGTTGTATGGAAAGATTGACCAATTCAGTGCTGATTTAAAACCGAAATGGCCTATGTTCCCTGACGTTGGTCCTTTATTTCCCTCACAGATTTTTCTATTTTGTACATACATTGTTTTGTATATACTGTATATGATGACTTCGTTAGTCAGCGATCGATCCCGGGGGTCCCGAGAAAAGCACTGCCTGCAACCACACAGCCAACGCAGCCACAGAAACACATACAGGTACGTTCTGGGAGACGGGTCATGTAATTATAATGTAACTACATGGCTCAGATGGCAGTTTTATTGGTAGAGAACGGTGTCTGGATATATGTACGTTTAAGGTCTTCAAAATGGCAACATTTCCTACCTGAACTATCTATTACTTGTGAGAGCTCAAATGTGGGCATTGCATGTCAAATGAATGGGAATGGAATAATTAAAACCATAAATGTATACAGGTATGTACTGGAGACTGACAGACAGGTGGTATTATACAGTATAACCACAAGTACAGAAACAGACACTGGTGTACAGACAGTTTATACACTAACCGTATAGCCACAGAAATGTATGCATGTACTTACTACAGGCGATAGAATGTAACCCATACAGAGACATACTCTTCACTGAAGACACAGCCAGCAGTTGCAGGAGAGGGAGAGCCTGTGGGTTATTCACAAAGCATTAACCTCAAATTAACCACCTGTTTTTTGTCTTTGCCTCTGGGAAGCAAATGTGTCTGATTTGCTCATTTGTGACCTAGTTTATCATTTTTGGTGATTAGTAAATGTTGGATCTTTTTTCCTAATTAGTCCCAGTGTGTGTTTACCTTCTGTTTGGGCACCCAGAGGGAACATTCACCACTCTCTCTCTCCCCCTCCCCATTTACCTCATTTTCTCTCTTTCACCCTCACCTTCTCCATCTGTCTCTCCAGGCCACAGTTGAACAGATCCGGCTGGCCCAGGTGATCTATGACAAGAATGATGCAGACTTTGAGGACAAAGTAAAACAGGTGAGGGGGAGGGGCATGATGCAGTGTGCTTGTTCTGATATGCGTTTTAGGACACTGTGTCACTCAGTGTTAATCTTTTCTGTCCACTATATACATATGACTTTAACTCTAAATTAAATGCGTCTTAATGTGTACTGTATCTGTACACTAATGCCGTGTGTGATGTGGGTGTGGATCATGTCTAACGTAGTAAACACCTGTGTGTCTGCAGCTGATGGAGGTGACGGGGAAGAACCAGGACGAATGTATGGTGGCTCTCCATGACTGCAACGAGGATGTGAACAGAGCCATCAACTTCCTGCTGGAGGATAGCTCAGACACGGTGAGAGAGAGGGAGGGAGAGGTAATTCAGGTGCGGTGGAAGGGGACCAGAGTAGCACCTTTCAGGGGGTGAGATAAACGAGCAACTTCCAATGAAAAACAGCCCCAGTTATGTGTGTAGGTAAACTCGATATTGTGACTGCTTAAACAAAGCTGGAAACAGCTGTAGAAACCTTCTGTCATGACCTTTAACTAGGCTGAGCTAGATTAGATTTTTTTTAGTTGGATGCGAATGAATTTTCTTTGCATATTCCAACTGGTATTTGCATTTATTGAAATAACTTTGCACATCCAAGTGCCATTGATTTCATAATAAATTGAGTAAGATTTAAGTAATTGAAATAATTGGAGGTGTGGGTTTGGGGGCCTTTCAGAAAGAACCTGAAAGTGAGGGATCTTCTGGTCACGTCTGGAAAGAAATGTCAATTTCTGTTGCCATGGCAACACTGTCTGAGAGACCTCTAAATTGGTCTGAAAAATCTGCAAGCTTTAGTGTGGCTTTGAAAAATAAAACTCTGTTTCCTGTTCGCAGCATTCTTTCCTGCTGTCTAATTACGGGACAGTTCTCCCTCACGTAGTAAGTTGTGACATGCTGGCTTAAAATAGTCTGTGTGAAAGTGTTTGGCTGTGCCATGATTTCCTCCTAACCAGGGTACAGCTTGCCTGTGGCTCTAGGAGTGTGTTCCGGGAGGAAAAAATGGGGTGTTTTTCCCGGTCTTCAGTCCCATTATCCCCCCTGTGCTGCTCAGTTAAAAAAATAAATAAGAAAAAGAAAATAACTGGACCTTGTTCTCCACTGATGGATAACCGATTCTGTGGAAGTATAAAAATAGTTGATGAGAAGAGCAAATGTGAATTCATAATGTGCGTTTCAGTTTGCGTAGAGTAGTGTGACCTCTTAATATTTCATGATGGGGCCTCTTTGTGGCCTGTTAGTTTGGGGAGGGGGTGGGGGGCAGATCAGAGATTGGGTTACATGAGGAAGTGAGGGTACAGTTAAACACCAGAGGAATATAGTGGTCGTGTGATATTCTGGGATAATACCTGTGGTATTCATGTACAATACACATGGATGCAAACAGCGCGCCGAAAAGCGCTACTCGCTTTTTCCACGGCCATCTGGGTGACCCGTGTGAATCGTTCAGATCCGAAGAGTTTTTTTTTTTTTTTTTGGGGGGGTGGTGGTGTCTTGAGTCTTGAGTCTTGACGATTCCTAAAATATATTTCTGCCACTCTCGTATGAGTGAACTGCATTGAGCAAAAAATATCTATTCAACTGTCAGGACCTTTCGCGAGGGCCACATGATATCATGTCATGTGTATCATTCAAGCGCTATGATTGGCCAGGCATCTATTCTCTCGTGAGTGCGGCGGTGTTATTGAAGCGGAGTGCAGACACCTGAGGTAAGAAACATCGTTTTTTCCGTTGGCTCAGGCTGGCTATAGTTTTGGGCATATTTAGCTATGTAGGTTATGTTGTCTTTTAGCCAAAGTTATGTCAGCGCTGTTTCTCATGCTAACTAGCACTAGCTAGATTAGCTTATTAGCTACGCTAGCTAGCCCTGAGTGTCGCAGAAGAAGTGTACATGTTGCTAACGTTAGGTCAGTGTTTCTCAAATAGTGGGGCGCGCCCCCCTGGGGGGGCGCGGTGCGATGCCAGGGGGGGCGCGTGTGACCAGAGGCGTAGCGTGAGGGGTGCAAGAGGGGCGCAAAATTGAAGAAAACGTTAAAAAAAAAACCTTTTTAGCACCGTGGACCGGTTCCGAGGGGCGAGCGCACTTCCCCCGGTCCGCGAAATACATAAACTGGTCTCAGCTCAGCGCGCGTAGCACCCCCGTCGACAGAAAATGCGGCGCTCGCACCGGGTGCAGTTAGCACTGCTTTCGTAGAATCTGTGGGTCTGATGCTGAAATTGACTATAAATTCATCTTTTAAAGCTGATCTTTAAAAAAAATCTTTCCTCTCTTTTTTCACCATTTTGTGTTTGCATCCCTGAATACATTAAGAATCAAACCGTGGTTGACCCCGGAATCCAGGCATGAGAGTGCAGTTAATGTGTGCAATGCTATGGTTGGATCTTAGACACCTATGAAACTGATCCGGTCCTCCTTGCTGATCGGCCAATAAGCATTCCAGTCATGCGTACATTCATAGTATATCGCACCTAAAAATAATTTTCAGATCACATAGGAATGTCGCTAGACATAAATATAGTATAAATAATAATGTTGATATCAGTATGGGCTTTAAAAGTGATTAGACACTTGAGGTGAAATATGCCCTCAACGTTGGCACTGCGAGGGGTTTGCTGCCACTCTGCTTTCACCTCAGATCTTACAGGTTGTGGCTTTGAGTCCCCTGCTGTTCAGTGTGTAGGCAGGACATGGGGCATGTCATAGTTAGATTTTGGTCCAGCCTTTTTGTCTCAGTGTTCTGAATGGGCACAGACATCTATAGAATACCTGCCTGACATTCTAGAATGTATACTCTGCAATGGGTATAGAATGTAATTTAAACTGGCTACATTTAATGACAACGTGTGAATAATTGATGTCACTCAGGATCTGTTGTATTAATTTGACAACCGCTAAAGCTAACTGCACTCCTGCTAAGTAAAAGTTAACAGTCAAGTTAATGATAGTACAAGTGAATAGTTACATGAATAATAGTCATTTTGTGGTTTGTCTGTTCTAAAGAACGATCTCAAAAACTTAGTACCTGAACGTGGTGAAAAATGTAACGTTAATGTTTGTCTTCCACATTCCATCTCCCTTTTCTTTCTCTCTCCCAGACGTCATGGGAAACGGTGGGGAAGAAGCGAGGGCTTGTGAAGGAGGGATCGTCTTCCGAGAACAAGGAAAACAAGGAGGTCCGTGAGAAGAGAGGAGAGAGGGAAGCCAGCCGGGCGCGTGGGGGGCCAAACAAGAGGGGGAGAGGAGCCAACCGCACCCGGGATGGTGAGAGGGGGAGGGAGCGAGGTGCATCATAGATATTTGTGGATGTGTATCTCTACAGCATCCAATGCTCGTCATTGAATGTGCATGCATGTCAATGCATGTTTGCTCTGTGTTCTGACTGTGTGTGTGTGTGTTTGTGTGTGTGTTTGTGTGTGTGTGCGCACGCGTGTGTACGTGCGTGGGTTCTGCAGTGCGATCGGAGGAGAATGGAGTGGACCTGGGTCCAGGGGAGAGGGGACTGGACCGAAGGGGAAGAGGATGGGCCAGAGGTGAGCCTTTGCGGTATTCATTACAGGCATTTAGCAGACGCTCTTATCCAGAGCGACTTACACAGTTTACATTTCTTACATTTCTTACATTTCTTTACAATCCATTTATACAGCTGGATATTAACTGAAGCAATTCAGGTTAAGTACCTTGCCCAAGGGTACAACGGCAGTGTCCCACCTGGGGATTGAACCTGCAACCTTAACGTTACAAGCCCAGTTCCCTAACCATTATACCACACTGCCTGCCTATTCACGTCCTGCTTTAAATTTGTGAAACCACACAGTGGAGATATCAGCCTCTCAGCTGGATAGGAACATGCTGAGGCAGTGTTTATGCAGTGGATCCACTGGTCCAGATATGCAGGGTGAATTGCCAAGCAGACCTGAATGTTTCGTCACACGTTGATACACTGAAACCAACCCCCCCAGCCCAGTCAAACACGCACACAAAAATGCAAACACGGATACACATGCGTGTGCACGCGCACACACACATGCACAGCACATTCCATGAAACCCCAAACACCGGAGGTAATATATTTGGAATGTGTAGTGCTGGAATGCTGGAAAATCATGTCCTCATTCCCATCGCTATATAGAGAAGTTCGCCCCCCCAGCTGTAGGCTTTGTCCCCCCCCAATTTATTATGTGACTCGGAAAGTAGTGAAAGTACATAACTGTATATTCATGGTCCTATGTGTTAATATATGTTAATGTGTAATGTATTTAAATGGAGGGGTCTTTCACTGTTGCACACTCACAATGACTCCTGGGGAAGGGTGGAGGTTAAGGGGGGGTACATGTTGTTTTTGGCAGTGTTTCTATTTGTGTCCCACAGCAAGTATGGCAAGTGGTACACCAAGCAGCATGAGAGGAATGCACTCTACCAAGCAGCTGCTGGGGAGGGAGGGAGGGGGAGTGAGTGATAGAGAGACAGGGAGGGGCCTGAAAGGGGGCAGAGGAGGCTTGGGGGGAAGGGGGACGAGAGGGAAAGCGGTGGAGGGAGAATGAGACCCGTATCCATGCTGTTTTACACAAACACCCGACTCGGTAGCGTGTTGTGCACATGGGGACAAGTTTTCGTCCTGCTGTCACTGGTTTCAGGCCGAAGGCACTGGTTATCATGAGCTTATCTGCCCATAACCTGGATTAGAATGGTGGTGGCCGCGGCAACATAGTAAACATGCTTGTATCTCTCGGAAAGAAAACAAAGTTTGGCATCGCCATGGCAGCCAACCCAAACAACTAATGAGAGCAATAAAAAATAATAACAAATATTTTTTTGGATCTTATGCCTGCATTTTTGTAGCAAACGGATAGCACAAATGTGCTGCGTAACTATAGAAACGGTTAGCACAACGTGCTGGGTAACTGTAGCAGACGGTTGGCACAAACATTCAGGTGTTTGTCGGTTGAATTTCAGTTGAAGGAACAGGACAAACGTGTTGCTGGATTTGTTGGTTAAGGCCGCTGACCTGTTGAGACTTGTCTCAGGAAGTGTCCGTTGGTAGAAAGAACACTTTTAAAGCAAGTCATGAACGCTGTGCCTAGTGGTGATGCCAATGTAGGCGCTTTCATACAGGAAACAAAGAATGGCATCATTCACCACCAGGGGACTAAACAGTGGGGTGGTCCTGCACTGGCATCTATAATAATAATAATAATAATGATAATTAGGGTGGTGCAGTGCAGGTTGCCCGAACCCTGGCTGCGCCAACACTGCTTTGATCGGGAGTCCCTTTCAGGGGTGGCATTTGGCTTTCTGCCCCAGGGGGAAGCGAGAGGGAAGCCGGCATGAGCTTGCTGCACAAAAAGCTTCCCTGCATGTATTGTAATCACGGGCTTGGCGGGGGGCGGTTTGCTCACCCTAAGTCCCAGGGTAGCGGCTGGTCCCTTAGTTGCAGGCCGGGGCTCATGGGAATTAATAGTGGGTACAATTGGCCACCAAATTTGGTGGAGGGGGGAACAAAAGAAAATACAAGCATAAAAAATAATGAACAAAGATCATAAAAACACAAAGGTGTACAGCATTTCCATCAGTGCCCTAGCCTTGTCAACGGCCTGTAAGTTCAGTGCGTGTGTGTCTGTGTATGTCTCTCTGTATGATCAGGTTAGTGATCCTAGTGTCTGTGCCTGCAGGGGTTGCGGTTGGGGTTCGAGGCCGTGGTCGAGGGGCCGGGGGGAGCAGGTTTTCCTCACAGGGAATGGGGTGAGTATTGTACCATTGATGTAGTGTTTGTCTCTGCGTCTGTCCTCCCTCCCTGATTTGTGGAGATAATGATGGTTACAAGCACATAGCTGAACACAACATGTTGAGAACCTCACTCTGAATCTCCGTCCCCGTCCGTGTGTGCATGCATGGTCTGCTTTTTATTTGCCTTGTGTGCTCATGACATCCTTTCCATCTACCCTCCTCATTTACTTTGCATCCCTCTACCCTCCATTTCCTCCTCCTTACTCTCTGTCCCTCCCCCCCGTCTCCTCTCTCTTTCTCCCTCTCTCCTCAGTACCTTTAACCCAGCTGACTACAACGCTAACTCGGGCTCAGCAGCAGGGGGCGCTCGTTTGGATTCCTGGGAGTCGGGGGCCAAGGATGCCGTTGACGGGACGGGTGAGTCCAGAGGTAATTCCCCCCTCCGCACACCACCTGCACGTAGCACTATTTTATATAGGATTTTACACTGCACTACATTTCTAATTGTGGAACATTGCAGTTTATTATATTTTATGTGATCTAAACTTAATTTATTTGTTCCCTTCTCTCTCTCTTTCGTACATTTCCTTTCCCTCCATCTATTGCCTCATGTCTCGGTCTTAACCTGTTACCCCTCATTTTATCTTTATCCTATTTTCTCCTTCCCCCTTTCTCTTCTGTCTCCCAATGTTCTGCTCCGGGTCTTTCTCTTTGGTTTTCCTTCTTCCCTCCCCTGTCACTTTTCTGTCTCATCCTCCCTGTCTCTCTTTTTCTCCCTTCCTCTCTCTCATCAGGAGCCTGGAGAACTCCCCTGGATGACTGGGCAGCAGAAGACTGGAATGAAGATGTAAGTCTCTCGCTCGGCGGAGCTGGTAATGCGATGTGCACACTCAATGTACGTACTGCGCAGTTCAAACAGGATTACAGAACCACTGCCCTTGTAGAATGACCTTATTGCTCTCTCCCTGCAGCTGTCTGAGACCAAAGTGTTCATTTCCTCCTCTGCACCTGGAGCTGAGAACCACATCACACCTGGTCAAAGGTAGGAGCTCAGTTTTAACCTGGTCAATGGTAGGAGCTCAGTGTTTACACAGGTGGCGGAGCATGCCTGTTGAGGATTTGGTTCCTGTGGAACAGTGGCAAAGTGTTACGATAGTCACGGTGCTCTGGACTCTGTCTGTTGCAGCCTGGACCTGTCTGGTCTGCTGCACAAGCCAGGCGGGGGGGGAGATCTGGGGGAGCAGGGCGACGCTGAGGCCCCCTCAGAGAGCCTGGGGCACAGCCTGGTGTTCACCAACTCCCAGCATCACAGCTCCCGGACCTCCGGCACCAGCTATGCCAACGCCGCACTGGTGAGGCCCAACACCAACCCACTGATACCGCAGCGTAGATCAACTGACTGACCAACATCGCACGGTGTATCTACTGAATGACTGACCAAAACTGCGCCGTGTATCTATTGACTGACTAACCCCACGCGAGGGATCTACTGACTGACCAACACCATGCTGTATATCTACTGACTGACAGAAACTGCGGTGTGGACCTACTGACTGACCAAAACTGCCATGCATCTACTTACTGACCAACACTGCTTCGTGGATCTACTAACTGCCCAACACCACATCATTGATCTACTGACTGACCAACACCGCACAGTGTATCTACTGACTGACCAACACCGCGGCATGGATCTACTGACGGACCAATACTGTGTCGTGCATCTGCTTACTGACTGACTGACCAACACTGCCGTGGATCTACTGACTGACTGGAGGAATGTCGTATAACAAAGCAGAATTTTAGCTTAAAGTTAGGATTTGTACTTGTATTACTTACCCTCCCTCTCTGTCTCTTTCAGTCCTCAGTCCTGGGTTCTGGTTACGGGAGCTTGGGCGGCTCTAAGCCGGCCCCACAGACGTCTGGCTCTCCGATCTTGGAGCAGCGGAAGGGGACGAGCCTGGGCTCGCGGCCTGCACAGCCGCCCAGCAGCACCGCAGGGGTCCCGGCAGCTGCGCCATCCTTCTCCACGACAACCTGGGACGTGAAGCCCTCCCCAGCACAGCCCTCCACCACACTGTCCTCTCACTTCAGCAGTAAGTATCTAAACTTCCTGACCCAGTTCTGGTTCATGAGACTGGATTGTGATCAACCGTGTTAGGGGGGTTGTTTAGTGCTGGATCGGGGACCTGCTGTGCTGCAGTGTGTACGGGGGTTTGAGATGCTATTGGAAGATTGTTCTGTGTGGCTCAGTAGGTAGAGCATGGCGTTGGCAACATTTAGCTTGTGGGTTCAATTCCCACTGGGACCACATGTACTGAAAAAATATATGCTGGCAGTGTAGTGTAACGGTTAGGGAGCTGGACTTGTAACTCCGACGTTGCAGGTTAAATTCCCAGGTGGGCCACTGCTGTCGTACCCTTGAGCAAGGTACTGAACCTGAATTGCTTCAGTAAAATATCCAGCTGTATAAATGGATTGTATGTAAAGAAATGTAAACTGTGTAAGTCGCTCTGGATAAGAGCGTCTGCTAAATGCCTAAAATGAAAATGTAAATGTGTGCATTCACTACTGTAAGTCGCTTTAGATAAAAGCGTCTGCTAAATGGCATACATTATGTTATATGTAAGATTGTCCTTGAGCTGTAACGGCTGCTTGTCTGCCCACCAGGGGACTTTAAGACCCAGCCAGAGCCCTCCCTGGTCCTGAGCCAGCTCGCGCAGAGGCAGCAGAGCTCCCTGCCTCAGGTCCGACCGGTCAGCCCATCTACGCGACCCGCCCCCTCGCCCCCGGGCCTCGAGGCCTTCCCCAAACTCTGCAGTGCTTCCTCCCCGCTGCGCAACGGGCCCTACCCAGGGGCCAAAGCGGCTATGGCGCCCCCCGGAGCAGCAGACCCCCAGTGCAGTGCGGGGTCACAGCCGAGACCGATGAAGACACAGAAGCGCAGGGTACCCCCCGCCTCCAAGGTAACCCTGAACGACGGGCCATTCAGCCTTGTGGCTGTGGGGCTTATTTAACTATCCACTGAAGGTGTGCTCAGAAGTGCCTGGCAGTTTTTTGGGGGGGAACTTTGCTTTTAACCAGGTTTCAGGTTTGAGTCCTGGTTGGGGGAGGAATGTATAGGGTACACAGGGTAAGTCTGCTAAGTTATCTGCCAAGCAAATAAGTATGGTAATTATACACCATGTCATAATTATTTAATGTAGTGGAGGTGAGTTAACGCACATCCAACTTCACAGGTGCAGTATACGAAGATAATGCATGAAAAATAAAGAAAATATCCGCATGCTTATTTTCCATAATTATGTAATGTACCAGACAGCAAGCGCACGGGTGCACATGTGGTGAAAAGGAAAAGACAATTTCCATCAGCGTTTGATTGAATATGAATTACTAGCTGATAGCGGTGGGTTTGTCTGTGTGTCGCGTGGGTGTTGTGATGCTAGAATGTTTGTGTTTCTCCCTGGGTAAGCAGATCCCCTCGTCCGCAGTGGAGATGCCTGGCTCTGCAGACGTTTCTGGGCTCAACGTGCAGTTCGGGGCTCTGGACTTTGGGTCAGAACCAACCGTTCCAGACTTTGGCCAGACGGAGAACTGCAGCACCAGAGAAGCAGCTCCAGTAGCGCACACCCCAAACAGCCTCTACTCCAAACCTATCAGGTTAGTTTCGTTTTTATGTGTGTGCGCACGTACATGTTAATGTGTGTGCGTGACTCTTTGATAAGTGAACATTAGGCCAACTGTACTAACCCTCGAGCTGAGTTTTGGTATAGAATGTTCTGTCAAGCAACGTGGGGAAGAAATTGAACATTAGTTAAAAAGTGAAAATGTAGCAGTAAGATTGCTCATTTCGGAGAGTTGTGAATTGTTATTTGAGCTTATACCACAGCTTGGTTAAATACTTGATTCTGAGTGGTCGAATGTGTGCCCTTCTCTCTCCTTACAGCGAACCTTTGGGAAGCCCAATGTCCCTGCCCCTGTCCAACCTTACTGCTTCCCTGGCCCCTCCCAGCTCCGCCACCCCCACAGCCTCTTCCTCCTCGTCTTCGTCGTCCGGGAGCGGTGTGGAGATGTCCGTGCCCTCGCACCCTCACCTCCCCTTCTCCCAGAGCCAGGAGTCCTCCACAGCACCGGTCACTGTGAGTGGCGTGGTGTTCACTGCACCGTACCAGATTGACCACACCTTGCTTTAGGATTATGATGGCTGTCATTTGAATTACACCAAAATACTAATTTCGGTCGGTTCGTGTAAAATTGACCCTAAGAACCGTTGCTCAGGGTAATGGGGAAATGGTGGCATCGCTGCCACTCAATTTGTGCCTGTAGGATTGGTGGATATTTCTCACAGGCTGCATATGTTCAATGTTAAAAATTGTTATGCTACTGTTGATCTCTAGGATGATTCAGAAGGAGTTCTATGCCATTGCCCGCTTCTGATGGGTGGTGTTTTTGTTTTTGTAGAACGGCTTCAATGGCGTGAGGAGTGGTGCGACACAAGACCGTAAGTTCAGCGAAGTTAAAGCTTAAAGCTGGTCAGGGTCTAACAGCAGCAAGTTCACATCAGGTTGTACAAGCTTAAGACTGGTAGACACGGCTCTAATAATCTAAGTCAAGGTGCAGTGGACAAAATATTACTTTAAGAAAAGCAGAAAACGATGTATATTTGTTAACAAAAATCCAGACACGTGGCCTTCATCAGAACACCAAGGTTTTCACATTCGTTGTAGGCTCAGTGTTTATTACTTGTATTGTCAGTTAATTAATATATATAAATTATACATTTATGATGATATTGATGGTCCCAGTACACTAGGAAATGAAACTCTGATGAAGGTGTTATGGACTGAAAACTCCGTTAAATAAATCATTGTTACTATTTGCATGTATTACACTGGTACATGGCACAGCTCACAAGTTGGCCGTTGAGGTTAAAACAGGAAGCTGTTTATGTCAGTGATTATGTCATTATAGCAGAGACAGCACTGTGGCTCTCTCTCCCTCAGGTACGTCAGCTTCCTCCACCCCAAAGCCAGAGTCTCCAGCCCTGGGCAGCAGCAGTAGCAGTAGCAGCAGCACAGCTCGCCCTCCCTCTGCCCTCCTGCCCCCCGCTGCTCCCCCCCACAGCGCCGTTCTGCCCAGTCTGGCCTCCGAGATGCCCTCTGCCTCCATGCCCGCTCTCAGCAGGTAAGCCCCCTCCTCCCCAGGCACATCAAGCTCTCTGGGCCTGTAGGAATTAATTGTACATCACTCATGCTCCCCCTCTCAATTTCCATTTCAGTTCAATTCAGTGCTTTATTGGAATGACATACAATAGGTAAATATTGCCAAAGCGTAAACAACTGTCATTGCATAACATGCATGCATAACAAGGTAGCTAATCGATATAACCTGAGGGAACTAATATGATACCTATAGTGGTACAATAGCATTATGGTATAATGGTCTTAAGGTGTATTCTCAACAAACAAGTTGCCACCTTCCGCTATGAGCTCTATCGCAAATATTTGCGATATTTCTTTTATATAAAATTATGTATTTACTATATTATAATAGTAATGACTAGATGGGTTTCAAAATGTATCAACAAATTAATCTTTGTCTACTGAAAGGATGGCTCAAACTCTCCTCCTGGTTTATTAGTGTGTGTGTTTGTCCTGATTGGTTTGTGCGTGCGTGCTCTCTGTGTCTGGTGTCTGTGTGGAGATGATGATGCCTACAAGCACATAACTGAACATGGCGTGTTGAGAACCTCGGTCTGAATCTCCATCTCTGTCCTGCCTGTCTGTCTGTCTGTCTGTCTCATGGTCTGTGTATTTCTCTCCAGGCTATATTAGGTGCTCCTCCTTCACTTATCATTCCCTTTTTCCTGGTCTTTCTACCCTCTGCATCCATTCTTTCTCTGACAGTTGTGTGTAATACATTTATAGTGAATTAAAGGTGCTGTATGCAGCTTTCCCGACATTAAAATATCATTAGGTAACCATGAATCATTAATTACGGTACATTGACAGTGTGTGCACCTAAAGTTACCCCGCCCTTCTACCTGAAATTGCTATATAAAACTTTGGGACGTTTTTGGGCATATACCATTTGATGCGGATGTGTAACCTGTGGCTTTACAAGGTGAAGTCAATGCGCCAGTCAAGTATAGCACTTTTGTTTTTGGACCTTTTGGATCTGCAACTAACTTGACAAAGATTCTGTACTTCAGTTCTGTAATTCAATACTAGTTTGTGCCTGGAGATGCTGTCTTGTGCAGTCCCTCAAGGGTCTGTCCTCAGACCATTATTATTTCTTTAAATTACCTTGCTCATGTATCTAAGAAAGTGTTTTTGATTTTGTTTACAGATGAAACCAATCTTATCTCCCATAATAACTTATAATAACACTTATCAGAGAAGCTAATACTTGTCTCTTGGGTATTTCAAAATAAATGGTTCCAGTCAAACAAATTATCTTGAGTGGAAAGAAATCAAATTGTATCTTCAGAGGTAAAAAGATGCCAAACTTTTTATCAATGATGATGAAACTTCCCAGACCTCCAGCTTAAGATTCATTGCTGTTTTAATTGATGAAAATCTGTCCCTTAAGTGGTGCTTTTGAAGAACCTTTTCTCTGATTTGCTTTGTGTTCTTCGGTCTTCATGATAAAACGCTTGTTTGGACCGACTGTGACTTCTCACAGACAGGTTTATTTAATTTGAAATAATTTGAAACGCCGTAATTGTACACAGGTGCACCAGTTTATTTATGTCTCAGTAAAAGGGTGAATACTTGTGCAATCAATTATTGTGTTATTTGCAATTTAGAAAAAGCTTTCTAAATTTAATTTGTTTTTTAATTTAAAAATCTATAAAACAATTATCTTATTGATCATATAATCTTATTTTTGAAGAATGTGAGGTTCTTGTATAAGCCCGGCTAGGGTTTCCAATCTCTCTTACACATTCAACATTGTATATATTTGTAAAGATTCTAAAAGTATGTTTGGTCACTGAACACAATGGACAAGGGTGATGAAGATCTAGTTTCAGACGAAAATGTGAATGCAATGTGATAACCTAATCCTTCCCTGTCTACCCTCCCCTGCTTTTCTCTCTCCCCCTTGCTTTATCCCTCTCATTTCCCCCTCCTTTTCTCTCCTGTCTGCTCTCTCAAGTAGTCACGTGAACAGCACACAGTCCTCAGGCTCCACGCTCCCCTCCAGCTCCTCTCTCACAGTGAGTATCTTCCTCTTCCTCCTCCTCTTCCTGCTCATGGTGTGGGATTCAAGTCCTGGCGCTCTTTTTCTCTATCCTAGAGTGAAATACTTTATTGGTGTGACTACATTTGTCTTGCCCAAGGAAGTACATTCTTAGAACAAAAGCTGTTGTTTTTCTCTCTCAAAATCAAAATGCTTTTTTGGGATTTGCATTGGTAAAATTGCAACGGTAAAAATGCAACGTTGCCAAAAGCAATGCATTTAGAAAGTGATCAGAGTGCTAAATAAGTTGTCATGAATGCGTAATATGGGCCCCTGGGTGGCGCAACGGTAAAAACACTCGTCCGCAGTGCACGTTGCCCACTGCAGCCGTGGTTAGACTGCTCCAGCCCGCTCTGGCCGGGAGCCCCATTTGTGGGGGGCAACTGGCTGCCTGCCCCAGAGGGAGGGGGGAGGGAAGCTGGCAGGAGCTAGCAGCATGCAAGTAGCTCTGTGTTGGAGTTACGATCGACAGCTTGGCAAGTTCCATCCCGGAGGAAGCAGTTTGGCGCCTTTGTCACTGCCGATCCCAGGGTTGTAGTGGCGAGGTCGTAGTACGAGGGCAGGGATAGTTGAATTAGAAATGGGGTATTATTGGCTAGAAAAATGGGTGGAAAATCAAACCCAATTCCTCTCCCTTCCTGCAGCACACGAGTGTAGACAGCGTGATGTCCCACCCCCCGGCCACGGCCCCCGCTGTCCTCAGCAGTAATGGGACAGGAATGGGCGGCGGTGCCCATGTGACTGGGGCGCTGGGCCTGACCGCGAACGGGACGACCGTTCCCACGGTCTGCAGGACCGCTCCCCTGCCGTCCTCTTCATCGGGTAAGAGGCATGAGGCTGACATGCGCACACACACGCTTACACATGCTTGCACTGCACACTGTTTACACGCATGGACAGTACTGCACATTGCTTAACATAAATGGAATACTGCTTAATGCTTAATATACACACAACTGATTGACACCTGGAACAACAGGGAAGTTGTTCCCATGCAACCATGGAATCCGGCCACACCCACAGTGAAAGTCTGAGCTGAATGAGGTCCCCTGTGGATCTGGGGGTACTTGATACAGACCATTGATTGGTTGACTAGCAAGATGTGTTGTCAGAAATTGGCCACCCTACTCTAAAAGAAGTGGCAGCAATCATCTTCTGCTGTTTTTTATTCACTTTAACTCTGTACCGCCATCTATAGCCCTGATGTGTAATGATGCACTCCACTCTGATGTGCAAGAACCATGAACGCCCTGACGTTGAGACGGGGCTCACTGTTCATGAGTGTGAACGCTGGATAGAGCGTAAATCTTTGGACAATCACAAGTGAGATATAATAAAATTGTCTCCCTCTCCATCCATATCCCCTTTCTCTCCCTCCCTCTCGCCTTCCGTATACCCTTTCTCTCCCTCTATCTCTTTCTCTCCTCCCTCGTCCCCTCTCTTCTGTCCCACAGGTAAAGCGCCCCCTAACCTGGCCCAGGGCGTGCCCCCTCTGCTGCCTAACCAGTACATCATGGGCCCAGGAGGGCTGCTGCCTGCGTACCCGGTAACGCCTCCCTTTCCCCGCTCCTCCCCGCAGCCCACCAGCTTCACTCCGATCACACAACATAGATCACACGCGCCATGGATGCTTCCAACTAGCAATTGCAATTGCTTCTCTCATTAGTAACTTTTATATAACTGCGGTCTTGTGTTCCACTGTTTACTGTAATTATTGCAGACCTGCAAGGCATGTTTTTGAAGTCAAAGTGTGCGGGTATCACTTTCAACTACGCAAATATGAGGCAAAGTATAATATATATATATAGTATAATAAGTATAAATATAAGGCAGGCAGTGTGGTATAATGGTTAGGGAGCTGGGCTTGTAACGTTAAGGTTGCAGGTTCAATCCCCAGGTGGGACACTGCCGTTGTACCCTTGAGCACGGTACTTAACCTGAATTGCTTCAGTTCATATCCAGCTGTATAAATGGATTGTAAAGAAATGTAAACTGTAAGTCGCTCTGGATAAGAGCGTCTGCTAAATGCCTGTAATGTAATGTAATGTAATGTAAATATGAGGCTTCCGTTAGAACGTAGTTTTGATACAGGCGTCATTGTATTTGGGCCTGAGACGATGAAAATGAGCTCACCTCTTTTTCGGGTAATGGTAAAAATGGTAATGGTAATAATGTATACTGTGTTTGAATGTGCTATGTGTGACACCTGTGTCCGTGTCAACCCAAAGCAGATCTATGGCTATGAGGAACTTCAGATGCTGCAGTCGCGCCTGCCCATGGTGAGTAGAAAGTGGTTTTCAGGCTGTGAAGTTTGCGGCATGGTGTCTGTGTCCCACCTCATTCCTCCTGTCCCCCCTCGCTGTGCTCACAGGATTACTACGGAATCACATTCCCTGGGCCACCCGCTACGCTGGCAGGCAGAGACGGGAGTCTAGCCAATACCCCTTACTCAGGTAACTTCACCTGTGAGTCCTTTACTCCCTTCCTCTGTCTGTCACTGTCTAAAATACACACGCATTCGCTCACACACACACAGACACATTCCCTTTCCGAGTCTGTGACCAGTGACACTTTTTCAGTGACCAACCTACACCTCACGAAAGCCAAACCTTTCCACAGCGCCTTCTCACAGCCCCCCTACCGCTCTCCCCTCTGCCCGCCCCACACAGGTGAAGTGACGAAATTCGGCAGGGCTGACTCGGCCTCCCCAGCCCCGCCCACCAGCCTGTCGGGCCCCGCAGGCCGCTCAGCCTCCACAGGGGCAGAGCGGGGCGCAGGGCGGAGCCCCCCAACAGCAGGGCCAGCACGGGGGCCAGCAGGCTTTCCTCAACGCCGCGCTGCCCCCCGGATACGGTTACACCGGCCTGCCGTACTACCCGGGCATGCCCGGGGTGCCCAGCGCCTTCCAGTATGGCCCCACCATGTTTGTGCCCCCCGCCTCGGCCAAGCAGCACGGCCTGGCCAACCCCTCCACCCAGTTCCAGCAGCAGCAGCAGCAGGCCGCGTACGGGCAGCACACCTACGCCTCAGGTGCGTTCGCCCTCACCAGCCTGCGACACCTGTAACGAGCCTTTGAAGCAACACTTTCTCTCCAGCTCCGCCACCGAGCACCTGGGGCACACGCTCTCTCACACAAACACACTGGAACACGCGTAGCTATAGACCCACTCACATAAACACACTGGAACACGCGTAGCTATAGACCCACTCACATAAACACACTGGAACACACATACCTATAGACCCACTCACATAAACACACATACCTATAGACCCACTCACATAATCACACTGGAACACACATACCTATAGACCCACTCACATAAACCCACTTGAACATGTATACCTATAGACCCACTCACATAAACCCACTGGAACACACACAGACCCACTCACATAAACATGAAACAAGTTGCATGGAACACATACTTAAAGACCCACTCAAGGTAAACACACATGGACCCACACGCATAAACACACATACCTATAGACATATCTATAGACCCACTCACATAAATGCACAGAAACGCACATACCTGTAGACCCATTCATAAACATGTCAGGACCGCCTCAAACAGTTCTTGGAATATGGGAACATCTTGAGGAATAGGGAGGCCATAGGGTGCAAACATAGGGTCACCTACAATGGCTTTGTATTCCTTGGCTGTAATTCTACCATGCAGAGTAATAATCAGACCCAATGACTCCCACGAGATGGCTGCCCATACAGAACAGATCCACCACCAGGTTTAACAGTTGGTAACCGGCAGTGTGGGTTGAATGTGGGCTTCCTTTGACTTTCTCCAAACATAAACCCATCCAGATGTACGAAAGAGTCAGTGACAGCTCAGCAGACCATATCACTTTTATTCACTGAAGTCCAGGTATTGTGCTCATTGCACCAGGTTATGTATTGTTGCACAATGGCCCTGGTTACAAGCGTTTTCCTAATGGCAGCCCTACCATAACTATGAAGCCTCCCTCTCCCCCTCTCTTCCTCCCTGCAGGGTTTGATGATCTGACGCAGGGTCAGGGTCAGGCGGATTACAGTAAGGGTGGATACAGCAGCTCCTCCCAAGCACAGGCCAAAGCTGCTTCTGCTGGCCAGGGCAAAGGTGAGAGAACGTGCATGCGCACAAAACCTTGCACCGTCACCTCACTGTTTCTGTGGGTCTGTAGTGCTGTCTGTAGTGCGGTTGTGTGGGTCTGTAGTGCTGTCTGTAGTGTGGTTGTGTGGGTCTGTAGTGTGGTTGTGTGGGTCTGTAGTACTGTGTAGTGTGGGTCTGTAGTGGGTCTGTAGTGTGGGTGTGTGGGTCTGTAGTACTGTCTGTAGTGTGGGTGTGTGGGTCTGTGGTGCTCTAGTGTGGTTGTGGGTCTGTAGTGCAGTCTGTAGTGTGGTTGTGTGGGTCTGTAGTGCAGTCTGTAGTGTGGTTGTGTGGGTCTGTAGTGCAGTCTGTAGTGCAGTCTGTAGTGCTGTCTAGTGTGGGTCTGTAGTGCAGTCTGTAGTGCTGTCTAGTGTGGGTCTGTAGTGCTGTCTAGTGTGGGTCTGTAGTGTGGTTGTTTGGGTCTGTAGTGTGGTTGTGTGGGTCTGTAGTGCTATGAACCCAAAGCATGGATGCAAACAGCGCGCCGAAAAGCGCTACTCGCTTTTTTCCACGGCCATCTGGGTGACCCGTGTGAATCGTTTAGATCCGAAGAGTTTTTTTTTTGGGGGGGGTGGTGTCTTGAGTCTTGACGATTCCTAAAATATATTTCTGCCACTCTCGTATGAGTGAACTGCATTGAGCAAAAAATATCTATTCAACTGTCAGGACCTTTCGCGAGGGCCACATGATATCATGTCATGTGTATCATTCAAGCGCTATGATTGGCCAGGCATCTATTCTCTCGTGAGTGCGGCGGTGTTATTGAATCTTTCATTCGTTTTTTTCCGTTGGCTCAGGCTGGCTATAGTTTTGGGCATATTTAGCTATGTAGGTTATGTTGTCTTTTAGCCAAAGTTATGTCAGCGCTGTTTCTCATGCTAACTAGCACTAGCTAGATTAGCTTATTAGCTATGCTAGCTAGCCCTGAGTGTCGCAGAAGAAGTGTACATGTTGCTAACGTTAGGTCAGTGTTTCTCAAATAGTGGGCGCGCCCCCAGTGCGATGCCAGGGGGGGCGCGTGTGACCAGAGGCGTAGCGTGGGGGGTGCAAGAGGGGCGCAAAATTGAAGAAAACGTTAAAAAAACAACCTTTTTAGCACCGTGGACCGGTTCCGAGGGGCGTAGCACCCCCGGTCCGCGAAATACATAAACTGGTCTCAGCTTTTCGCGTAGCACCCCCCGTTAGCGAAATAAACGAACTGTTCTCAGGACTGTTCATTTCCTCTCTTTTTTCACCATTTTGTGTTTGCATCCCTGACCCAAAGTGAAACACCCTTTTTCCACAGGCATCTCTGTGACCTCCAGCAATGTTGGAGTCCCAGACATGAATACTTCTGTTTACAACAAGACCCAGGTGAGGAGCAGTCATTTCCTCTGCAGCTTCAGGGGAAACTGAGTTTAACTGGGTAATGGGGTCAGAGAGATTCAAGCCTGGCCAAATAACTGGAGTGTCAGCATTATACCTTTCCCTGTGTTCTCCTTCATTATCAGTATGTGCTCATTTTTTTCTCCCACCCCCAATTCCCAGTCCTTTGACAAACAGGGATTCCACACCGGGACACCCCCACCTTTCAGCTTGCCATCAGCGCTGGGGGGGACAGGCCCTGGAGGAGCCCCAGGCTATGCCCCCGCCCCCTTCCTCCACATCCTGCCTGCGCATCAGCAGCCTCACTCCCAGCTGCTGCACCACCACCTCGCACAGGAGGGCCAGGTACACCTGAGTACAACACGCCTTATACACACATCGACCCACTCACATAAACCCACTGGAACACGTCTATAGACCCACTCACATAAACATGAAATGCGTTACATGAAACACATATTTAAAGACCCACTCAAGGTAAACGCACCTTGTGCTTTTGTGCGACGTATGCGTTTGTATTTTTAACAATTAAAAACAGTGTTCAGCAGTGCAGACAAACTATCATTTCTGTTTGGGTGCATTCAGTAACTGAGCGCCTCAGCTCTAGCATAGAATGCAATTAAGTTAACTTTTTTTTTTACTGCCACATGTGTCACCAGATTCACAGCCAACATTTGTCACTGTGTAAATTTAAAATATTGATCGTGCATTGGTCGCTCACGACTGTTGTCGTCTTTCACATGAAGGATTTGGCTATAGCTATTACCACAAATAAAGGTAACTTGGCTCAAATGTAATTAAAATCCCAAAGCCTCATGTAGCTTACTACCTAAATAATGTAATGAGGGGTTAGCATCAATTATTCAAGAAAGTTAGCCAGCTTAAAACACTGGTCTACAAAGAATGAGTCATGACTTAATATGGAGCTCAGAGGCTTGCTATCTACCTGTCTTAGCCAGCAAGCTAGATGGTAGAATGCCATTAAAATTAGCTAGTTTACATAAGACAGTATGAATACTTGTCAACGCCATAGCAATTGTATCAATCAGTGGATAGCTTGCTAGCTAGCCACTGCTAGCTAAGTTTCAAATTGTCAGCTGGAAGGCAAGAAAGTAGTCTTGTCCTATCTTTTACATTGAAAATCTCTGCAACCTGTGCTGTTTTTGGATTTTAATGGTCAGATTTCCCCATCACTTCAAATTTTTCTTGTCCACAACAAATGTCTCGCCGTGGAAGAAAATGTCAATTGGGCCTGTATCTACCCCATCCACATGATGGTAACCAATCAGTTGCCAACTCTCTGTGCTGGCTTTAGGTTGGTCAAAATGAGCTACAGTAATTTGTTCTGCATTTAAGGGGGAAAAAAAGTTATGTTGCATGCACCTTTCACACAGAACAACCAGATGAGCACTAGCCTAATACACCCGAGTATGACACAAACCCGACACTGCACAAGCAGCAGCCAGGTGACCGGGCTTGTGCTCTGTCACCCCCATACAGGGTGGCCCAAACCAGCGCAGCCAATCCAGCAGCATGCAGCAGAAGACCCAGGTCAACAAGTCCAGCTACGGCGGCTCCCCCTACTGGGGGAACTGAGCAGGGCGCCCCCTACCTCCGTGTATCCCGAACGAGGGGACTGCACTGTGTAATGACTGGTCAGACCTGTTTGTGGTGTAAAGCTAAAGAGAAACACACACCCACACACACACACTACCAACACCCCTGCCCCCCCCACCCAGCTCTCATTTACTTTTTCTTTTTTGATTTTTTGGCTGTCGTTGTACATGTAAAATATTTATGTATGTATTTATATATATACTGTATATGTAATAGTAGGACATGAAATGTGGTTTCTGCATTTTTGTTTTTGAAGGATGTTTTTGTTTACTTTTTTTTTTTTTTTTTCAAAAGTTGTAGAAAAGATATGAAAGTACATTAAAGAGAAATTTAAAAGGAGAGAACTTTAAAAATATAACTTTTAAAGGTGGGGAGGGGTGACTGGTGAGCACCATGAGAAATGGGATTTTTTTTTATACATAACTGAATGATGGAAACTCATTCATATACAGGTCATTTTTAGAACAATTTTTGTTGCCTGGGTCTCCTAGATTTTGGCCCACCAGTTTGTCAAAGGTTTTTTTTAGGGGGGCGGGGGGGAGAGGGATTCCTGCCAGCTCCCCCGCTCCTTGATCAGCAGTAGCTTAATTGATCCCCCTTTTGAAAAATCATTGGTCAATTTGATATTTTATTTCATTTTAATCCTTATTGCCCACTGAATAAAAATTCTGAGCAGTTTTCTGTTTTCAGTGTCTCTGCTTCATTTAAAACAAACTTTACAAATTGTGGTTTACCTTGTGCCTCCCATACTCTGTTGCACTAGTGCCCTTTGCAGGAGTATTTTAGCAGTCCTGCCCACACCAACATTTTGCCACATTTGATCTGTGACTCTTAATAACCCATAAGTGTGCAACTGCGACTAAAACATTGAGGAAAAAAATATTTCCTGAACTTTCCTTCAGACTGAGTAGAATGTAAGTGGAAACCTTGGGTTTGATAAATGCTGTTCACAAATCAAATTTATCTATATTAATAAACCTGTACTCTCACTCCCGCAACAACTGTTGGGTGCCTTGGGAACCCAACCTGTTTCCAGTGTCTTAACACTGCTCACTGCAGTGAAAGTTCGATGGATTCTGGACTTTTGAACACTCAATGTTTCTGAAAACCGCAGGTTTGCTGTGCAACAAGTTGGGTCATAAAATGTAAAATACAAAATATTTAAGAGGGGACAAAACTGAACATGTGGATTTGAGTCAAAACCAGGAGCAGATTCGTGTTATTCTCTTGTTGGCACAAAATTCAAGCACTCCCAGCAATAACCTATGGTTGCTTCGATGGTGCCTTTGAGAAATGCAAGGCTTTTGTCGATGGCTCCTTTTGAAAATCCTTTAATTTGTGCATCAAAACATGGCATATACCAGACAAAACCCTTTTTACAAAACAATTTTATTAAGTGGTTAAAAAAATACACCATTACACGGACATCTATAGAATACAGTAAAAATGAAAGGATGACAGCACTTTGTAACATGAATTTCTTTGAACCTGTGGGATGTGAGCCTCTGTAGAAATTGGGGCCCATTCCAACAAAACCTTCCAGGTTCAAGGTGGCATTGTGTTTAAAATAATCAAGTCAGATGGAAGCGGCAGTTTTGGACTTAAGCTACAAAGATTTTCCTTTTTTAAACACTTCACATTTGGTTCCGTTTACTATTAGACCCTTAAAGCAGATCGTCAATGAATTTGGCAAAAGCAAGTCATTTTTTCTCCAAAGCCATAAAGGACAGGAGGCCCCCAGGAGGTCTTCTAACCATTCCCACAATTTCAATATCTGAAACATCTACCATTTACTCCAACCCTCTTCATGGAATCACCAGTCATGCCACAGCCCTGCTGTGTGTGTGCAGCTAGTCACTATCACACATGCTGCAATGCACTACAGGAAAACTACCACCGTTTGGAGAGGTGTCTCTCACTGATGATAACTGGTGATCTGTAGGTGCCTGGAGAGTAGCAAAGGGCACTTAATGTATGCCATTTAGCAGACACTTTTATCCAAAGTAACTCAGAACTGAATGCATACATTTTTCAGTATACAGTGCCTATAGAAAATCATCATACCCTTTTGAAATAGTCACTTTTTTTAGTCTTACAGCCTGAAGTGAAAGTACATAAAATCCATCTTTTTCCAGCTTTATTTACACATTTTGCCTTCCAACATTCAAGTGAAAAAAAAGGGCAAAATTTCTGATAATTAATTAAAAAAAATGAAAGACTAGAATAACAGGGTTGGAAAAGTGATCAGTCCCCTGATTTAATACTTTGTAGAGGCACCTTTTGCTTTAATTACAGCCATCAGTCTGTTTGGATATGTCTCTACCAGCTTTGCGCACTTAGATTGGGCAATATTTGCCCATTCTTCCTTGCAGAACTGTTCCAGTTCAGTCAAATTCCATGGTGAGCAGCGATGGACTGCACTCTTCAAGTCCATCCACAGATGTTCTATCGGATTTAGGTCAGGGCTCTTGACTAGGCCACTCAAGGACATTCACCTTCCTGTCCTTTAGACACTGCGTTGTTTTTTGGCGGCGTGTTTTGGGTCGTCGTCATGCTGGAAGGTGAAACACCTGCCCATCTTCAGCTGTCTAGCAGAGGGCCGCAGGTTTTCCTCAAGAATTTGGGTGTACTTGGCAGCATCCATTTTCCCTTCAATCCTGACCAATACAACATAATGCTGCCACCACCATGCTTCACTGTAGGTATGGTGTGTTTTGAGTGGTGTGCTGTGTTTGGTTTCCGCCAAACGTAGCGCTTGGAGTTCAGTCCAAAAAGTTACATCTTGGTCTCATCTGACCATATAACCTTTTGCCACATGGCATCAGAATCTTCTATGTGTTTCTTTGCATAACGTAAACGAGACTCAGTGACACTTTTTCAGAAGAGGCTTCTTTCTTGCCACCCTGTCATACAGGTGAGCTTTGTGTAAAGCTTGTGAGATTGTTGTCACATGCACAGATCGCCCAATCTCTGCCATTAAGACTTGTAACTCCTTCAAGGTTGCCATTGGCTTCTTGGTAGCTTCCCTGATCTGACTTTTCCTGGCTCGGTCATCCAGTTTGGAGGGACGGCCCGATCTTGGCAAGGTGTGGGTGGTGCCATATGCCTTCCACTTCTTAATACTCTGAACGGTACTCAGAGGGATAGTTAAAGCCTTTGAAATCTTTTTATATCGTTCTCCTAACTTGTGCCTATCCACAACTTTATCCCGGAGTCCTTTTGAAAGCACCTTTCCAGCCATGGTGAATTATTTGCGTTACCATGCACTACTAGGAGTGGAATCCTCAAGGAACAGCTGATTTTATTGTGAAATAATCAAAACCACTACAATTGATGTCAGGTGGAGGCCAATTAGCTTGGTGTGTGATCTGGAAGGTGATTGGTTATACCTGAGCAAGTTTATAATGGTTATTCTAAGGGGACTGATCACTCTTCCAACCGTTATTCTAATTTTTCATTTTTTATTAATTATCAGAAATGTTGCTCTGTTTTTTCCACTTGAATGTTGTAAGGCAAAATGTGTAAATAAAGCTGGAAAAATATGGATTTTATGTACTTTAATTTCAGGCTGTAAGACAAAAAAGGACTATTTCAAAAGGGTATGATGACTTTCTATAGGCACTGTATGTGGTCCCAATGGGAATTGAACCCACAACCTAAGTGTTGTCAGCCCCCTGCTCTACCTACTGAGCTACACAGAATCATGTTACCTGCATTACAGTGATAACTCCGATACCTCTGGCCAAATTCAGCCCAGCGTACCCCGGTCATTTCCTACTGCTGTGGACAGACCCTGTCACACTTGGCTAATGGCATAGCCCAGTCAAATTACCTATGGCTATAGGACTTGGATCAGACTGAGCTACTTGAGTGATTTAGCTCAAATAGCTTAAAGGAAATGCCACCCCATTTACACAATCAATAAAATGTGTCAATTTATTATTTTATAGACTTTACATTCATCTTTAGACATTAACCGATCAGCATTCATTGGGATTCAAGATGAGAGGTGCAATTAGGAACTATTACCTACTCAGCAGGTGAGGAGGGGACAGTGACCGCTAGAACTGGCCCGCGTGAAAAAGGAAAATCTTTGTTCAGCTCGATATGCACAAATCTTAAAATGCTACGCCTCGCTACTACAACGGGGTGAAAACGGGGCTCTCGTGTATGAGAGGGGAACACACACATGGAAACGACATGGACTACATGTATGTAGATTTACATGGGAGCCACTGATCACAAGGACAGCTTGAGGTGCTTCCCGTGTGAGCTGCAAAGCGCAGTGCTGAACTGGCCCCGGGGGCACAAACACTGCAAGCGACGCTGCCCCAGCCCCTGAAGGCGCTGGGAGACCCTTTTTAAGAGAGGGTGGTGGACGTGGAGGATCCTTCATCCCATTTACATTTTTGACAATTTGCTTTGCTGTTTGTGTGAGAAAATGACACTAGGGACATTTCCTGGCACAGCCGTACAATTTCCGGCCGCTCTGCAACGTTTGCGTAAGCAAGCAAGACCTTAGCTTGAGGGTACGTGACACAGGGCTAAAAATAAGCCGACAATATTAAAACACTGCTCTGTACTAAGAGAGCCTCAATGGCCGTTCTCTATTCGCCTGCCTCCTCTGCAGTCACCCTCTTCTTTTTCTTCTTCTTCGCCTGGGCGGACTCCTCCCCCGCCGCTGGCTCGGCCTCCATCGCCTCGCTCTTTCGCTTCTTTTTCTTTTTGGCCGGGGTCGTGTCCTCCAGTCCGTTCTCCACCTGCGCCGCCTCGTCTTCCTCCTCCTCCTCCTCTTCCTCCGTGTGCGCCTTCTTTTTCTTCTTCTTCTTCACGGGAGTTTCGGTCTCTTTGATTGCGGCATTCTCCTGGAAGGGGACACGCATAATTATGTGAATGAGGTGTAAATATACGGTGAACGGTATATACGTCTCCCCTACTAAAGAAAAATCACCTCCCCCTTTTCTTCATTCCACAATTTGGAATGCCCAATCCCGATTCTTTGTCTGTCTCGTCGCCCTGTAGATTCTGACTGACTACAGCGTGGAAATGTGTTTCCTTTCACTGTGGTTTGCTACTGCACTCTGGGACACATCTTGTGCAGCTGGGGCACGCAGAATGCAGGCACCTGATTGGTCAGAGGGGTTGGTCCTGGAGGCGAATTAAACTTCCCCCTCTGTGGGCGACACTGCTTCCAATCATGCATTGCCCTGTGGGCACTGACAGTCAGGATGGGATTCCGTGGGGCGCATCACTGCCAAGAGTACGAGCGCTTAACTGGATGCACCACCCGACAGACTTTAAACTTATTTCAGATTTTTCTCCCAATTTAGTGGCCAATTATACACTCGTCTAAGTCAACTATCCCCTTTCCCTCGTACTACGAGTTCACCACCGCAACTACGGGACCGCGTAGTGACAAAGGCGCACTGAATCGCCTCCTCCGAGACAGAACTCGCCAAGCCGTTGACTGTAAGTCCAACAGACGCGGCCAGGCTGCAGTGTGAAACCTGCACTTAGAACAAGTGCCTTTTCGTGGTCGCGCAACCCAGAGGCTCTAATAGAGTATTTTTCCGGTAGCTGCTTTACCTCTCCGTTAGTCTCGTCTTCCATCTCCACTTCCTCCTCAGCCAGCTGCTTCTGTTTCTTCTTCTTCACGGGAGTTTCCGTCTCTATGTTCTCCCCACTCTCCTGTCGAGGGAAGGGTGGGACATGTTAACCGGGCTCTGGCGGTGGCTGCCAGGCGTAGCGCATCGCGCGGTGGAAGGTCCCTCACCTCTTCGTTCGTCTCTGCCTTCTTGGCCTCGCTCTCCTCCTCTCCCTCGGCCGTGGCGAGGGCCTCCAGCCTCTTCTTCTCTTTCTTCCTTTTCTTCCTCTCCTTCTTCTCCAGCTTTCTCTTGATCTCCGCAGCCACTACTGCAGCCTGAGGACAGAGGGGATGAGTGAAGGTGTAATCTGAGGCTCTGGAATCCTGAGATTAAAGGCACTATATTAATGCAATCTATCAACACCATCATCAATAGCGCTACATATAGCATTGCGGATGGGTGGACCGTGCCTTTGTGTTTAAAGGTGTATGTGAACCTCACCTGGCTCACGGCCTCCTTCATCACGTCCAAGTTCTTGCGCGGAGTCTCGCCTGTCTCGTAAAAGGACAGCCGCTCCTCCACCTGATCGCGCAGCTTATCCCCAAACACACTGGTGGGCACTTCTACGGGTGCGGAGAGAAATGGAGAAGAGAGAGAGAGGGAGGACAGGACAGAGAGGGGAGGTAAAGAGAGAGAGATTCAGGAAGAGAGACAGATTGAATCAGGAGAGAAGACAGGGGAAAGATTGAATCAGACACAGAGACAGAGGTCAGTGATTCGCTGTGGCACACATGCAGCGGGCGGGCTGGCTGCTGGTGACAGGTGTGGCTCAGTTTGAAACTCTGAAACTCTCAACATCCACCCGAGGGTGAAATAATACCACAGCACACAGCCAGGGCAGCTGTGTGATTGCAGTATGACATGCTTCCATGATAATGACCACCTGTCCCACCTGCCCAACCCCCCCTCACCTGAGAAGCAGTCGATGCGTGAGGCGATGGAGCACTTGTTTGCCAGGAAGCGGGAGATGCGGCCCTTGTTCTTGGCGGCGGCCCGGCCAATGAAGGTGGAGTGGAAGATCAGGCCGTATTTGGGGGTGTTTCCCCGGGTCTTCAGGGCTCTAGAGGTGTGTGTGGGGGTGCGGGGGGAGGGGGGGGTACAGGGAACCAGGGGTACAGTCATCAAAACACAAATATTTATGATTGATTCTATACCTCTAGCTGGATTTCAGATGAAGTTTTGGATCAAAAAGGTCAGCATCCTGTTTGGGTAGCTGTGTAGCTACAGAAGACTGGTTATAGATGTGTGTGTTACAGTGCAGATGCCTCTCTCAGTGCTGATCTGAGTGCAGGTTCCTATTGGCTGTGCTGGAGGGGGGGGGTTCGTTACCTGAACAGGGCCTTCTCAGCTCCCAGGATCTGCACAGTGGAGGCCGGGTACTTCGCTAGGTTGGTCAGGCTGCCGGCGTGGGAGATGAGCCGCGCCCCGACCTGAGGACGAGATGCAAATCCAAACTCCACATCAACCCAAAATGAACCCCAGATCAACCCCAAACTAACCACACACTAACCTCAAATGAACCCCACACTAACTCCACATCAACCCCAAATCTGTCTGACCTCAATCACATGTCCCTCTGGGTGTGAAAGGTGTGGAGAGAGAGGCATTTTAGAGAAAGAGAGAAGTGCAGCAGCCAAGAAGGAATTTAAGCACAACTTGAGGAAGGTTGAGGAAGAACCCAGATTTCTGAACAGCAGATTTCTCCCAAATAGAAGACAGGTGTTTCCCAACAAACCTGCTCCTATATACAGACTGTACAGAGGCCTGGCATAGTGCTATCTGCAGGCACCATAAAAAGAATGGTATCTGTAGGGGTGGGGGTGGGCGCAGATAACCATGTATGAAGAGGATGACAGTGACAGCTCACCCCTCACTGTCAACGTGTACCACAACGGCACCATCACGTTCCAGGGAAGTGAGGCCACCCTCCGCTGTATCCAGAGCGACTTCACTATTCTAAAAGCGCTGGCAGAGGCTGAGAAGCCCAAACAGGACACTACATTAACTCATACACACACGCACACACTCGCATTTTGTTTTCCACTAAGCTTTGGCAACACAATTGTACCTTTTGTCATGCCAAAAAAGCACACTGAATTGAAATGAGAGGTGAAGAGCAGGGGGATAGGGGGAGGGGCAGATGATGCAAGGTGCATACCACATCCCCAATGAGCGCAGCCAGGTTGGGGGCCACCTGGCCCATCTTGGAGCGCAGGTACTCCTGGAGCTCCTGTCTGTACTCGGATAGAGAGATCACGCGGGTGGAGAAACTCTCTATGTTTATCAGATCGATGGGGGAGATGTCCATACCTGTGGGTAGTGAGGGGGGCACCAGTTAGTCCAAAGTCCCACATGGACCCTGAGCCAATATCACCAAGACATACTGCAGGATGGGCGAATCGGCTGCATTTCATTCCAGTCACAACCCATTTATAGTGCGTTATTCAAACCATTTGCTTCTCAAAAGAGATTATCCGACTTTGGACATCTCACTGTGTGAGTCAGAGAGAGAATATTGTACCCGCATGTATATACGCCATGACATGCCGTGCATACACTACCAGTCAAAAGTTTTAGAACACCCCCATTTTTCCAGTTTTTACTGAAATTTAAGCAGTTCAAGTACAGTGAATAACCTGAAATGGTATAAAGGTAAGCGGTAAACTGCCAGAGGTTAAAAAAATTAAAAAATAAAAAAATAAAAGAAAGAAAAAAAGTTTAGGTTGCCAAAAAAAGGCCCTTTTCAGTGAAAAAGCAATGGGTTAACAACTTACAGCTGTTCTGCAGCAATGGAAGTAAATTCAGCCTTGAAAGTTGATGCAAACAATTCCTACAGGTGTCCCAACTTTTGTTGATTACTTACAAACTCTCTGTCTGTATAAAAGCAGTGTTGGAACAGACTGTGTTACTACACCCTCTAAAGCATTATTTGGACAATATTGCACTGCAGGAAGTAGTATATTGCTATCATAATGGCAAGAAAAAGGCAATTAACAAAGGAAGACAGACAGACCATTATCTTTCCTTTAGAGAAATTGCAAAGAAGGCCAAGGTGTCAGTGAGTACAGTTTCCTACACTATCGAAAGGCACTTGGAAACTGGAGGAAACTCTGACAGGAAGACGTCTGGCAGACCCAAAGCCACAACAAACTCAGAAGACAAGTTTCTGAGAGTCAACAGCTTGTCTAATAGGCGGCTCACAGGACAACAGCTTCAAGCACAGCTTTACACTGGTCGAAGTAAGGAAGTCTCAGTTTCAACTGTGAAGAGAAGACTTCGAGCTGCAGGTTTGACAGGTCGAGTGGTAGTAAGAAAGCCATTGCTAAGATGGCAAAATAAGAAAAAGAGGCTTGCCTGGGCCATGAGGTACTGCCAGTGGACTACTGAAGACTGATGAATCAAAATTTGAAATCTTCGGTTCATCACGCAGGGTTTTTGTACGCCGTCAAGTAGGTGAAAGGATGGTTCCTCAGTGTGTGACACCAACTGTCAAACATGGAGGAGGAAGTGTGATGATCTGGGGTTCTTTTGCTGGATCTAGAGTCGGCGACTTGCACAGAGTGACTGGCACCCTGAACCAAAAGGGCTACCACAGCATTTTGCAGCGCCATGGAATACCCTCTGGTCTATGCCTACTTGGTCAGGGGTTCATCCTACAGCAGGATAATGACCCAAAACATACCTCCAGGCTATGTCAGAACTACCTTAGAAGAAAAGAACAAGACAGTAAGCTTCAAATCATGGAATGGCCAGCACAGTCTCCAGACTTAAACCCCATCAAGCTGGTTTGGGATGAAGTGGACAGTAGGGTGAAAGCAAAGCAACCTACAAGTGCAACACATCTGCAACAGTGTTGGGAAGAACTTTCCGAACAATATTTGATTTCCATTGTAGAAAGAATGCCACGAGTGTGTTTGGCTGTTATATCTGCAAAAGTTGGCTACTTTGAGGAGTCAAAAATGTAGATTACATTTTGTTAAACAAAACGATTCCATGATTTCTTTTTTATCTCCAATTGTTTATTTGTTCTATGCTTTAATTCCAGAGTACATTGAAACATTAAACTGCGTAAATTTAAATAAAAACTGGAAAAATGGAGGTGTTCTAAAACTTTTGACCGGTGGTGTATATAAGAATATATGGCATGACAGCGGTGGTGATTGGCCAGAGGCTGAAAGTATTACTGCACTGATCTCTTGCGCGAACTATGATTGTTCCTACCATGTATTTATGCACATGTTGTAAGTCGCTCTAGATAAGAGCGTCTGCGAAATGCTTAAAATGTAAAAATGTAATGTAAATGCATAGGAGAGCAACAGCAACAAGTGCTGGTTTGCTATCTACAAAAGCGTTTTTTGACTCCGGCAGAGATCTTCCTCTGAGTAAGCTAGCATTACAGCATTTTGCCGTGCTCCCGTTCCGACAGACAAGACACTATCTGTGCTGTTGCCTATAACAGCAGCACCATGAGTGTTGTGTCTCGTCTGTTTGAAGCATGAAATGACTAAAGGAAGCCAGCCCAAAGTATTTATCTTGTGTCGTTGACGCATTCGCATCAGTCTTTAATACAATGTAACTTTAGCTACCGCTAGCTAGCTAACCAAGCAAGGGTAGTTAAATGTAATGTTTTAGATCCCAGCTAGCACAGATGTCGGTCAGCCAGAATTTTGCGTATCAGCATTACAGCAGGCTGCTAGCATATAATTGATGCAATCGAGAGACGGTGCCATTAATAGACCTCTGTACTGCTGATTTGCTAAAGGCTGGCGTGCCGACAGCTGTTGTAGACAGCGGTCCCATGTTTGCTTGCTTACACACTGTGAATCCTGTCACGTAATGTAATATTAGCTATCGCGTGTTGAAATCATTTTTTGTTCCTGAGCTAACGTTCAGTTTTTTATGAAAAATATAACTCGCTAACATTAGCTTTTAAAATGTTTATGCGTAGTGATTAAGAACTGTGACGAGGCACGTTTCTGTGCGTACACACAAAAATAAAGCACAGCTGTCAGCCAATCAAAATCCAACATTTTCCAAATATATTCAATTTATATAACTAAATACTTTCGTATTTACAGCAGTGTTTCCCAGCCAGGATTTAAACCTGCAACCTCTTCTTGTTACAAGCCCAGCACTGCCACTGTAACTCTGCCCCAGTAAGTTTGTGATGTGTACTGTGCCCGTGACCCTGGTGCGGGTAGGCGTGGTGCCAGTGCCCACCCATGGAGCTGCGGGAGGCCTCCAGGACGGCCTGGGCCTTGGCGCTGTCCATCAGCACCTCCTCCAGTGCCTCCAGACTCTGCTCACTCAGCTCCTTCCTGTTCCCGATCAGACGCGTCATGCGGCAGTATGTTGAGTTATCGCTCACAATCTTCACCAGCTCCGGGAAGTGGTACCCATACCACTCACTACACAAGAGGCACAGAGAAAGGGAGGGAAGAGAAAGATGAGACGGGTGGGTGAGTGGGTGAGACAGAGAGTTAGAGGATAGAAGGAGAGAGAGGGAGGAGGGAGAGAGAAGAGGGGTGAGTGAGTGAGAGGGAGGAGACAGAGAGGATAGGAGAGAGAGAGAGGGAGGAGAGGGGTGGGTGAGTGAGTAGGTGTGTAAATATGGGGGGGAGAGAGGAGGGGGTAAAAACTTCCTAACTTGGAGTTCCTTTACAAGTCATCAGTATATGATCAGGATTTGGTCACAACAAAAACAAGCCATCAAATCTTAAATTTCCTATAGAAGACGCTCTATACAAAGCAAATAAAAAATGGAGTGGGATGAGGCGCTGGTGTACAAACATACATGAAAAAGGTGTTGATGTCCCTAACAGAGTGGGATAGGGGGAAAGGGGAGGTGTAGATGTAGGCAAAGGTATACCACACATGCATGGAGAAGGTGTTTATGAGTTGATAGGGGGAGAGGAAAGGGGAGATGTAGATATCAGCGAAAGCGTAGAGCAGGCGCACGGAGCAGGTGTTGACAGGGGGAGTGGGATGGGGGGAGAGGGGAGGTGTAGGCGTACCGCACGCGCATGGAGAAGGTGTTGATGTCCTTGTCCAGCTGGTCCAAAAGGGCGATGGACTGGATGATCATGTTGTCGGCCCGGTTCACATTGAACTTGACCTTGGCCCTGGAGTAGCTGTGGCCCAGGCCCAGCTGGGCTTTGGAGGCCGCCAAAGCCGTCAGCCCCTTCACCAGCGAGTGGAAGTGCAGACGCACCCCTGGGGGTTTAGATTTAAAAGATTTAAGTGAAAGCAATGACAATATTTATTTTTTTTAAATGTACTAACCTTTTCCTTTACAGTGTTACAGGTATGGTACGCAACTGCCTGCAATGATGCCTATCGCTGTATTACTGCACTGATCTCTCATGAACTATGATTGTTCCTACCATGTATTTATGCACATCTTGTAAGTCCCTCTGGATAAGAGTGTCTGCTAAATGCTTAAAATGTTAAATGTTAAATGTAGTAACGGTTAAGGAACTGAGCTTGTAACTGAGAGTTGCAGGTTTGATTCCCAGGTGGCGCACTGCCATCGTAGCCTTGAGCAAGGTACTTAACCTGAATTGCTTTAGTTAATATCCAGCTGTATAAATGGATTGCATGTAAAGAAATGTCAAAACTGGAAGTGTCGCTTTGGATAACAGTGTCTGCTAACATAGTCTGCCAACACTATGAATGCATTTATAAGTGAGTTTGAGTTTGTTGGTCAAAAATACATTGACAGCAAACAATATGGTAATCCAAGCACAAATATTTATTGTGCTGAATTTTGTATGCCAGTGTGTCTCCTCTTACCTCTGAGGATTTCAGCCACCACACCCCCAGTCTGACAGGAGAGCCCCAGCTCCTCCTGCAACGCTGCCCCAATCTTTGCATCTCCCACCCCCAGCACAGTCTTCTTCTTCTTGCCACTAGGGGGCAGATTTGTCTCCAGAAAGAGTTTCAGGTCTGCATGCACAACACCTGATCAGAGAGAACAGGGGAATACAGTTTGTTATTTAAAGAAGGAGACCAAATTATGCTCTGTGTGTTTATACATTTATATCAGGCTCAAACATTTATTTCAGTCTGTCTATACATTTCATGGTAGGTTCATCTTAACAAAGTTCTCCCAGAAAATAAATGAATTTTTTTATTTGTGTTTTATTGAGGAAAATAAGTAGCAAAACAGCAAGAATTCTGGAACCGGTTATGTTTGTGCTAATTTATGACCTTTTCAATGAATAGATTTTTTAATAAGGACATCAGGGACAAAATTGTATGCACAAGACTGGAATGATTATTCTGATGAAAATGGAAGAAACACCAATTGTCAATGTCACAGTTGCTTGTGTTTTGTTGCTTTGATTTGCTATTTCACTGTGATAAGTGGATGTATTTTTTCTAATGTGTTCATTCATGCTTAGCAGTTTGAGCCATCCCTGCATCAGATATGATCTAAATAATTGCATTATTTATGTTTAACCATTAAATGACCAGGCTTGGCCCAGGTCCAGGGTCTATGCTCCCACCTTCAGAGATGGCATTTATATTCTCCAGGGCCCCCTGGGCAGTTTGAGCCATTGCATCAGATAAAGGCATTATTTATGTTTAACCAAAATGCAGAGAGCTTCACCACAGTGTTGAACTTCCCCAAGTTGAGGACGCTCTCCTCCACCTGGAGCAGCCAAAATATAACATGTTATGCGCCGTCATAATGGCACTGCGTCCTCAGTGAACACTCAACAGGTACATCTGCAACTGCATTTAAGTGTGCTTTCTGGTTGCATGGTAGCAAGACAACCTGAAACATCACAAACTGCAACACAGTGGAACAGACTGTTCATCCCAAATTCAAATTCTTTTCAACAGGAAGGACATGTCCACACCATTAATCACCTAATTAATCACTTGTGTGTTCAGTTAAAATGAAGAAGTACACTTGTAATGAAAATGAAACAGGTGGCTTTACACTATCCTAGCCCTGACAGCATGGAAACACAGTGACCTGTACATTGGCACTTAGAAAAAAGAATGGCCTTATATGGATGTCACCTCTCCACAACACAGTGACCTGTACATTGGCACTTAGAAAAAAGAATGGCCTTATATGGACGTCATACCTGCGGTAGCAGCATGCCGATCTCCTCCACCTCTCTGACAGCGAAGAGCGCGTAGCCTGCAGCATGCTCAAACAGCACGTGCAACAGCACCTTGGGGACAGAGGAAGTCAAGAGCCAGCAACTCACTAGCTGAGAACAAAACTAGCTAACCATCCTAAGCTACTTGGCTAGTAGACAATGCATTTTCAGGTTCTCTCTCTGGTAAGTGTCTCTCAAAAAAATCTGTCATCATCTTTGGCAGGATAATAGATCATCATCATCCACCTTTGTCACATTGATATTAAATAACCTATTTTACAAGAGAGGCCCTAGCCAAGACAAGGCAGTGGCAATAAGGGAGTAGACAGAAGTACAAAAATGTAACCACACAGCACAAGTACTACCAAAAGCGTTATACAAAGATGGCAAAGAGGTGGGATTTGGTTATAATACCAATGACCAGGGGAGCTTTTGTGTCGAGACTTAAGCATGGGGCTATCAACCTTTCAACCTTGGCCTAATTTGAAGGGTGGAAAGGTGGCTTATGAGGGCACACAGAAGTTGGAAAGTTAATTTTTGAGGCCAGGTTACAGGTGAGCATCTGTAGGCAGCAGTATATTTTAGGGTAAAGGTGTGTGGCATGTGGCACATATTAAACAAGCAAACATAAATGCATACTTCACACTTTAAACGGATCCCCAATGACCGTAGCTTAAACTACTTTGCAGTAGTATGTTGCATGCCACCATCAATTATTAATACACAGACACAAAATGATAACAAACATCTGAAACTACACCAAGAAATAGCCACCTGGGAACTCCCTGAAAAGTGCTACAGGCACGCTCGCCGCGTGCCGATAAAACAAAATGAACCGGCCAGCGAAGTTAGTTTAAAGTGATACATTGAAAACAATAAGCACGTCAGAGCCATTTCTGACGCACATTTATTCATCAGAGCCATTTATGACACACATGTATTTATCAAATAGACAGAGATCTATGTGGCTCAGACTTGAACTACATTTTCTTGTCGTAGCTATCCGGAGGACCCTAAAAACACGTGGACAACTGCAAGCCGAACGTGTAGTTTAAACAGTGTGATAAATCAATTTCGCTTGCCATTTAGCCATATATATTTCAGTTAGGGATTTTATTTATTTGTTCATATCAATAATTCACACCATGCCAAATAGAAGAGTTTGTTTTTGCGGCCTTGTTTACATCTTAAAAGCATACTAGGCTACGAAGCTAGCTAGCTAAAAAGACTAGCTAGCATAGCGACAAGCGAAATCGATAACGTTACAGTAAACACGCCAAGCATAAATGGACACCAACGAAGCCTAACATTAAAAATGCCTACTTAGTAGCTGAACACGACAACCAGAAAGCTAACATTAGCTAATTATCTTATCCCAAAACGTGAGGTTTCGCTGCAAACTTGTATGCAGGTAACGCTAGCTTTGCTGGGTCTTCTCCATTCACACCGTACAAATGTTACCACGCGTCAACATTTTGCTAATTGCTATACTTCCGTCGCTATTGAGTTTATCTGCGTCTTGTTCATGCACAACGCGTATACATACAAACTCACCATAATAATTATGAAAAAGTTTTCAGGTCTTACACGGTACGTCGCCTCACTTCCTGTGTTATTACTCGCGTGCAACGTTGACGACACAGATTTACTCGAGTCTCGCGATATTTCAGTACAGCGCTAGTTACACTAGTGGATTGCTCTGATACGGTAGGTAGTAGTATCCTGGTTATAATGTATGCTTTTCAGCACTATCAGGCTAATAAAAGAATACGACATTTAATAGGATAATGGAAGAGTGTTTCTAACTTACAAGTACTTTACTGATTGGTGTTTAGCTAGCTGACAGCAATAGTAAGAGCGAACTATTTAGTTATTGTTAGCTAACTTGGCAACTTTACTTGGGGCTCGTACGTTCCAAACCGTTGCTATTTTGTAGTTTATCTCTGGTTACTTCTTAAATGACTTTATACATATTGAAAATAGTATGGTAATGTCAGAATACATTGCTTGCTCTTGGCGCAAAGGTCGCTTTTGTACAGTAGGGTGTGAAACAAGTGTCCAGTTTCCACTGGCCACACCCTCTAGAATGGTAAATTAAATTGAATTCTGCATTATAGTGTGTGCAGTGTCAAGTTGTTTAACTCACTGAACAGAAGGTCGGGAGATGCCTCTGTTTCGACGGCTTCGGTCTGATCCCGTGAAAGGGGGATCCAGGAAGAGGAAGTTTAACATTGCAAAGGGGAAGGAGGGAGGCTGCGGCTCTCTGACCAGGCTGTGCTTGTGGAGCCTTTCTGAAAACATGACAGACGTGTGGACCAAAGACTATACAGAGAAGTACATGGACCAGTACTCCTTCCGCTACATCATGGGCCCCTTCAACATGCTACGTGAGTCTCAGCCATGTGTAGCAGTTTGTTTGTATAGTTTGTTTGTATATGTGTGCGTGCGTATGCACATGCACGCAGAGCGAGGACACGTCCTTTAGTCCTTTGAGTTGTTTTAGTCTAGTGAGGTTCTGGGTTCACAGTCCAGCCACCGAAACAAATAGTTTATTGACACTACCACTTATTAGGAATTTTTTCTACCTTTTTTAAAAATTTGAGGAACACTGTTAATTCTGCGGTCAAATCATCTTTTTGTTTCAATTTACCATGGGTACACATTAAGTTGGAGGCATAAGGCCAGGGCATTATGGTTGGGTCTTTTCATTTATCTTTCAGTTATTTAATCTCTCTCCCTTCCCCCTCTCCCTTTCTCCCTGCTCTCTCCCCCTCTCTCTTGCTATCTGCCCCCCCTCTCTCTATCTCTCTCCCTCCAGCTGGGGAGTTGGTGGAGGAACTGCTCTCTCTCCTCTCCTCCCGTCGCCTGCTGAGCCGTGCAGCCCTGCACCTCCTGCTGTTGCCCCAGCTGCCTGGCCTGTCCCTGGCCTCCTTCTCTGGCCTGGTCACCCCCAGTCTCTGCCACATCATCGGGGTGCGCTGCCCGGTCAGTCCAGGGAGCCCCACACACACGCAGCTGACTGAGCTGTACCCTAATGAGTGGCTGTTGGGCAATTGTAATTCCCTTTTAAAAAGTATTATAATAATTTTATGATACCTGCTTCTCTCTCTTTCAGTTTCTGCTCTCTCTCTCTCTCCCCATTATATTAATGACTATTTATGATTATTTATGTTCTCTCCCTCTCAGTCCCTGCTGTCTCTGGATCTCTCTGGTGCCCAGCAGCTCTGTGCTGCAGACCTGTGTGAGCTTCTGGGGGCCCTACCCCGCCTGCGCTCTCTCTCATTGGCTGGGACAGTGTGTGACGGGCGTGTCATCAGGGGCATGGCCACACACTGCGTGTCGCTGCAGCACCTGGATGTTTCGCGCTGCCATCGCTTGGCCCCAGCGGGGCTTCTGCCGCTGGCTCACCGGCCCGGCGGCCTCTTGGGCCTGCCACTGCGCAGCCTGCTTGCTCTGGACATCGGGTTCGGGGACGAGGAGCCGGAGAGGGTGGGCGCAGCAGCATTCCTCCTGCTGGCTCTGCCGCTCCTGGCTCGGCTTGCCCTGGAGGGGCTGGGGGAGGCCTGCAGCCTCATCGCGGCCGGTGATTTTGCTGAGACCGAGGGGTTCGCCGACCGAGCAGGCGTGCCCAGCCTCAGGGAGTTATGGTGTCGGAGGGCGCGGGGGGACATTGGAGGGGGAGGGGAGGGGGCGGAGCAGGAGTTTGTGGGCCGAAAAGAAGCGGAGCAGTGGACGTCAGATGCGGGGAGTGAGGAGGAGGATGAGGATGAGGAGGACGGGACAGAGGGCGAGGGAGCGGAAAAAGAGAAGACAGAGGAGAGACGGACGGCAAGCGAAGGACAACGAGGGAGGTCAGGAGCCACAGAGAGACAGGTGATCCTGTGTCTGCGGGAGGCTCAGGGTGTGGCTTGGGGGGCCCTCGGGGCTCTGGGCCAGCTGTGCCCAGAGCTCTGCTCCATAGCCCTGAGCGGGGAGGGGGGGCCGGGGGGGCAGGTTGCCATGGGGCTGGGGCAGTGGGCAGGACAGTTACACAGCCTCTCCCTGCAGTTCTCCGGGGCTCTGTCCCAAGTCCTCCCCGCCACACGGACCGTCGGAGCCACCCTGACCACGCTCTCTCTCGAGGGGGTCAAGATGGATGGAAGCGTGGCCTTTCTCCAGCTCCTCCGTGTGTGCCCCAAGCTGAAAGCCCTCCACATACACACCGAGGCACCGAGCAGTGCTGAAGATGAGGAGGAGGAAGACCAGGAACGAAACCTCCATGATCTACCCTGCCTCCCCCAACTCCTCTCCCTCACACTTAAGTGAGTACAAAGTCAATGTTACAGGCGGTTATTAGACTGGTCTACTTCTCTGTTTACTTTGTGTAAAATTGACCAAACCTAACCCTAAACCCTAACCCTGCCTCCCGGAACTCCCTTCTCTTAACACTCAAGTGAGCACAAAGTCAATGTTACAGGGGATCTAATATAACATACTGACTGCATGCAACCACAGCAACCGGACAGCAACTACATGACAGCTTCAACCACAGGTTGACTTATATTAGAAAATTCTTATCGCATCCTCCTCAATTTTGCTGTTTAGGTCTTGCACACACTCCACAGTCAGTAGAGCCATAACAGTAATTCCATGTCTATTATATGGATGGATGTATTTAAATGGCATTTCAATCCGACCGCACCCTCATAACCACTTAATTTTCACATTTATATGTTTTTTACATTTTATTTTGCTCTGTCATGCCACATCAGTGCAGCGGTATGCTGGACTAGTTGCAGTAGCCTGATGGCACAGGCCAGTGAGCCAGCTTCAACCGCAGGTTGGCTTGTATTAGAACATTTCTATTGCATCTTACCCAGTGTGACTAGCTGGAACTTGCACATATTTCATAGGTAGGAGAGCCATTGCAATAATTTTCAATCTATTGTTCCATCTGGAAATACGTCACAGATGTGTTGGATGTAACCACTCCTTGGTGCCGGTGGAAATTATTTGAATGCTTTTGGTTTGGTCACTAGACTGTTTGTCGGCCCTGTGGGTCAAATACATATTTTAAATACTTATGTAAATAAATACTTATATAAAAGTCTGAAACTCTGTAGATGCCAGTAAACCTTTAAAACACTCCTACAGACCCAAGAGAATTTTCAACAAAACATGTTGCCTGATGCACAATCATATAAGTCATTTGTGAAAATGTAAAGTTTCTTATAAAATTGATAGTAATCTGCAGGAATTTTACTGGTGTCTAAAGGGTTAAAGTATTTCAAATTATATTTTTTACCAAGGTCTGCATCACAATTTGAGTTTCAGCATACAAGATGACAAGACGATATCCACGCGAAACTCCCGCTAACCGTTTGTCCTCTGCTGTCTCCTCTCCTGCAGTTTCCTCTTAGACCAGCGGCAGACAAAGCCCGCCATGTCTTGGAGGTCCCTCAAGTGGGCGCTGTTGGCACTGCTGGGAGGTTCTCCCCTGCTTGAGAAGGTCTTTCTGGCCGCAATACCCTGTCCCATGGACTCCGTGTTTCGCAAGGTGTTGGAGAGCTGCTACGGACCACCCGCAGATTCCAAATTGCCCCCCCTGCGGCGTCTACACCACCTGAAGCCTGACTCGCTGTGATGTTTCCGTGGGAACGGCTAAGCTGCTGGTGGCCAACAACGATTGTCTGTCTACTCTGGACCTGAGCGGGTGCTGGGCCGTGAATATGAACTGCTTCATGCAGTTACAAAGAAAGGCCACGAGGAGGCGGTGTCCCCTCACTGTTATCTGGTCATGAATGAATTATGGACGAACCAGTGATATTTTTGGGCTATTTCTGCATTTCGTGTATGTATGTATGTAGCATCAAGTGCATACATCTTAAGTATGGCTCAGGTATCATTTGAAAGAAAACATGGATAAAGCATCAAAGCAGATCTATGCATGTTCCAAAAAATGTGTAATAGAACAAACACCAAAAAACAACAGGACATTTTTTATTTTACCTGAAAATATATATTGTAATTGATCATGGAATAACTGAGTGAGTTTTAGATTTGTATTTAAATTTAAATTTGTATTTTATTTTTTGCAGCTTTTACTCGCTGCCCGGTGTATCTAAGAAAAATGTTTATCTGGTTGAATTTATAATGTCCTCTCACTCTCTCACTCTCTCTTGCATGCATACACATATCTTTATCTATACTATATACATGTATGGTTGTCATCCTACCTTTCGGGGTTCTCATCCTGTCTTTCCAACTTCTCTTACCTGGTGTGCATCTGTTTCAATGTCTCACAGCCTTACCAGAGGTAGTTGAACCACTAGGGACAAGTGATCATAGTGCAGTCACTTTATATTTTTGGGCAAGTTAAGGCCACCTTCTCAACTCTAGGATGTTCAACTTCAGATGAGCTGACTTTAATAACTTTAAAAAATATCATTTAAAACATAAACAAAATCATTTGAATAAGAGAGAATTTAAATAATAAAGATTGGGTAAAACGTCTGGATTGCAAAACTGGATGAAAAATTTAAAAGGGTTATTGTAGATGTACAGTGTAAATTCATTGCAAAAGTAAGGACAAATAAGATGAAAACACAGTCTCCACAGTGGATGAATAAATCTTTACAGGAGATTTAGAGACAAAAGAAAAGACCGCACAGAGTATATAAAAAAAGACAATCCGGAGAGAAACAAGGTAGATTATTGTAAATTGCGGGCTAAGTCTGAAAAGGAAATGAGGGCAGCTAAAAGGCACAAATTTCCCAAGATGAAAAAAGTAATTCATCAATATTGATTTCAATATTGCAGTGGAAAAGGTAAAGTTAATGATGAGGTGCATTAAGAGTAAGGAAGGAGCTTTGCTTCAGGCCTTTCCCGCTCGTCCAGAATGCTGCTGCTGAGGTTGTTCCCTAACCTCTTTTTTATGCACTTTAGTGAGTCGCTCTGGATAAGTGTGTCTTCTAAATAACAAAAAAAAAAGAATCACTAAATGTATATGTTAACATGGGGTTGTTGTGAATTTTGGCAGAGGGAGAGATTTTCTATTATGTTTATTACTACAAAATGTACTGTTCTGTCGTTTAAGTTTTTCATAGTGATGCATTTTCATAGTGATGCATAGTAATGTCAAGCTGATATATAAAGTTCCTAATTTCCCAATTAAACATCTCTTCTTCTTTCAGTTACCCTTTATGTGTATATTTTGAGAGAGAGATTCTCTGAGTGCACCCCCATTCCTGTTTGTACATGCTCAGATGACCACAGGTTACCCCAAATTGGCCCACGGTTGATTAATGTGGCCCTCTGGTGTCGCACCCTGGAATTAAAGGTGTTTAAAGTTTTGTCTTTTCCCCAGATAAATTCTGTTTGAGGCAGGGCTGGTGAATAATTTAGTGCATGTCCTGATTGATGGTTTTGCCTCATGGAGGGAAAGACTCTTGGTTGGTGGGGCGGGGGCAGCATTTGACAGGAGAAATGAGAAAAATGGCAAACAACACGATGCTAAGGCTAGGTGCTAATCATTGTCTCCCCCAGGTTATTTCCTACCGACAGGTGGATATTAAGTCTCCTGGTGTTGAGGTACCACTTTTTAAAAAAAAAAATCTCAACAGTCATATTACTGTGACAGGATAGGGCAGTCAGTGTGGAGTGATAGTGTTAATTCAATGGCATTGCTGCAGAGGACAGAGCTAAGTTCACAGGATGCTATAAACCTTTGAGATGCAAAAATGAAATTTTGCAAAGCACCTATCGACCGGAGTTATCGAGTTCTTCCAAGGAACAACATAACCACATCAAATGAAAACAAACATGGGTATCTCAGTTTAGAAAACGGAGCCGAACCCATCAGTTGATGATCAAAATGAATGTAATTCTGATTTCATTAGCACTGTTCTGGGAACATGTTTCCTTGAAAAATGTTTTTGATTATTAATAATTTATGTATATACTTAGTATTTCGCTCACCTTCACCCATACATTGAAGATTGAAGTCCTATAAAATATGCAAACATATTTACAGAGGGAAAACTTTAATCTTTTTTTTTTACATATATTTATTTATTTATGCCAAAACCTCTGCCTTTGTATTCCTTAAAATGCCCCACCTTCCCTCCCAGGTATATAATTATGTAAACAATTCTGGAGTCATTATATTTGGAGTCATCAAAGGGTTCAACTTAATCCACTTCAAAGTGTTTAGCCAGAGAAATACCCAAGAAAAAAAAATCTCCCAACAAAGTTAAAATCATCTTGACTTGCACAATACTTGTAACACACAGAATAAAATAGAAATTGTAGTGTCATTTAGTGGTAAAGGTTATGCTGCCTGAAATGATTTTGGGAGGAACGCACTTCCTGTATTGTATGATTGTTCTTACCTTGTATTAATGCACATCTTGTAAGTCGCTCTGGATAAGAGCGTCTGCTAAATGCTTAAAATGTAAATGTAAATGTAAAAATGTATGCCTCTGGCCCAGTGTCTGACTCTTTAACTAGTGACTGGTAGAGAGATTTAAAGATTTACATATAAAATGTGGTCTTTTTGAGGCCTTACTGTTTCAATGCGTATCACTGTACAAACTCAAATGCGACTGTGACATCGTAAGAACCTTATACCGCCTGCACTGTTAAACCACTGAGCACGTGCTGGGGGATCTGGATCAGAAGCCAGGGCACCTGTAGGTGGCAGCACAACACTTATGTGTATGAAATACATGCACTGTATGTGTAGCCTACATCACAGAGTATTCATATGCTTTTAGAATATGATGATAAAAGCATTCTGAAGAACACCTGTCTAATCTTATTCTGATAATCGGCAAGTCCTTTGTCTTACTAATCGAAACGTTTAAATGGATTTCATGGCTGAAATTCACATTTCAAACTGGGAAGGTATTTTGATGAATGAGCCTTGGCATGTCTTAGGGTTGAATTACAATTTCAGTACTCGGTGTGTGTTCATGTGCGTGCCTGCATGTGCATGTTTTTGTGTGTGCTTGTGTGTGTGTCTGCATGTGTGTACACTCAAGTCTGTGGATGAAATAGAGGGATAATATGTGCAGCAGGGACACAGGAAGAGGCGAAGAGCTTCATAAGAGAGAAAGACACATCATACAGCCTGTTTTTCTTTGAAACTCATCTCTAAAAACTGTTTTGATCTTTCAAATGACCTGTAAGCATATTTACAAATACTAATACACATTGACGCACATATATAAATGTGCATGTGCATCAGTGTCAGCACATCTTTCAGTGAAGAGTAGAATGCCTGCACTTTGGGAGCTGTCAGTATTGCAGTTCTTTCCAGTTTAATCCAACCAGCTCTGCAGAACAGTGTTCAAAACTCCAGCTAAAATCTACAAAAGAATTACAGATCTACATATTAGTTTCAATAGCCATTCTATATACACACACACATGTAAAATATATGCATATATATATATTTAAGTGCGTGGGTAATATATGTATTCATATACACACATATACAGTATTTGAATACTTTGATGCAGGTGTTTCTGCTATACATATGTATATATACTGTATATATATATATATATATATAAATATTTTTTTGTGTGTTTCTGTTCGCATACATGATATGATGCTTATATGGTTGTCAGACTGAAAGCCATCAAATGTGAGGTTGCTATACTGAATATTACAAATCCCCCCTGCTTTCTTCCACAGAAATAAAAATGAAAAGAAAAATAAATATGAATCTCAACGTGATGTTGAGCGGAAGTTGTAAACCGGCTTTGAGAATGTCCATTACAGGAACTCACCACCAGTGCAGCGATTGCAAGTATCAAACAAGGAATATTTCATATTTAAAAAGCATATCAGCAATATAATAACTTTACAATATTTTCTTTGCCATTTTTTTCATACCAAACTTATCAAAGCCGCTTTGCAAACAGCAGAAGATAAGGAAATGGTCCGACTGAGTCACACCTGTGAGTCTTTAAGTGATAAAAATGCTCAGTCCTTTGGTCCCTATAATAGCTAAGGAATGATGGGTAAGACACCATGGAGACTGTTGCTAAGAGTCCACACGGCAACGATGTCCCATAGAAACGGAGATGCACACCAAGTAAAGATGGTTGATCCGGATCACTGTTTGCACGCTCCTTAAAAAATATAATTTTCCACTCTGGGAAAAAAACTAAACAAAACAGTTCTGTTTGTTAGCATCTTTAAAAAAAATGTAAAAAATTTGTCCCTTTTGAATGTGTCAAACCTTTCCTTTGTCATTTTTAATTGAATGCTCTTTTAGTTTAGCCAGGACTTGTCTCTTGTTTCTGGTCCCCCGACACCAGTCTAGCCATTTTATGTTGTATTTGTACTGAAGACTTCAGCAGTGCCCTGCCTGAGTTGCAGAGGACTTTAGGAGAGATTTCATTGGTGGATAAGTTTTAGGAGAGGACCCCCAGGCATCAACACAGAACCTCCTGTACATTTCCCTCCTTTGCTGATGTCTGTTGTTTAGATCCAGTGATGACGGTTGATTTGATCCTGTGTGGCCTCCTTCTCAAGCCAGTCCCAGCCTTTCTCTGCTCTTGCGTCTCTTGTGTGTGATACGCTTAAATGTTTTTTGTTAAGTTTTGCAGGCCATCAACATGCATTTTGATACCTGGAAGACAAAGAAAGATGGCCATCAGCACTCAAACTTCAGACTCCCACACACACTGACACTGATTGATATCTGTTTAACTTCGTATTTTTTAAAAACTCTTCAACAATCTGTAACACTATCCCCGCAACTAGGCAGTAAATTAATCAACATATTAATTGGCATTTGATCAATTCTTTCATTAATCAACTGGCAGATACATCCAGCTACCAACTTGCCCCTCCTTCCCACCCCACCCCCAAAAAACCCCCAAAACAAAGACAACTCACAAATCAAATAAGAACATGAGAACATAACAATACATAATAATGAGATCTAATCTAAAGAGTATCTAGTACTGCATCTAGCCTGGACTTGAATAGCCCAAGTGTTCCTGCCTCTACTACCTGACCTGGCAAGCTGTTCCAGGCATTGACAACTCTGTAAAGAAAAACGTCCTAATACCTGTGCGGAATTTGCCTTTAACTAATTTCCACCTGTGGCCTCTTGTGAAACAAGCTGATGCCCATTCGCCACTTGTGTGGGAGGGGCCTCACCTGTCAGCTCCTTTGTGCTACGGCATTAGTCCCCCTTCAGCCCAGCGGGACCTGTGGGCGGGGCTAGTAGGGGCGGTTGGCATCCTTTGGCCTCTTCAGCTGGACTTTGAGCCGCTTCATGCCGATCTGAAAGCCATTCATCGATTGGATGGCTGCTTGGGCGCTGGCTGGGTTATCAAAACTAACAAAGCCTGCAGGGTTGGGGGGGGGGGGCAGGGCAGGGAGGGTAGGGGGGCAGGGTGGGGTGGGGCAGGCAGGGTAGGGCAGAGAGCAGAAAGAGGGTTCAGGGTCGAGCCAGGGCAAAAAGACATGACAGAAGAGACAGAAGACAGGAGTGTGAGGGAGGGGTAAGAGAAGGATGGAAGAGAAAATGACACAGAGTTTAGGAAAGACAGAGGAGAAGATGGAGGTAGGGAGAGAGAAAAAATGTGAGAGAGCCAGAGAAAGAGGAAGGAAACAGACTGTCATATTTGTGATATCGATCAACAGATTGATCACTGAACACTGGACTATAATCTGAGTCATAAGAAAACAAATACAACACAAAACAGGACATCATATCAAATCAGCCAGCTCTGCCGTGTGCCAATCACAGACCACATGATCACAGATCACATGCTTCACTCTTTGTGTCACAGATTACGACATCATGGGAAATGGGACAAAGGTGGGCCAGCCCTACACAAAGACCAGCCCCTCTGGACCACCCACTCCAATTCTGTATGTGTCCTTGTCATTGTTTATGGAAAATACTCTGAAGCCATGAGCTATACCACGCCTTGTGATGCACATGAGGTGATTTTTGCACTAATAAATATGGTAAAATTCAATTATGTCTTTAAAGTGATGAGTCCTAGTTCCTGTGTGTGTTACGCCCTAGTCTGGTGTCTGCCAGCTGTGCAGTGTGAAAACTGAGCCGGACACAGACAGCGAACACATGTTAGCTCTGACAGCCGCTGACAGCTCTCCTGCTTCAATGCCTGCATTGAATGAAGGTAATCATTTATACTAATCCAGTCGCAGAGCCGGGAGATGATTGTTCCCAAGCTCCACAGTTGCTGTAATACCCCAGCGATTACTCAGACAGCATTATGCAACCACTACTTCAGCTTACACTGTTAGACAGTGCTTGAGCAGCTTGTGTAATTACAGTTGTGAGGCAAGACTTGTGTCACGAACCTTATAGTAAAAGCAAAGCCATTGTAGTTGCAACAGTGTTCAATAACGGTGTTGTTACATAGTTATTAGCCCAGCTTCATGAAATATGAAGCAACTGCAGTTGTGATAATTACCAATGTAATTCAAGAGTCATTACATAGCTATTAGGCTAAATAAATGGACTATCAAGCAACTGTAGCTACAACAATTGGCAATTGTAATTACAGTGTAATTCAAAAGTTATTAGGCTGCCATAATGAAACGTGGGATCAATGATTCCTAAAGGAAAATGTTAAGATTCAGAGAAACATTAAAACTATCCCCCCACATCCTAAAATCACACGAACCCCCCACCCCCCGCCCCCAAAGTAGATGCAAACAGTAAAAAGGGCTTCTACAGACATTCTCCCACCAGCATTCTAGATCCTTCCTGCACTTCCTATCCTGACATTCACAGTTATATAAGAACATAAGAATACATAATGACGAGAACAGGCCGTTTGGCCCATCTAGGCTCATCATTTCCTAGTCTGAAGAACATCTACTACTGCATCAAGCCTGAAACTTATTTCTTACTCATATTTCATATTTTCATAATAATAATAGTCTTGACAGGGTTTTATGGTTTTTACCCACCAAAGCATTTACTTTGGTTTGTCGCCCGATCCACAAACACTTTGGAGGAGATGACATTACCGAAAGGCAGGAAGGACTGCATGAGTTCGCCGTCTCCAAACTCCTGGGGGAGGTGGTAGATAAACAGGTTACACCCCTCTGGCCCTGGAGAGAGATGGAGGGAGATGCAGAGAGAGAGAGAGAGAGAGAGAGAGAGAGATGGGGAAAAGAGAGGGGCAGGGGAAGAGACACACAGAGGGAAAGTTGTTGGGCGATAGTGGAGAGAGAGAAGGAGGGAGGGGAAATAGAGAGGACGAGGAGAAATGGAGAGGAAAGGGGAGAATGGAAGTGAGAGGAAGAGGGGAAGGAAAGGACAGATAGAAGAGGAGATGCAAGCAAATGCATTTGAGTGGATAGAAAGACAGGGGAGAAAAAAAAGATAATTATGTAGAAATATTATCATAGAAGAGAAGGTAAGTAAGTAAGAGAAAGAGGCAGGGGAGGAATAGAAAAGAAAACAGATACAGGGAAGAGGAAAGAAAAGATAGAAAAAACAAAGATGAGAATGAGGATCAGAAAGGCCCCAAAGGGACTGTTCTATCTAGATATTAAGACAGTACATATGTTGAGGACTTTAATGTACACAAACAAAAATAGTAAATAAATGCATGTACTTGAATGCATGTGTGTGGGTGGGGATTTGTGTGTGTATGTGCTTGTAGGTGTGTGTGTGTCTGTGTCTGTGCGCGCTTGTTCATATGTTTCTGTGTGGGGGGGTGCATGTGTGCATGCATTTTTGTGTGTGTGTATGTGTCTGTGCATGTGTACATGCATTTGTGTGTGTGTATGTGTGTGTGCAGGCATTTGTGTGTGTGTGTGTGCGTGTGCATGTGTGTGCAGGCATTTGTGTGTGTGTGTCTCACCTTCTCTCTGTTGCTGGGTGATGAGTGGAGGCGGTTGGGCAAAGGTCTGGCTGATCTGTCCATATGCCGTGGGATAAGCTGCTGATACACACACACACACACACACACACACACGAACACGCACGCACACACACGTAAACACACACATAGTGCATCAGATTCACCACTGTGATTTCTCTCGAACACATTCAACTCCCCCCAGTACATACATACACACACACACACACACACACACACACACACACATTAATACTCTCTCACACACATACACACACACACACACACACACACACTAATACTCTCTCTCTCTCTCTCTGTCGCTCTCTCTTTCTCTCTCTTTCTCTCTCTCCCTCACACACACACACACATACACAACCAATACTCTCTCTCTCTCTCCCTCACACACACACACACACACACACACACACACACACACACACACACACACACACACACACACACACACACACACGCACACACTAATACTCTCACTCTTTCTATAAGACCGACCTGCATACTGCTGGACTCCTGCATAGGCGTGTTGGAGGGGGTCAGCTGCTGTAGGACTCTGTGCTACTGATGGACAGAGAGAGAGAGAGAAAAAGAGAGAGAGAGGAGAGATAGAGAGAGTGAAAGAGGACAGAGATGTGACAAAAGAAGAATAAATTGGCTTCTATTTGTTTGCTACAAAATTATTTTAAAACGAAAACAAACCATCGTAAACTTTGCAGAAAACAACCTTACATACTGGGTTTTACAGGAATAATCCACATTTTTATAGCACGTTCACTTGAATGATGTTATTTTTAAGAGACCAAACACAGTTCTCCTTTATTTTGCATATCGGAAACATGACTCCCCCAGCATTGTGCTCCATAATGACAACTCTACGCGCCATAAAAACAACACATCGTAACAGCAGTATTGTGTACCACAGTTACAAGCGTGTGCACCATGAAAACAACATCATGCACCATGCACCACTGCACTATACACCATAATGCACTGCCCGCAGTGCTTTACTGACAAAAAAACGGATATTATATGAGCTCACAAACAAAGAAGCCAATCGGAAATTGTAGTGGAATCATATGCTCTTCATTCTTACCCTGGAAATTCCTGCAGAAACCTCAGCTGACCAATAAGCATTGGTCTTAAGCATCTGAGTCAATGCCCTGACATAGCTTTCTAGCTTTCTTTCACCTAAGAAACATAGCTAAAATTCGGCACATTGTGTCATTAGAGGATGCAAAAACCTTCATGCATGCTTTTGTCGCATCGAGGCTAGACTATTGTAATGCCATATTATCCGGCTCCTCTAGTAGTTCTCTAAAGAGTCTTCAACTAGTACAGAATACAGCGGCACGTATTTTGACTAGATCCAAGAAGTATGAGCACATTACTCCAGTGTTAGCATCACTACATTGGCTTCCTATTAAATATCGGGCTGATTATAAAGTACTGTTGCTAACTTTTAAAGCAGTGAACGGACTTGCACCTTTATATCTGACCGAAATGATTGCCCCCTATAAGCTGACACGACTGCTTCGTTCACAAGAAGCCGGCTATCTATTACTCCCTAGAATTTTGAAAAGCACAGCTGGTGGTAGAGCCTTCTCTTTTAGAGCTCCTCTGTTGTGGAACGGTTTACCAAGGCATGTTAGGGATTCGGACACAGTTTCAATTTTTAAGTGTAGATTAAAAACATATCTTTTCAGCCTAGCCTACTGCCAAACATAGTCTAGGTGGAGAGATGGAGAAGGCCGTGCCCTAGTGTCTTATGGAGTGAGAAACTTTCCATACTGTCACCTCCTCAATGTGTTACCACCACTGTTATGCTGGGTATCCTTGATCAGGTGGGGATTGTTTGGAACTCTCTCATGGCTGCGTGTTTTCTCTGTCCCTCTCCTAATAGGTATGCTGCCATAGCTTACACCTGTTGGGGCTATCTGTATATTTCCTATGCTTGTGCTCCCCTGCTCTTACATAATGCTACTGGCTATAGCACTGCTTTTTTTTTCTGACTGCATGTTCTCTTCTCTGCCTCGGCCTCTGACTCGGGGGCACCTGCCCCCGAGCCCTAGATCCTGCGAGAAGTGTGAGCTGCTCCCATCAACCCTCACCCCCACGCCAACCCCAGTTCCTGGATCGGGACCCTCTCCGCGTGGTTTAGCCCCCCGCTGACTACCTAACTACCTAACAACCTTGGACTGACCATGACATGGTCTTTTTTGGACATACCCTGTGCCGGCCAGAAGAGGATGGGCTCCCCCCCTTTTAGTCTGGTTCCTCCCATGGTTTCTCCCTACCAAGGGAGATTTTCCTTGCCACTGTTGCCTTTAGGCTTGCTTTTGTGGGGGTCTAGGCCTGGGTTCCCCCTCTGTTAAGCGTTTGGTGACAATTCTATTGTGAAAAGCGCTATACAAATACATTTGATTTGATTTGATTTGATTTGACATAACAGAGCTGGGTCTGCTGCAGGTTCTCACTGTCGCCTCCATAAAGCCACCAAGGCATGCGATTGGCTGACTGAGCTAGAGACCGTGGTGTGGAGCTATGGGGGATCACGCTCCTGTTTTGGCTCTGGTAAAATATTGCAGTTGTGAAGTAATTTTGTGAATCTAATTTTGTGAACCTTTTTTCATTTAACGAATTGAAGTTTTGACATTTTTACACAAGATGCATTAACAGTATTACATGTCTGTCTCTGTCAGCCAATTCACTCATTCACTCAACACGTGCACAAAGCAAAACTACCATCTAGTGGATTAATTAGAAGCAGTTTGTCTCTGATCTGCCAAACTGAGTAAGAGGAAAACTGCTCCAGCACTTGCTCAAGCCACACATGGAAATGGCATCTCCTTAGATATTAAAATGGATATCATAAATCGGCATTAAAGACGGGAGCGTCTAAGTGATATATGTACTGTAAGCTACAGGCTATTTGAAATATGATATAGTTATGGCCTTATGGATATTTATGGATTTATGGATATTTAATTTACAATGCAATACAATTTTTTTCCATTATTGTTGCCAATATTTGACTGCCTTGAATGCATTCCTATTAAACCCTTAATAAATACTATTCTATTTTGGTTTGGGAATGGTTTCTCAGGAATGCAACCGCAATGTAAATTGAGGTATACCTGTGCACCACAAAGACATCACCACGCACAAGGATGTCACATCTAAACACCAGTACACCCCTGTAACACTGCACCTATGGGTACAACAGTCATGTGAGGCCCAGCCTCTGACTGGTAAAGGGGCAGTGGGGGTACATTTATTTGAAAAGGGTGGGTTGTAGCTCCCCTGATTCCCCAAAGACCTCCACTTGCACAATGTAATTTCACTATTTCACCAAGTCCTTTCTAAAAACAACCTCCTGCAAGACTGCGATACATTTAAATGTATCGCCCAACTACAGGAGAAGAATGGGGGGGAGATACGCCTTTGCTGGTGGCCCTGTGTGATCATTACTGTGTAAGTGACAGCAGAGATGCTTGCCAAACCAGAGGTTAACCAGAGCTAGTCAGAGCTGAGAGCCATGTGTCTTTAGGCAAACTATACTGTATATGATTTTATGGACATCCTCAATTCAAAAAGTGCTCATTAAGGAAGAATTTCTCAGTTGTTTCAGCAAGATGGCACAGTCACTATTCTGAATGAATGATGATGTCAGCTCCTGTTTCCACGGAAACCTGGGCATCTCTGTTCAGAGTAAACTACAATGTCATCCTGGGGTGTCTCAGGAGGGTTTGGCCTGTTTTGGGCTGAGATGAGAGTGCTTCTCATGAGCCCACCTGGGTAAGGGTGTATCCCATTGGTGAAGACAGCCTCTGCAGGGGGTGGGCCGTTGGCCTGAGGTGGGGGCAGCCCCGTGAAGCTCATGGGGGAAGGTATGCTTGTCACTGCTTGGGCTGGGATACCTGGAGGGGTGCTGCCACCTGGAGGGGCAGAGAGGAATTGCACTTTTAACTCTTCATGATTTGGCAATGCTGTGCTCTGTCAGATCAATAAAGCATATTTTAATCTTTATTTATTTGAAAAAGAGAGGAGCAATAAATGGAAAGAGAGGCAAGGATAGAGGGATTGTAAAATTGGGATTGAATGAATGGAAGGCAGGATTCAAATGAGATGTGGGAGAGGGCTGCAGGAATGACAGGAACTTTCACAGGAACTTTGGCTTGGGAATTTTGGTCATCAAGAAGAGCTTTTAAAAAAAAATGTTATTTTTTTTACAAATAATCTAACAGAGCTGGAGTCTTAAATAATAAACTGTTTTGTATTCACTATATCTTTATTTTTTCTGGCCTTGTTTGTTTTTGTAATCACACATTTCTGTGTGTCTGAAAGACCGCGTCCTCCGGATACGGTGGATGTGTGGATGAACGATTTGCTCCCCCTACTGGGGATGCAGCATTGTGCATGTGTTTCCATCACATAATCACCAGGAAAACATCTAATGCATCCTACCTGCTACAATTGGATTGACCAACCATAGTTCGACATAGAGATCATTCGTAATTTGCCATCGTAATTCAGGTAAATTGTTAAAGTTATAATAGAGTGCTGATGATATAGTAAACATTTTACTGAATAGATCATTCAATCTAGTAGCTATGCTTGCTACTCATATTGTAGCTAAACTTAGCAAGCACTTATCCGTTGCTAGCTAGCTATCACTAGCCATTTCAATAATCTGTTGATTCTGTTCAATAAAAAAACCCTAACCCTAAACATTTCCCATATAAATGCAAAAGTTTTATCTACTCTTCCAACTATTTGCAGATATCAATGTAGGGCAGACATAATTTCAACTGCTGTTTTGACTTTTGGGTTATTTGTTGGAAAATGTAAACATAGTAATTTATTTATTTCCCAACATAGATTCATTTTTTAGATATTTTTTATTTTGGGAGGATTCAAGTTATTTTCATTTTTTAATAGAATGTTACAACTGGCAAATTCAAAACAATAATTTTGTTTGAAAAGCTTGTTTCCATTTGTATGGGTCCTATTATTATAAATTCCCCCAAATTCCCCCAAATTCCCCAAATTCCCCCAAAATCCCACAAGTTCTATGGAAGGTTTCCTGTTTTGCAAATTGGCTGAATTTTGCAGCTCTAGGTGTGAGAGCATGTGGCAGCGTGCGAAAGGGTGTGAGAGGATTTGGGGTCTCACCTGATGTGGGAGTTCCTGGTAGCCCGTTAATTGTGGCCATCTGCATCTGGGCGGCGAAGGCAGCCATGGGACTGAGGAACCCGCCTTGACCCACCGACGCCGACGCCATCATTGCTACCTGCTGCTGCACCTGCTGAGAGAGAAAGGAGGGAGGGCGAGAGAGAGATAAGTAAAGACAAAAAGGGAAGGGGAGGGAATAGGGAGAGAGAGAGAGAGAGAGAGAGAGAGAGAGAGAGAGAGAGAGAGAGAGAGAGAGAGAGAGAGAAAGGGAAGGAAAAAGAAAGAAGCAAGTACAGATGGAGAGATCAAATAATGCAAAGAACAGAAATGGATGGTCAGCAGTGACTCAGCCAGAGCTAGCAGGGAGACAGAGGAAGATAGAAGGGACACAGACAGACAGATAGGTAGAAGGCAGGAGGCTCCTGTACATACTGCCTGGGCGTAGGCTCCGTATGCTCCGAACGGCAGGGCCATGGGGCTGAAGAGGCCCATCTGACCCGCCATCTGCTGCATGCGCCGTATGGTGCGTTCCTTGTCAGTGTCGGCAAACTTCACCACCAGACTGGAGGAGGCACCCTGCACACACACACACACACACACACACACACACATACACACAAACACAGACATACACACACACACATGCACGCACACACGCACACGCACACAGACACACACATACACACATGCACACAGACACACACACACACACACAAACACACACACACACACACAGAGATACACATGCACACATACACGCACACGCACACAGACACAAATATACACACATGCACACATACACACACACACACACACACATGCACACACACACACACACACACACACACACACACACACACACACACACATACACACACCCACACATACACACAGACACACACACAGACACACATAGAAACACACATGCACATACACACACGCACACACACACAAACACACACACATACACACACAGACACACACACAAATACACACACACACACACACACACACACACACACACACACACACACACACACACACACACACAAACACACACAACCCTGGTCAGAGCCACAGCAGTAACATAATTGGCTAGCGAACTTCCCCAGATTAAGTAGGCAGCAGTGTGTTTATAGCGATGGCTCACATATAGCATATAATATAAAAAACACTAATGAAAACAAGCATTGGAATTCATGTGTGTCTCGGTACTCACAGGCATGGTCTGGCTGCCATGGAGGGCCCCGATAGCTGCCTGTGCTTCTGTGTGGGAGGAGTATTTCACAAAGGCACAACCTGGAGTATAGACCGACAGACAGACAGACAGACAGAGTCATACACACACACGCATATACACAGTACACATGCCTATACATACACATGCCTCTTGAGGATGACTATAGGAATAAACTGCTTATTTTGTCTGTTACTATCACTCATGTGATATGTATTTTCTGTATCATCTCATGTTAGCTTTTGTTAAGTTGCTCTGGGTAACAGTACCTCCCAAATAAGTTAAAACAGTTAATAGTAATGATGGAGCTTACACGCAAACATTTAAGCATACACCCATGCACACATACACCCACGCGCGCATACACACATGCACACATGCACACACCCATGCACACATGCAGGCAAGCACACACACATTTCACATTCACTGGAACCACAAATACTCACCTTTGCTGTTTCCATCTGGACCTCTAAGGATAGTGCACTCCTCAATGCTGCCAAAGGATTCGAAAAGGCATCGCACGTCGTCCTCTGATTGCTGCTTGTTGAGCATGCCCACAAATAGTTTTCTGTCTTCTGAAACAAATGGCAGGGGGTCATTACCAGGCACCTTAAGGCAGGGACTCCAATACCAATGGAATGTATCTAATGAGATTCTTATTGGGCCTGAAGGACAGAACAGCAAACTCATAGTAGAGTGTCACTATTTATGGGGGAATGACAGCTCTACTACACAGTACACTGTCCTTGGTGTTGATTTTCTGATTTTCTCATCTTGTCATCTTAAAGTGACCCTGGATAGGGTATAACTGGATGTCTCAGTTCACCATGAGAGGCTGGGTGTGTGTGTGTGTGTGTGTGTGTGAGAGAGACTGTGTGTGCATGTGTATGTGTGTGTGTGTGTGTGAGAGAGAGAGAGAGAGAGGAGAGAGAGAGTGTGTGTGTGTGTACATGTGTGTGTGTGTTTGAGTGTGTGTGTGGGTGTTTTGTTTTCTGGAGGTATTAAATGCTGGACAGTGAATTAACATATTTCCTCATTATTCCATTGCTGGGTCTCTCACAGCCTCCCTCCTGGAGTCTCCTTATCCCTGTTCTTAAAGCGTCTGAAGTGTCGATGGTTTAAGGAGCGGGCCTTACAGCCCAGGGCTTGCTGGTTCAACTCCCAATTGGGGGCAGAGCCGCTAACCCTTGTGTAAAAGCACCTAAGAACATAAGAATGTAAGAATGCATAATGACTAGGCTCATCATGTCCTAATCTAAAGTATATCCAGTACTGCATCAAGCCTGGACTTGAATACTCCAAGTTTATCTGCCTCAACTACCTGACCTGGCACACTGTTCCAGACATTGACAACACTCTGTGTAAAAAAACCCCAACTTCATTCATGATATCCGTGGGAATTTGCCTTTAACTCATTTCCACCTGTGTCCTCTAGTTCTACTAGCCAAACTTATTTAAAAAATGTTTTGGTAGTTCACTTTGTTAATCCCTTTTAGGAATTTAAAAACCTCAAACAAATCACCCCGAAGTCTCCGTTTGCTAAACTTGAATTGATTGAGCGTCTTAAGTCTTTCTCATAACTTTTACCTTTCATACCAGGTACCAATTTAGTTGCCCTTCTTTGAACCTTTTCAAAAGCTTCTATATCTTTCTTGTAGCATGGGGCCCATAACTGCAAACAGTAGTCTAAGTGAGGTCTGGCAAAGGCATTATATAACATCAATATAACCTCCTTTGATTTATACTCAATACTTTTTGCTACGTATCCCAACATCCTGTTGGACTTTTTCACAGCTGCTGCACACTGTGTAGATGCGGATAGACAGATATCTATCTTCCTCCCATAAAATACTCCCATCTTATATTTTTATTTTCCACATGCATAACTTTACATTTAGCAATATTGAATGTCACCTGCCATGTTTCTGCCCATTTTTGGATTTTGTTTAAATCATCTTGGATTACCTTAGTCAATTCCAAACTGTTTGCTAAACGCGCAAGTTTTGTATCATCTGCAAATGTAACTATTTTGCTGCTAACATCTCTATCAAGATCATTTATATAAATAAGGAAGATCAGAGGCCCTAGCACCGATCCCTGTGGGACTCCACTGCCCACAGCACCCAGGTCAGATACAACCACCCCTCCTACTGTTACGCTTTGTACTCGACCTTGCAGCAAATTATGAACCCACTCAGAAACAATTCCTGCAATTCCTACTAAATTCATTTTGACAATGAACCTTTCATATGGTACCTTGTCAAATGCTTTTTGAAAGTCCAAATATATAATATCATAAACCTGGTTCAAGTCAAAACACTTCCTCAAAGAAGTCCAGTAGGTTTGTTAGGCATGACCTCCCCTTAAGAAAACAATACTTGCTTTCCCTTAAAATACTATTATTTTTCAGGATTGATTCCAAATTGTCCCTAATAATAATTATTATAATAGATTCCAGTATTTTACATGAGATGCAAGTTAAACTGACAGGCCTATAGTTCTATAGCTCCCTGGGTCAGTATGGTCACCCTTCTTATATATTGCAATTATATTACCCAGCTTCCAATCATCTGTTATTTCTCCATTGTTTAGAGATTACATACAAATATCTGTCAATGGTTTATATATAATCTCCCCAAGTTCTTTGAGTACTCTAGGATATATGACATCGGGGGCATGCTGCCTTATCAGTTTTTGTAGTTTTTCTAGTACTTCTACATCCCTTATCTCAAAGTCCTCCAAAACATTCTGTACATTAGCTATACTTTTAGGCATATTTAATATGTAACAGATTGCACCAAAAACAGTCATTAGTAATATCTAAAAACTCCTCTTCACATTTACCCTGGCTGGACACAACTTCCCAATTAAACGGGTAATTAAAGTCACCAATTATTAACGTGGCTCCTTTCGCACAGGCTTGTTTTATGTTTCCATAGATCATAGTATTTATGTTACTTACTCCTATATTAAGCCCATTCTCATGATCTCCCAGTAGTCTAATCCAAATGTCCTCCCAAGGAATGAATTAGTTAATTCCTGGAATTTCCAGTACATTAAGATTTTCTTTCACATAAAGGGCAACACTCCCACCTCTTTTATTTCTTCTATCCTTCCTAAACAATTTGTACCCCTCCACATTATATTCATCCCCGTCCACTGCCCCATCTCTGTAATTCCAATGATGTCATAACCCCCACTGAAAATGACAGCCTCCAGTTTCAAAAATGTATTTTGTATGCTTCTAGCATATTATTTAAAATACCTTTATTCTCATCCATTTCCACACTGAACTGTTCCAAACCACCTCTATTAACATTATTCTCTAAAAGGTATGTATTAATTATATGTATTATTACACCTTGCCCTGTTATATTCCATCTGGACTGTCTGTGCCTCCCTATTCTTAATATTACTACTAATTTCCCTCCCTGCCCCCCAGTCCCAAGTTGAAATATTCCTCCGCTAACCTAAGCATGCGCTGGCCCAATGCAGCTGTACACCTCCGGTTCAGGTGTACTCCGTTCCAAAAGGTGTCCCAGTGCCCCATAAACCTGTACCCCTCTTTCCTACACCAGGTTTGTAGCCACATATTAAATCTCCATATAAAATGATGTTTCCCTTACTAGCACATGGTACTGGTAGAATTCCCAAGAAGACCACCATGGAGGTTCTGCTCCTGATCTTTGATCCTAATTCTATAAATTTGTCTTGCAGAACCTCAAATCTGACCTTACCTATGTCATTGGCTCCAACACAGACTATGACCACTGGATCCACTCCAGCTCTGGCCAAGAGTTTGTCCGCGTGTTCCAGGAGGTCTCCATCCTGGGCACCAGGCAGGCAACATGCTATCTGAGACTCCTTTTTCTACACCTCAAATAAGTGAGTCCCCCACTATGATTAACTCCCTTTTCTAAGCTGGTGTGGCTGCTGGGGTGCCCTGGGGTTCATCAGTCCTCCCACTCACAGAAGACTGGGCCAGATCCTCTTCCTGCAATGGCTGAAATCAGTTGGACACCACAAACCCCTGCATGTGTACGCCCTTTTTTATACTTCCCCCTACCAACACCTAACTCTCTCTCCCTACCTGCTCCGGAGACCCTCCCCGGCTTTGGCGTGCAAGCTATGTTTCTAAAGGCATACTAACAAATTCCTGGAACTCTACAAATTCCGGAGGGCAGTCGAGTCTAGCAAGTTGGGCTTCGAGATCAGGAATCTTGCTCTCAAGATGCTCCATAAGCCAGCAGATGAAAGCCCCTGGACATCTCCCTCCAGTAACACAATCATCCTGGAACACTTGCATTGTGCTGCCAATAGCTGTATTTTAAGCCCTAACTATAACTATAACTATATAGACAAGTGAGCTAGCAGCAGCCAACTGAATCTGGTTGCTTCCTACCCTAACGCTTGCTTTAAGTTAAACAAAAGCTAGCTAGTTAACTAATATTTCCCTACTCTTGGATTTGCCCCTGAGAAGGCATAAAACCACAGGAAATACCTCTCGTCAACTCAAAGTTATAGTATAATCAATTAGCTTTTGTAACAAACTAGCTGCAGATAGACGGAAAATTTGAAAATTCCCTTGCTGTCCCCTAACGTCAACAAAAGTTAAAATCTTAGGAGCAAATCCGCTTACCTTTTTAGAGTTGAACGCCAAAATACTATCCCAATGGATTCTGACCTGAATGGATTCCAGAGCATATCCGGCTGGATAAAGTGCTAAGCACTAAGATTTGGTGAGTTGCCTTGGGATCAGGGCATGCTGCCAGGCAGGGGAATGACTTGATCTTGCCTCTCCTTGAGTTCTCTCTTTCTCTGCTGCTATCTTTCAGTCTCTTTTCTCTCTCTGTTCTTCTCAATTAATTCAATTCAATTCACTTCAGTGGTGCTAAACTGGCATTGTGCTTCTGTGTGTGTGTGGGCATGTCAGGGGGTGCGTACTCATACAGTACTTACTTTTTTCCCCACCACATCAATAAAAGTTATATTTTGAAGAAAAGAAGGGGGCACTCTCAGTAATATGGTATGATGTAAAGTTTGTTGAACATCATTTAATCTGTTCAGTTCCCGAGTGACCATATCATGTACAGGCAATTGCCAAAATAAAGGCAACACCAACCTAAAGTGTCTATGATAGAGCATTGGGAGACCACCAATCATCATAACAGCTTCAATGCGTCTTGGCATAGATGCAACACTGCTGTTAATAATATATATACGCCATTTAGCAGACGCTTTTATCCAAAGCGACTTACAGTAGTGAATGCATACATTTTCAGTATGTGTGGCCCCAGTGGGGATTGAACCCACAACCTAAGCGTTGCCAACGCTGTGCTCTACCAACTGAGCCACAGAGAACCACGAGTTAGATGAGAGATTCCAAGTCACAAGGTTTTAAGTCCCGGCACCATTTGAGGAGTCAAACCGCTCTGTCCAGAACACTATAAGGGACATTCGTATTTGTGTTGTCAGGAGACCACCTTGTGAGGACCTGATGAAGACCAAATAAAGGTCAAAACGTCTAATAAAAATAAAAGTTTTTTTGTTTTTGAACTGTGTGGGGCGAGTTCTTTCACCTTGTTTGTGAGATGGCATACAGCTTGGGTAAGGACCTACCCATGTTGTGTTTATGGTGCAGGTAATAATTTTATATGATTTACTTGCCATGGCTAGTAAACCATGGCTGGCTATATAAACATCCAGCCTTTAACATGTCAAAATTTAGCTGTGCAAATTCTAAATAATAGTGTGCTCTTCAATCCACTGAAATCCACTGCAGCAACTGCAATTGGAGGGGAAGAGGAGGAGGAGGAGGAGGGGGTAAATTAGAGCACTACCTCCTCTGCTCTCACTATCTGCTGGTTTCACTTGGATCGGTCTGTTCATCTGTATGGAGAGAGGAGAGAGAGAGAGAGAGAGAGAGGGAGAAGGAGAAAGAGAGAGAGATTAAGGTTAACTCACATCAGCAAACATATCAAATATAATTGTATGTAAATATAATTCAAATTTAAATATGCTTTATTTGCATGCCAAGATAACATGTGCTGCTAAAGCATATTTGTGAATTGGATATGTGACATTATGTGTGCAAGGTAAGTGCTTTTAACTCTGATGATAAGGAAAATAAGTGAAATGAAATGAAACAGATGATGAATGCAGGTCTGATCAGTCTCTTGGGGTATGGGGGATCAGAGAAAGTTAGAGGGAAAGAGGGAAGGATAGAGTCATGGAAGGAGGAGAAAATCAGAGCTTTTGAAGAATGAGAAGGTGCACAGGGGTTAAATATACCAAGATTACACCACCCCCAAACACCCCTCTCCCATACATACACACTTAGACTCAGAAACAGACAGACAGACATACACACACACACACACACACATTCATTCTCCTCCTTTCCTCCCTCCCTCCCTCCATCACTCCAATTGCAGAATCATACACTTCCCTCCTTCCCTGTTTAAATATAGAAAGGGAAGAAGAGAAGCAGAGGCCAGAACATTGCCAAGCACAGCTGGCAGGTTTTAAGAGGGTAAGGACAGGTCCTCTTGACCCCACTATGGAGGACACTCCAAAATCCAACATCCAACATCCATCCCCTGCTTCGTCCCCACCACGGACGAGCCTAAAATCTTGTACCATGAAAAAGACATACCGGGCAAGTTTCTCAAATTTAGGGTGTAGCAGCTGAATCCAGCCAATGCCTACTTTTAATTCCTCCCTTATAATGCAGTGCACATATCATAATATTTAACTAATCTAAATTATTATTATTAAGGATTATTATTAAAACTTCCAAATTCATTAATAGGTTAATCGAACAGTAACTGATGGACTCAACACGCAAGTCCAAACTAACTCCAGATTGTATTAAATATTTATTAAATAGATAATATGTTCATTAAATAGATTACACACAATACAATAAAGCAGAAACAACATGATAAAGTATACAATCAATTGTGAATGTAGTATCACTACTTAGAGTTAACTAAAAAATGCATTGAACAAGAATTATAATTAAAAATGTACCAGCAGAGAGAGAGACCAGATAAAACCAGACCTTGCCAAAGACCAAAACCAACCTCCAGCCTCCTCCAGGAACCACCACTAAACAAAAAAATAAAACTCTTCTTTCCTCCTAGTTAGCTATCAAGAAGTAACCATTGATTGAGCTGTTGTGTTTTTATATTTTTATTGAAAATGTCTCAAAAAACATTTTTGCGAATTCTTTGAGATTGAGATTTGTTGGCTGAAAAGGTTCCTCCAGTTGTGACTCTGTCATTGCTTTTGTAGTGGCAGCCATTGCCGTATCCTTGTTGTGGACTGGGGATGCAGAGGGGGCTGTATGCTGCTCTGCAGCTAGCGAGCTGCTGCTTGCGGGTGTCTGTGCTTCTGAGGTTGAGGATAAAAGTGGCAGTGACGAGGACGTGCTGGCGCTGCCATCGGTGGTGTTTTCTTTGTTTTGTTGCAGGCTTTTCTAAGAATTTGCTAATTCATTTGAGACATTTTCAATAAAAATTTAAAAACGCAACAGCTCAATGAATGGTTGCTTCTTGATAACTAGCTAGCTAACTCGCTTGCTTGTGTTGCCTTTTTTGCATGCCTATCAAATGATTGGTCAATCAAATGTTTATTTCTTATGAACTTTTTTTAACCTCCGTTCAGAACCTCCCGCAGCTCCATTCAGCACCTCCCGCAGTTTCATTCCAGTTATGACACATAGACGCACATTCATTTTTGTCTTTATTGTAAATCTGGTACACTTATAGGCCTACTATATAAGGAAAATGGTCATGACAGCGGGTGCTGCAGCACCCCCACTTCCCGCGGGTATGGAGAGAGAGAGACACCATTTGAAGATTTATCCTAGAGAGAACAGGTCACTGGGCTTCAATGAAATATTGTAGGATCCTGAGCCAATGACCTCATATCCATATACTGTCCCTCTTTTGTAAACCATATTATAATAACTAGGTATCCGACAGACATAAGTGAGATAAATACAGTGAGTAACATAAAGGAAATGAGAGTAAAAGCCAATATCCCTTTAGTCTGTCTTAATATTCCAGAGCTGCAGCTCTCCTGGCCCACACAGACAAGGAATGGACTGAGAGATTTCCCCAACCCTCCCATCATCCCAAAGGAGGCTGCATCAAAGTATGGTACAACTTCAGACCTGCAAAGTCACTTTAGAAACAGCACTTAACGAAACTTAAACTGCTGTTTCCTTTCCACAGTCTATGCACATTTATTGTTTCCTTCAGGCATTCAGTGCTAATGTGCATTCTGTGAGTGTTGCATATGGGAAAGGGGGAAGAGACATTGAAATAGCAGGTAGTACCACAATGCAATGCAGTACAATAAACACAAGCCATTCATCATACAACATACATCATACAACCACCAACATTTATTTGTAAGCATGAGACATGAATGAGGGAAGTTACTTGCAGGTAACTAATATTAGTGTGTCCCTGTCCATTGTCCATACTGTCTGAGGATTCAGAGGAAGAGGCAATGGTCACCTTGTATAGTACTGCGTGTCTGAGTTAAATATAGAGAGACACAAAGGCCAGCTGTGACCGAAGGAGTGGAGGAAGAAGGCCAGCACAGTCTGTGAGTCTACACATGCTCAGGGAATCCTGGGAGAGAAAATAAGGAATGAGAGAGAGAGATAGAGAGAGAGAGAGAGAGAGAGAGAGAGAGAGAGAGAGAGAGAGAGAGAGAGAGAGAGAGAGAGAGAGAGAGAGAGAGAGAGAGAGAGAGAGAGAGAGAGAGAGAGAGAGAGAGAGAGAGAGAGAGAGAGAGAGAGAGAGAGAGAAGAAAGCATTGCAGAAAGAGAGGCCTCCCTCTTGAAAACAAGAGAACACACCGAATTGAGAAAAAGGGAGAGAACAGGAAGATGACTCCAGATGTGTGTTTTTGTGTTTGCTTGTGGGCATTAGCTCTGTGTGGTTATAAATTATATACTTTCTATTGATTGGCTATCTCTGTCTGTAGGTTTTTTCCCTATTCTCTGGGTTCCTCTGGTGTTACTTTTCACACTATAACAGAAACAGGAGGTGATATTTAGGCATTTCAGGTGAAGAAAATAAGAAACTAAGCAGAAAGTTTGGCACAGGTGAATAAACTACTATTGGCTCACACCCAGCTGTATTACTGTCACCCCAGCCAGGGGTGTCATGCACCAAACCTTAACCTGCCTTAACTTTGTCAAAAGTCACTTCCCAGTCCCTAAATGTATTTCTGTTCCAGTCCAAAATTCTAAATGCAAAACAAAGATCCATCTGCCAATTCTGAATTTAATGACATCTGACATTAAAATGTACCCTGAATTACCCTTATATAAAAAATATAATGTGAATTGAAATACTACATGTGACCTAGAGGGTGTGATTATGTCTAAAACACTTTAATAGTTTTTTCAACAGTACTTGTCTCTTCAGAAAGCTGAAAGGGTAGATCTCAAAATCTCAAACACGGTTACCAGGGCGATCTGAGAGATGGCGGTGGGGGAAATCTGCAGGCTTCACAGGGGGGCCAAAGCCGCTTTTGAATAGCTACGGCAACAAGGAAATGCTATAATGGAGGCAGAGTGAGGGAGAGAGAAAGAGTGAAAGCAAATGAGAGAGAAAAAGATGTCTATTCTGATGGAGAGGGAAAGCAGGACAGGGTAAAGCTGGTCTGGAAGCAAGCTTATGGCACACGGCAGCCCTGGCTCTCGTCCCCCCTCTGGAAGCTTAATCACAGAGACAGATAAGTCATCCAGACTCTTCCTCCTTCCCTCGTGACTGCCTCAGCCAATCAAATACCAGGGAGGGCAGGGCCTGCTGTGTCCTGGCCTAGATTACTGCAACTCACCTGAGATACTAATGACCATTTTTCCTTTTTTTAAATCTTCACCCTGACAAACATGATTTCTGAGACAATGCACTAATAATGGGTGAACGTGTGCACTCTTATTTCAGAAAGCCCAACTTTTTGTCATTCACAGGAACCATTTCCCCCTGTTCACATCAACCTGGGAGCAGGGAAGGAAGGAAAATCAATCCGGGGATCTTCATACTTCCGAAACATTCCTCTCTCTGATGATGTGCACCGCTTAAAGCTCTAATTGGACAAATTGCCACAGAGATCATTTAAATATCAAATCGATTAAGAGGTGGCGAATTGGGAGAAGCCGGAATGAAGAGATGAAGCTTCTCCTCTCTCTCTCTCTCGCTCTCACTCTCTCTCTGGGCTAAGTCAGTTTAATGTACTGGAACGGCTCCAGGCTCTCTCGATGCTTAATCACCGCTCCGACAAACATGTTGACAAACAGACTGCCGCGGAACAAACATTATCGCGTGTGCCGTGGGCGATCGCGTGAGTCAGCGCTCCACCGAAACCTGCCGACTGTTGGGCGTTGGTCACGTCGACAGGTGGCGATTGGCACGCTGGGCTCAAAAAGGCACCTGGCCCTATAAGAAAATGGAACCTAAGGTAATTATTTATTTGGATGGAACAGATTGCTCGCGAGATTGATTATCTACTCTTTGCTATGACTCAGAGCTCTCCATGCATTACTGCCTGCTAAGCAGAGAAGCGTGCTGTTATCTAAAACTCCCTCTCCCCAGGACAGACCTACTCATCTTTCTGGCTAAACCGTGACCTCTCCCTGACCTCTCAATAAATTAATGGTTATACCACTCTATTTAGACTCACCAGATACTCAGATATGTATTATCTTAATATTGAAAACTCTGTCTCCCTACCATTCAAGCTGAAAATTATAATTTGATGAATTTTCTCTGATCTAGGACAATAATGTAGCAATGGATGGCCCGTACTGTAATAATAAACTCCTGTTACCAACTGGAACCTCCTGTAGCAGAGAGGATGGTAGCTCAGTATCTGGTGAGTCTATAGCATCTGTGGCTATATGCTGTTCCCCTCCTTGAGCAGAATGTGTCTTGGTGTTCTCTTCACAACAAGCTGTCCTTCATATGAAACAGGGCTTTAGTATAGTGATCCTGCAGGTTGTCCCCTCAACAACACAACAGTCCACACTTTTCACAAAACCAAATTGTTTAAATGTTTACATTTACGTTTTAAGCATTTATCCAGGCGATTTACACAGCTTACGGTAGAACCTCAGAGATACGAACCTCAGAGTTATGGACTGACCGGTCAACTGAAGAGACATGAAACCAGCATTAGCATACGCAACTATTCCTTGTTATCACTGATGCAAAAAAGTTTCAAATTTATCATATTATCTCAGAAGTTCTAATGTACTTGCTTTAACATCCCATTATGCTACACTCTTCCCAGCTCATAATGATGAGACTGCATTATGATTTACAGTGCCATCCAGGCGTGATGCATCAGGCCTCGTTGTGGGCCTCCTCTTCTCCTCTCAGGGCTTAGTCTGTGTTCCCTGGGAGAGAGACTCTGGGCACAGAGCTCAGTGGGAAGCGGAGCGAGATCTGGCCAATTCTGCGCTATTACGGGGGGGAGCTCCAATTATCCCACTGTGGGCCAAGTTTCACTCTAATTCTCCCACTGTGGGCCGAGTTTCACTCTAATTAAAATCACAGCATTCCAGAGCAGGACAATGCTGGGACTGTCAGATGGTGTTCTGTTCTTACAATCCAAGCCAACGATGCCAGACTGAAACAATAAACAACAAAATATTCCCAAAACATGTAAATAAAAAAATAAAAAACACACCCTGGGTTTTCAACATCAAATTGTACTCAAATTAATTGTCCTGGGCTTTGAAGCATTACATCACTTATCAAAGCATAACAAAGCTGTCTTTCCCCTCTTCCTGCATCAGTGAACATATATTCCAGACCAGTCCTCCCTAACTGAACTGGAAAGCTAATCCAGTATCTATATCCAAGATACCTCTTGGATATAGATACACTCAGGGCCAGATTTACTAAGAGATTGCGACTGCTTTTTGAACCGAAAGATACTCAAAGCAGGTGGTATTTTGTTGAGCGCTGATACACCCTAGCTCTCATTCTATGCAGGCACTTCACAATCCTTGTTTTGTATTAAGCTTTCTGAGGTGCTAGATGTTTTGTCCCAGCGAGCATGCCTTACCTTTTTTTTTCCAGTAAACAGAGAAGACATCCAACAAAAACGATTTTACAATGTGGCTACAGACAGCTAAGCAATGGGGACTATGAAGAGACCTGGCTCTTTGAGTATTATTTAACAATTAAAATATATATCCTGTATAGTATACGTATTGTTTACCAGAACTTCTCATTTATTTTCAGATATAATATGAAAAATATATTGTTTTATTGAAAGGATGCAGATTTTCTATTGACTAGTCTGTCATCAGCTAGAAGTCAGTATAATAACGCAGTTCTGAGTTTGAACAAATGTCTTATTGTGCGTATGTGGTCAGTAGGGTATAGAATGAATCATGAATAGATTTTTATCTTCAGATGGTCTATGGCCTTCTCCCAACCCAAGTTCAACCATTTATATTCCTTCCACCCCCATGACATGCTCATTTTGCAGGTATTGTTCCACCTGTTGTTCTACCTGTGTTAATATTCAGTTTTGTGAATCTGTAAATATATTCTTCCCTAATTCACACAATAATCAATTTGGATGTTTTAAGATTTAATATGTATTACAAATTTATTAGTTACAATAAATATGTTATTCCATTAATGCAAAAATTATACTAAAGAACTATTAGTCCACAGATAACCTCTCATAGTTCTCTGAAAATAAAATTCAATCTATTTCCTTCTATTGGGCTAATTCTGGACTGTTGTTGCCAGAAGCTTTAAGCCTGCTGTTGGAATCATTCAATGGGTAGGCTTTGTGCTTTTGGCAATTTTCCATCAGAGAAATTCAATTATCACACAAAGGAAAGAAGTCAGTAAATCCCAGTGGACTTTTATGATGGGTTTATACAGCTGTGAATCATCCATGTGCTATTTATTTTGCTTACCACTGGCTTAGCTGTTGACTGTCGGGGAAACAATGGACACACACACACACACACACACACACACACACACACACACACACACACACACACACACACACACACACACACACACACACACACACACACACACACACACACACACACACACACACACACACACACACACACACACACACACACACACACACACACACACACACACACACACACACACACACACACACACACACTACTGTATGGTAGTACATACTGCTACATATCCAGTCCCACTATTCCACACTTTTTAACTGTGCTACATACAACTACTCATGACTCCACACTTTTTACAACTACTCAGCACTGTATCCTACTGCCTAGTGCCCTAAGATAAATGCAACTCCACACTAATACCAACTATGCTACTACCTACTCAGCTACTCAACTACTACCAACTGCTCCTTACTGCAATCTCTCCACTTCTACTTCTCCTAGCAACATATATCTACTCTACACTACTAAACACTACTCCACACATACTCACATTACTCTACAACACTAATGTCAGCTACCGCCACACTACTTTACATTACTCAACACTATTACACACTACTGGCAGCTACTGCACACTACTACCAACTGCACCTTATGGCTGCTTCTCCCATCTCCAAATGACATCCAGCAACTCAACACTACTGCACACTACTCCACACTAGTGCCAGCTACTCCAAAACTCAACACTACTCCACACTCCACACTAGTACCAGCTACTCCACAGCTCTGAACTCAACTCAACACTACTCCACACTAGTGTCAACTATTCTGATGACCAATCAGCTACTCCAAACTACAATACCACACTGCTGCATACTATACTATACTACTGCCCACTACTCAACACACTACTTGAGACAGTGGCCCTTATTTACAAAGTGATCGTAGAAATGAATGTATATTCAAGTGTGAGACTTGGTTGTACACAAATCTCATGTGAGATTCAGGAAGCATGCCGGACAGCACTAATCTGTGTGTAAATTGGTTAGTTGATTGATAAATCTCACTTGTTTGTAAATGAGGAGTGCATGCACATGGTTATAACATAATTACATGCCCCCATATCACCAATTATGGGCGGGCCACTATAAATATCTAAATTTTTCAGAGAATCTCACCACGATTCAATGGAGACATGCAAAAGAATAACAAAACTTTTCAGAAGCAGAAATTCAGATCTTATTTAAAAGTAAGAGTGTGGAAGGGGATCACACAAGCTGTGGGCAGGGTGGACCGGGTAGGCATATCACCGTCACCGTCTGGAATTAGCGAGGTCTCCCCAATGACTGCTGTGATTCGGTCGCCCTAAACTGAGAGGCCAGGGACACTCTGCCCCCCTTCTGTTCCTCATGTGCTCCGTTTCTGAGTAGAATGTTTTTTTGCACCCAGTTTGAAATCTGACCACTGACCACAAAATTGTAAAAGTGAAAAAGTGGTGGTGGTGGGGGAGGGAGGGGGGCATGGTGTCACTGTCCTTTCAGTTTCGGGTAATTGAATCTCCCATTGGGGAGACCTCAAATCTGACCCCCTGAACCTCCATGTCCAACCTGTGTGCCATAAAAAAACATCCTTATATCTGTACGGAATTTGCCTTTAACTAATTTCCACCTGTAGCCTCTTGTTCTGCAAACCAAACTTATCTTAAAAAATATTTGGTAGTTCACTTTGTTAATCCCTTTTAATAATTTAAAAGCCTCAATCAAATCCCCCCTAAGTCTCTGTTTACCTAAACTTGAATAGATTGAACGCCTTAAGTCTATCCTCATAACTTTTGTCCTTCATAACAATTTAGTTTTCCTTCTTTGCACTTTTTCAAGAGCTTCAATATCTTTCTTGTAATGTGGTGCCCAGAACTGCACACAGTACTCTAAGTGAGGTCTGACAAAGGCATTATATAACATGAATATAACCACCTTTTATTTATACTTAATACTTTTTTCCCAGCATCCTATTGGCCTTTTTACACTGCTGCAGCAAACTGCTTAGATGCAAATAGACTTTGGTCAACTACCACCCCTAAGACTTAATTAATAATAAAGTAATTTGAATCTTAACAAACTCAGACAAAATACTAAATGTCAGTTGATAGTGATTTGTTATCTGATTTAAGTCTAATCCTTCACACCTTTTAAAAAGGGTGGCTCATGACTTTTTTTACACATAAAATCACAAATCTCATAAAATCTGAATGTCAATGGAAATACAATATGAGTTATACATATATATATATTTAAAGTCAATTAAGTGATCAAAAACCTGCTTTGATGTGTAGCAAGATTTTGACAGATCATAATTGTCCAGTTAGAGTGGGTGTATCCCTTCCCATATTTATTAATCAACCTGCACCTCCCTATCTTTAAACCATGGTAGATAACATTAGATCTGTAATGAACACAAAAAGTGGGCTTTACCTGGCTCTGGCATGATGCATGAACAAAAATGTTTTACAAAGTTAACAACTGGTTTCACTGACGTGAAACTCCATTTTGCTCCTTTCTTTTTAAATCCTACACAGCAACAACACCATAGGCAACTCATTAGAAACAAATTTACAAAGTGTAGTTTTCGTGCAATAAGAAAGATTTACAGTGCAACCAAAATATTACCTATAATTAATACATATACTATACACTGTAAGCAGTGCAAAGACTTGATGTTATTGCAACCATTTACCAGGCATAGCAAGATCTGTTATAGTAATTAATCTGTAGCACAGAACAAATCACAGATGCATATTCAAATGTTGGTTTTAACGATGTAACTATACACCAGATAGTTTTTATAACCATTTTTCTCAAAGGGGCGTTTGAGGTGGAAATGTGGAAATAATTGACGTATTTCCTGTTTAGTGAAATTTCTAAGGAAAGGGTTATTATTCTTCTGTGTTCAGTGTATTTCAATTGAACATAATAACTGAAAATTGTGGCTTTTCATGAGCCACCCCCTTTAAACTGTAATGTCTGCAACACAAATATTCCCTCTCGCTAAACTAATGGCATGCTATGGCACTTTTAACCACAAGGAACTGACTGTACACCATCTCAGTGTTTCTGTGAGATTTGATCATACCCTAAGGCCATGTCCAAAGTCGTAAATCACAAACGTTGCGTGGAAATTGGCGCACATTCATTTTATGACCAAATTTGTACAAACCCTTTGCAAATGAGGTTTTGAGTGAGTGAGCAATATTCACATGGGTGAAAATTGCTTTGAAATTTTCAATGTGTTTGCCTTTGTGGAATTGCATGTATTTCAATGGGTTATGCAGTTAATATTCTGAAAACCACCAGAATCCACAATAACACATCAGGACTGTGCAGTTATTTATTGCAGGATGTGAGAAATTGCCCAAAGCTTCGCGTTTTCAGAATTTACTCTCCATACCCTTTTCACCCCTCAATGAATCACCTCCAAGCAGAGTGCTTCTGGCAGTAATATAATATTACGCAGTGACCAAATATAAATCACTTCTTATTAGAAGGGTTTTCTCAGACAGAACCAACAACACTGGCTCCACAAAGGATATTTATTAACTTCCTGTAGAGGTCTAAAAATGATCAAATGTTGTACGTTTGATCTCAGCTGAATACATGATATAGCACACATTTAACATCTTTTGCAGAAATAGATAGGTCTGTCAAATTGAAGACATTACAAAATTCTCCTTAGTGCCTGACTGCCATAAAATTAAATCTGATACCAGCAAACCCCAATAAAATGCCATACTACCCATATATTGCATGAATGAGATTTACTGGAAATCATAACCACCATTATCTGTAAAGTGTTAAAATGCTGGAGCAAACCACAAAATGTTAATGCCATGCCATTAACAGACAACCCGAAAGCCTTAATTAAGCAAAATTGATTATTTATGAACAGATTGCAAGTTATGATGCAAAATCAGCTGAAAGATTGCAAGCCCAAACATACAGAGTTCAAACACTTCTGTGCTCTGTGTATTGGTCTGCCTGGCCTCTAACACTGTATGACTATGACCATTAAACCACATCCCATTTTGCTTTTTCAGAAACAGATCAATGAATATATGCCTTCATACACTTCTTCTACAGTGTCCAACCTCAAACTGCCACCATCATTAACCAACAGCCATTCTCTGGAAACAAATGTGCACCAGTAAAATGCACAACTTCATCACAGCACAGCCTCTTCATCATCCTCACCATCAGCTTTGGAACTTTGGCTCATGTTGAAAGAACGTGAACCGTGGAACCAAAGGGATACCTCACAGTCCAGTAATTCTCTGTGTGACCAGCAGGGTGCTGTGATGGCCTGAACCACCCGAAAACCACTTGAGATTTCAGGACACACAAACACAGGCACATACATGTATAATGACACTCCTCTTCAGTTTCTATGACCAAGATAAGCATCAGGCTCCTATCAAAGTACCAGCCGATGGATTACATTGGCAGGGTCGATCTGCACATGCTCACGTTTAATCACAGTGGCCTGAGGAAGTAGCAGACTGAAGAAGCAAGAGGTCATGTTATAATTGAAATGCTCTCCTGTGTTAGGCCATTCTGGATTAGGCAGAGTGTTTTTTTTTAATGAATTATTTTTGGCTTCTGTTAAATTGTTTAACCACACCTAACACTATTCCACCTAATACATCCTAAACAAACAGTAATAATAGCTACAATAATAAATATAAATAGCAACAATATAAACAAATTTGTCCTAGGGACAGTATGATATCATGAATGCCTCTCTCTCTCTCTCTCTCTCTCTCTCTCTCTCTCTCTCTCTCTCTCTCTCTCTCTCTCTCTCTCTCTCTCTCTCTCTCTCTCTCTCTCTCGTTGGCCTCGGTTCCTATGCGGGTCTGAGTCCTGTGATTTTGAGTGGGACTATTTGTACTGGCAGATGACCCGTCTCCATGGGCAACAGAGACTACCCACAGTCCCATGCACTGTGTGATCCACAAGGCTATGAGCCATGAAGAGATCAGAATATGCAACACTGGGGGAGGCATTAATGTGTAACACTTACAAACATCTGCTCTGGATGCCCTGAATGAAGCACACAACAGGTCAGGAAATTTCATCAAAGACTTATACAGAAAGCTGGCGAAATCCTATAGGAAACCAGCTATGTCCTTGGACTATTTCTGTTAGGATCCATCAGTGGCCTGTGCACAGGGATAGTGTCAATCAGTCATGATTAATTTAGCACAGTTTCATTTTACAATAACACTGTCACAGGACATTTTACAGGGCACAATATGGAGAAAACAATACTCTGATGACTGCATGCTTGAGACACAACTGACAGAGCGGCTAACGATAAAGGAACAAACAGCAAACCATGAACAAAATCAAGGCAAAATAACCACATTACAGGAATACGATCAAACCAAAAAAAACAACCAATAATGACAAATGACATTGCATGACATAACTAGCTTTCGAGACAGTTTTCAAGTTCATTGTTTGATTTAACACCCATGTGCTGGTTGAATATTCATATAAATATTAATATATTAAAATTGTTCGGTCTCAACACATGTCCAGTAAGTTCCTACTACACAAGTACAACTGCACAAAGAAGCACAAAAATAACGGTCACCTTTCTCCATTGACTTGCATTATTACATGTGTATCTTGTGGATTTTGTGTTATAACATGTGTAACATGTCATATCCTCCACCATCTTTCTTACAGATGTGCAGGTACGGTCTGATTGGTTGGGATGTGTACAATGAGGATCACTGTGCTATAGAACACCAGGATGTTCCTCCATCTTACGGCCCCAACCTCTATACGGCCCCCCTCTGGCAGTACAGGTGGCACAGCTGACATGACCAGCTCAGATTCACCTAACTTCAACAAATGAAATTACTGGAATTTAATTGACAGCAAATGACATATTGACAAATGCAGGGTTTAAAAAAAATAAAACATACTGTCAGTTGAGGGTTGAGTTACATTACTGTTGAAAATGCTTATGAGAAATGGCATGAAACTTCTGAGATCTATATTTCTCAGGCCACCATAGTGTAAAAAATCAAAGATCAAATCCAAAAGGGATTAAAAAGGTGGGCTGCTAGTTTCACACAAAAGTCTCTTCACATTGGTAGTTTCTAATGTCAATGTTTGTAACTTGCAAGACTTTTTGAAGCAGATTCAGTCAGAGGACCCTGGTTCATTCAGAACCCAAACTGAATGGGCTCTGATAGTGCTGTCATCATAATCTACTTTTCCTAGATTTTTTTTACTGCGGTCTCAAATAGCAGTGTTTTCTTATTTAAAGAGGGAGGAGCTGACTTGGTCAAATCCACCCTGACCTTCCCTCTGATCTGTGTGAGCCAATGCAGGAGGAGGTCTCTGAACATCAAGAGGAAGTCACTGAACAACAAATAAGCCTCTTCATCAAAACTGTCCTGACTTTCATCTTGAGGAATGTCAGCATGTCAAACGATGTAATTTCCAGGAAATTGGGTCAAACTGTGCTTTAAAATACTGCTCCATCTTCAAACTTTAAGACTAACGTCACTCTCCCCCCCCTTTTTTAGTGGGATGGAATCATCCAACACGACTTGTCTGTCATTAGCACCTCCACAAACCTTTCCCTTCTCCTTTCAGCCTAGTCTACATGAACTGATAGGAGGGGGGTTGATAGGAGGAAGGATATAGCAATACAGAGAGAGAGAGGGAGAAAGAGAGAGAGAGAGAAAATAGAAAAAAGATGAGGGTAGCAAAATAGATTAATCAGAGGACACGGGGGCGAACTAGATACACAGCATCATCAAAAATCTCCGACAACCTCGGGGTACCAAGGCATCCAGGGATTGACTCCTATCTCACTCCCCGAAGAAGGAGGGCGAATCACCTCAATATTTTACACTGCAGCCAGTGGTTTACCTTCTACTACCCTGGATGAACCACGCTTAGCCAGAGAGCCCCACTCCGCTGTTAGCCAGAAGGAGAAAACAAATAAAGAATGACTAACTAAATCAGAGAATAATGGGAGGGAAAAGAAAGGGTTTGCACTTGAATTAAATTCTAATCAAATTGAATCCATAGTTTTTTGTGTCAGGGATACACTGCAGTTGGGCCTGGAGCTGATGCACAGAGAGGAGAGCGGGGAACGGTCATGAATTCAGAACCCTGGACGGGGCTGTATTGATCGCCAGAAGGCCATAACCGCCATTTTCAAAGGCCGCCTCTGAGGAGTGACCTATAATTCGATTACATCCAGGCCTGAGGTCAGCTCAGGTGTCCGTTATTAAAAGCCGCTCTGGCTGTTTCGCCAAACGCTGTGTTTAAAAAAAATGAATCATACGTCTGTGGGCAATCCAACTGTGGCTCTGTGGCATAGGCGTAACGAGTGGGGGGCATACCCCCCCCAATATTCAAAACAGTCATATCTTTCCCCCCCTATAATTTGTAGACATAAAACATTTCCTTTCATTATGTCTCCCCAAATATTTAATATGTGGTTATGCCCCTGCTCTGTGGGTTTACAATATATTATCTTCACCACATGTAAGAAAGATGCTCACAGACAGTATAAAGTTTTCAATCCTTTACCTGGCAAATAGCAAATGTACAACCTGGGGGCTTCTTCACTAACTTAATTGCTTCTGGTGATAGTCATCATTACGCAGAGGTATGTCACCGACATTAACCTATCAGCTTTAGGTAGTGATGCAGATAAATGCATCTCTATTGCAGTGGCCAAAGGCTAAAAGCTCCTTTTGATGAAATAAATACTCTTTACCCTTTCAACTGGCAGAGGCCCTCAAACAAAGCATAACAGAGCAGTGTGGGCAAAACTGCAGAGCAAAATCTAAATTCCATATTACTGTAAACATGATTCACAATGGGCAGAACAATTTAAGCCGCGTTTCCACCACAGGAACTTTCCTCAGGAACTAGGAACCTTTAGAGGAACTCACTGCATTTCCACTGCAGGGACCAGGGTCTAAATGTAGTTCTGGGGACATTACTTTACCCCCAAAAGAGTCCCTAGTCAAGGGGTAGCACTTTTTCAGAGTACAGGAACTTTGGAGGTGGGGCTTGCAGCACTGAACATTTATGATTGGTCGAGTATGGTAAAAGACTCGCAGAGTTGTGTTTCAACCGCCATTTTTAAAAATCGGCAGTAGCAAACCAGTTGTGTTTTGGAAAAATCTACATGGAGCTGGATGTCATGCTATTTCTTTGTTTAGATCCATGGAGAGAAAGAGTGATCAGGCTAGCTAACTAGCTAGCCAGGCTAACTATTGTTATGCTAGCCAAAAGCTAACGTTAGCTGGCATACAACCCCGCTTAGCCAGACGAGATTTTATTCTTAAAATGAATTAGAAACATCTAATATTTGATATTATATGTTTATTGACATCAGTGACAAGTTAGCTAGCTAGCTAAAAACATGGTCACCAAATGTCGTTATTTTAAACAACCAGACTTTTCATGAAGCGAGAAGGCTAAATAAAGAATGACATGCGTCAGTGGCCTAATTTGCCTTATCTTCATGGTTCTTTAGACCCCTGTGGAAATGCAGACTACAATGGACTGAAGGAACCTTTTAGTTCCTTGAAAATAGTCCCTGGGACTAAAAGTTCTGGGGACTTTTTGGTGGAAACACGGCTTTAGTTCCTAGTAGTAACACCATAAAAGCTAATAGTATAATCTGAACCTATTCCTTGTCTGTCTTAAAAATATGCATACAGAGTCTCACAGGTGAGTGACTCTGCTGTTCTGAAAAGCGCTACCTTTTTCTTTCCTATCAAAATGTCTCTAAACAAAATAAAAATAAAACCTTAAATATATTGGAGAGTTATCATACAGTGGTGCTGTTGTGTTTCCTTCCATATTATATGACAGGTGATTATTCTATAACCATTACATTCATTACAACCAACCTCTTCAGGGTCAATTATCACACCAAGCACTTAAATCTACACCATTTTATTTCACAAGTAAATTACCTTAAAAAAAATCATCCAAAAAATACTTTTTTTTACAATTAAAATGTCCACAATTGGAGATATATGCCTTATCCCTCATCTCTGACTATGAGCAAGACTATAAGGTAAGCTGAGTGGGCAGGGAGATAATATTCACAAGCTCACCTTATTGACCTATGTCAGCAATGAGTACTGTTTTTTAAATAGAAGATGCGAGAGTGCACTGAACCTTAATAAATTGTAGTCATTTCTCTTGCCCCTCTTATTTTTTTGGTAAAAGGTGTAAGGACATGTTGTGCTGCACAACATCTCACTTTCATATGGTTTCACGCAAACATATTCCCATTTGATGAAAATTTGATTTCAGGACCTGTAACCACTTATGCGCAAGAGGAAATTGAGGGAATAGTATTTATTTTCATTGGGGAAAACCAGACTGAATAATCAAAGGGTTGCAGTTCATTGCAGTTGATCCACCTTCTCAAATATACTGATTGCTACAGTCCATCTCTCTGTACGTTCGTTAAGAGCAATACTCCCACTCACCATGCAGTCCAAAGTTTCCCTGCTTCACCTCAAGGTCTGCTCGTGGGCTATCTGTATCTGTACTTGTTTGGCCAACCCCAGACCACAGGCAGTGATCAGCCATACTAGTCATTACAGAGTTCATGAAGTCTCTGCCATGACTCTGTGTCACTGAGTCAATCGATGTCATGGATTTTCTGGCTCTGGGCTGTGCTTCAGATAGTCTTAGACAATCTGAGTGAACTGGACACTGGGAAAGTGGCTTAGGTGCTGTCTGAGTGGTTTGAACCCAAGTCTCTGGGTGGGGAGGTGCACCCTCTAATGAAGTAAGACCAATTTTA